>OX377203.1:59076428-59161485 GCA_947396885.1 Heligmosomoides polygyrus polygyrus | reverse complement strand
AACCATTGCGGCGAGCGGCGTTGCCGCAGAACTCTGTGGAGGCCTTTATACTTGCGCCGCCGTGCGGCGTGATGGTTGGCATAACATTCGATTTTTCGCGCCGCCAGGCGGCGTTGTATCGCTTTTAAGGCACCATTTAGGCCCATGCACACTTCTGCGACACCGCGGCGGGCAAATGGGGTGACGGCTACCTCCGCGAAATCCCGCGGTCGCGTTAGAGCATCGTTATAGGCAACGAGACCGACGTTCCCGTGCATGGCGCGCCGCCAGGAATGATTTGAACCATTCCAGGCTGCGGCACTCTGCGTGGCGTCGCCCACGATAGCCGCCGCGACAGCCCCTGCGGCACGTGTCGCAGTGTCGCGCCGCGGCCGTCTCGGCCCTGTGCTCCATCATGGCCACGCCGCGCTGTCGCAGAAGTGTGCGTGGGCGTTTTAGGGTTCGTTTACTGTGCGCGCGACGCGCGACGCGATGCATGTGTAGCGACAAGCGCACGGAGTAGCAAATGCTTAATTAAGCATAGGGCTTCGATTTGGCGGGAATCGATGCCCTTATGCTTAAGCTTTTGCCGCCGCTGCTGCTGCCGAGTGTGAAAAGGGCTTTATACTTCGCCGCCTCAAAAAATCACATTTGACGGAATTAGGGGTTACGATATTCGGCAAGTCGCACCGCTGAAGGAAAGAGCGCGGCGCGGCGCGATTAGCCGTGGCAGAGTAGGTGTGGAGTCGCAGTATTCCCATCGTGGTTGAATCATTTTGCTGTGCCTTTTTTCCCAAGGGTTCATCTCTGGGTCGGAGAGTGGATGGATATTTAGGATGTATATTGTTCATGAAGAGTGTCCAAATGGACGTGAAACAGGTGTATAGCCCTTATATAGTTCCTCTTTCATTTATAAACTCGTTCGACATAGTCACCTTACTAGCTTTGTATGTCGCTATCGAAATATAGTTTTGACATGCGGTGCTCAGTCGCTGACTTCGTTCGATCAGCCGTGAATAGTAAAAAAGAAGTTACCTTCATAGCCCAGGAATCTGTAGTTCAGGAAAAGGCAAATAAATTGTAGCAAGTGGTTTTTTGCTGGGTAATAGAGCGAGCGTGTGGGAAAGCAAAGCGTCACATCTTGAAGTTGACAGCTCAACTGTGAAGGATCTGGCATCGAAGTTCTTCTTCATCCTGGGTCTCAACTATTACGTAGGGATATTTCTCGTGAGTAAGGGAATTTTTCAGAGGAGAAACTTACTGAGGCTATGGAGGTACCAGAAATCTTTACCAGAACGTTTTAGGATTTTATGGCAATAGACATTCATAGCGTTTCGTTCTAACCCGCATCGTTTTCCTGTCAGAGGTGTAAGAAGCGTAACACTGGTTATTTCAATAGTAGCGATTAAACTAGAAATTGAACACAATTGTTACCAGTGGAACGTAAGAGTTGGACGATGCGGAGCTTTCTGGTATGATCGCATGGTTTTTGCATTGCTCAGAGTTTCTAGAGAATGAGCAGCAATATTTCTCATCCTAGTATAGCGTCTACTAAAAGAATTGAAGTCACACAGATATATGTAATAGAAACGCGCGTTAAGTTATTTAGATCTTGGGGAAGTTATGGAGTCGGGTAGTTTCGAATGCTCACAATTAAACACCTGACACCTTTGTCTAATAGCACAAAGGGATATTCAATAAGTATTTCGAAAGACGTGCCGCCGTCGCGTCACGCTCCCCCGCTCCCCCCTCCCCCTCCCCTCCCCCCCCCCCCCCCCCCCCCCCCCCCTCCCCCCCCCCCCCCCCCCCCCCCTCCCTTCAATCGCGCAGCGGCGCGTCAAATTCGGAGCGGCGGGAGTATAAAAGCCACCTTAGCGCGCGCTGAGGGGAGTGGCCATGAGAGTTCTGAAGTCAGTGAATTCAGAATGATGCCCTTGTACGGTGCAGCCGTACTCTTTATCTTATGGTTAGTAAGGCGGAATTTTTGGCAATTTCATGAGTCCCAGGAAGCAGCGCTTGTCGTGAGCAGCTCTCAGTTATTTCTTGAAGCAGCTCTGGATACATAAACAGTGTATTCAGTCAGTGCATATTTTAGCAATGGATTTTGTTTTTTAAGGCTTTCCGATGCTTTTTTTTGCGCTACGGTGAAGACATTGCTGAGCATGCTGCTTTTTCATCTGAGATGAGCAGCTTCTGTGCGCAAGCATCCGAGGAAGCACTGCAAGGCCGCTAGCTGAGCACATGCGCAAAGATAGTGACCGATCGTGTTTTTTTTTCTTCAGGAATCTGCCAGAGCCGCTGATGACGTTCGAGCAGCACAGTTTGTTCATAAACGCAGCCAAGATGGACGATCGCCGTACTCGCGTCGACCACATCCACTACTATGTCCACAAACTGCCGCCGTCTCACAAAGCAATGCTAGAGATAGTGATTCGACATTTAAAGAGGTTAGGAGGTTCGGCGAAGTCGCGCACGACGGTGACCAGTACGCTGGTAGATCTGTGCAGACACTTCTGCCACCTGGGCTACCTTCTCTAAATTTTTTATTGCAGGGACCGTCGGGGTGACAGCTTCATTTCAAAGTCGACTGGACCCTTTCTAAAGCAAGCTCAGCGGTTTTGAAATCAAAGGAAAAATCTGCAGATCAAAACAATGGTCTCCTAGATCAGCCCAGGAACTTTTTAAGAAGATCAAAATAATTTTCGTCCAAGCAAAAACAGTAGCGAAAACAGATATTGCGAAAATCGGAACAAGCCAGTCAAATGCACGGCGCGACCTCTTCTTATGGGAAGCTAAAGATTGCTGCATTCCTGCATTTTGAATTTTATGAGTAAATAGGCATTTTATGAAATTTTGAAGGGCGCGTTTACCTTTTTGGTGCCGGTAAATTGTAGGTTGCCGAAGAATTCATCCTAGATTCCCCTTGGACAACAGATTACTTCAACCTTCTTAGAAAGTGCCTAGTTTTATCTTGGAAACACTCGTTTGGATTTGGAAGATACTGAGTTTGATTTCAAATACGTCAAGCTTGCATCGAAGATTCAGTTTAACTTGGGAAACGTCCAGTTTGGTTTTGGACATAAAGCTCTTCTTATGAGGGCACCTTCAAATTACATCAACAGAATTAGCAGAGATCTTGATCGACCGTTGAAGCTCCGTCATAGATTGGTGATTTAGCAATGCCAAACAATAGCGACGTGAACTCCGTTACGGGGGCATCCGTGTTAATGGCACTTACACCATCAGTCGAATGAACCGCGACGCGCTCGATCAGTGCATGGCACAACTGCTAACGAAACGTACTGCAAAGAGCACCTGTTCTTTATACTTGTTTAGATAACTCGGCAGAAACCTCGTTCTCTGTAGAGGACGAGATTTTATGACACAGTTCGAATTCTGGCGACTTCATTTTACGGCAGAATTTCTCTGCCATGCTATTTTTCTGTTTTCTCCCAGAATGTTGCATTTTTTCCAGAAAACAAAAAACAGAAAAAACGCCCAAAATGGCCAAAAAACAAGAATACCGTCCAGTCTTGGCCACAATGCAGGGGTATTCTAGCTCTAATCAACCTCTGTAAATGACGGAGAAGTTCTCAAAACGCTGAGATGCTGGAAATTTTTCAGCATGCTAATAATATTAGGACAGGTAGATTATCGAGAAAGTATTTGTATTATTCAGTCTAGAATGGTGACGTGATATGCCTCAGCTAAAGATAGACTTTCGCTGTGGTTGAGTTGGATTCTGTAACCGTGCATTATTTGGCAAGCTGTCTCGAAAAATTAGCTGTTGTTTAGAGTAGCTGATCGTTGCTCTGAGAATCTGATGACGGTGGGGAACCTGGGTGTTTGCTTTGGTCCGACGCTTTTGAGACCGAAAGAGGAGACAATGGCCGCTATTATGGACATTAAATTCTGCAACGTCGTCGTCGAAGTTCTCATCGCACATTGTGAACAGGTAACAAAGCTTATGTCAGAAGTCGCTTTCCGTCAACTGAAGCGTGAACTGTTGCAGATTTTCGGCACTGAACCCCCGAAATCAATTGGCCAGCCTTGTCCTCCGAAGCCCGATCATCGCAACATCCATCAGGAGTCCAGCCATCCAGTAATATCATTGAGGTTTGCCAGCTTCACGTTTCTCACAGGTGTGATGGTAGGCAGTGTTCTTCGGTGTATCTCAAAGGCGGTGTTCGTTGTGGCAAAATGAGGTGTGGGGATTCTTGATGGTTGGCAGGCGATTTGCGGATTGTCTCCGGGAATGCTGCAGCAGCATTGAAAAATCGAACACTTGCAGGCCATGTCGTTTGGTATTGAAGACGGAACAATTGTGTGAATAGGCCCTCCACAGTCGAGACCTTTAAACGGCGGAGCAGCAACACTTCAAGGGTTTCTTTTATTCGAAGGAACTTTTTCACGGCGCAGTAAGGCATAGGGTATACTCCAGCAGGAGTGTTCGCTGCACATCAGCGGACGGCCGGCGTCGACCCGTGACGGCCTCGTCACCGGCAGCACGATAGGAGGTGCACCCGCCCCCTGCTGGGAGGCGTGGCATCAGGAGGTACAGCCGCTATTCTGCGGACCGGAAACTTTTATTTTGCATGTCAAAGGTTTCGTAAGGCAGCCGTTAGACTCTCGGTGAAGCCTAGGCGTTGGGGCGTTGGGGGTGGGTGAACAAGGGGGATGAGAGGAAGATCGCACGCCCCTCAGCAGGGGTGGGTGTACCTTCCGAGTGTGGGAGGAGGGCGCGAGGATTGGTCACGTGAGGGGCCCGGCACGATTCGCTTCCGTGCGCGGACACTCCCGCGGGAGTATGTACTTTAGTACCTAGTACCTTATGTACTGTACCTAGTACCGTAGTACCTTATGACGCATGCACACTTGGCATCGGTGGCATCGGCAGCCTGATTAAGCATAGGGGCATCGATCGATGCTTCCATGCTTAACCACGGCTGCCGCTGCCGAGTGTGCATTATACCTTTGTCCCTGGGAAAAAATTCCGAATTTCGAATGATCGAATAATATTCGATTCTCAAAATTTCGAATTTCGATTGAGGATCCTGTTGCTTTTATACGCTGTCCGATTGTGACTGCTGCCTCTGTTTCATGTACTTTGTGCCTGTGCATCACTGGTGTTGAACGTTTATACGTCATTGAGTAGCTTTCTCATTGCCTTGTGGTTAAAAAACCGGTCAATAATAAACAAGTGGCAAGAAATTTACTTTCCACGGCGTACAGCTGGAAAATTATGCAAAAAACATCTGAAAATGGTATAGATGTCAGAGTCCTTCAAATCTCAACCAACCATATGAAATGCAAAAATGCAGCAGAGCAGGAGAATCGAACCCCGGCCTCCCACCCATGAAGCAACGTCTCTATCCACTGCGCGCCGAGCCACTTGCCGGTAGGAGCATCGCGGGCGTACAAGACCCACGAATTCTATTGTAACGGACTCCCTACTCCTTGTGTTTAACGACTTGGCAAAAATGAAACACATTTTTATACAATTGAGGGGTGGAGATTCTCCCTATATGACTCGCTCTCCCCTTTCAGACATACGCTCCAGACCCTTCCCTTGTAAGCGCGAAGGGCTCTTTTGCTTTCAGTCCTCCCTCCCGTGACGGACACGTGACATTAGCCGATTATATGTAGTAGGATTGAGGGGTGGGGATTCTCCCTATATGACTCGCTCTCCCCTTTCAGACATACGCTTCAGACCCTTGTCAGATTGCATACACATAATTCGGCCACTTTGAACGACGCGCGAAACAAAACATCGTTCTTATCATAAGGTCACACTTCACTGGTTTTCGAGGAGGACTGCCATCAACTTGTTAAGAGGTTGATAAAGAATATTCGAATATTAGAATATTCAAATTCAAAGCTTTGGAATATTCGAAATAAGCAATCATTCGAATATTGGCCTCTTTCGAATATTCCAATAAACGGATAATTCGAATATTGGACTTTCTCGAATATTCGAAGAAACGAATAATTCGAAATTCGAGAAGGACAAAGGTATAGTGTGCATGCGGCTTTAGGCCTAACTGTTCTCCTTTAAGCTGTTCGGAAGTGAGGAGTCCGGTTTCAGTGGAGTTGGTCCCTTTGTTTTCGCTAGAGGTAGCTCTGGTCGGCTTCAGTCGTTCTCTTCAAGGGGGAAACTGCCATGGTCTTGTGAAGTGAGCGTTGTCCTCAGAGCAGTTGCTAAGCGGTGCTCTGCCTGTTTGGGAAGCAGCAAAACAGTTCGCATTGCAGTGAACGCCTGGCCGACAACGGCCGGCATCCACTCGGCATGTCGGCGTCAACGTCTGCGGCCGGTTCGACTCCCGGACGTCCGCGCGCCTTCGTGCCATCCTCGCCGGCGATCCGTGCCCATGCAGCTGCCGTCGCCTCCACGTCGGTCCTCGCCAGCAGTGTCGCGTCGTCCAACAGTCACATCTACGACGTTCCTTCTGAAGGTAATGCAGACCTTCGCATCGAATCATCACCGGAGATGTTTGAGCGTTGACACTGAACGGTTCTGTGGATAAAGGCCACAAGTCAAGTTGAAACTAGCGCAGCTCGATGTGCACGTGAAAAATATTATTAATCTATCACGAGAATTTCCCTCAAATCTTGCTGGAAAGGAATGTGCTGATCTGGGTCGTTAATTATGGCCTCTGCTAGCTACGGGATGAAAATCCGATGACGGACTCAGATCTGACCTCAATAGCACCACCTAGTTCCGGAAGAAGCGAGATCATTGAGCAGCGTCGGATACGCCCTCACCTCGCGTTCAATCTAGATTGGGTTATGAACTGCCACCTTGACGGATGATTAGTTGTTGGAGCTCTTAGAGATCGAAGAATGAGGCAAGTTTATGTAACGTAAACCAGTGGTCGCAGCAGGCTGTAGAAAACGCGCGAAGTAGGCAAGTTGGGCTAGGCCACTTTGTAACGTGGCGTGCATGAATGCTTCAAACGTAAATAAATACCGTGCCAGGTTAACATTGGGGAAAAACAAAATCATATGCGTAGCAGGGAACCGAACCTTCCACCGCGTCTGCAGCCACAGCGATTCACAGGCTCAAAGTGAACGGTCTGAAATTCGACATTCTACTACTCCTGACTCCCTTGCTCGCGGCAGCCATAATGTGCACGCAGCCACCACTACTTAAGGTTCCTTTTGAATGGCGTATGTCCGTTTCAAACTGTTCGATTATGCTGAAGCGCCTTCCTCCTTAGTGGACAGAAAAACTGAAATATCATCGGTCAGCCACGGGATCTCTTGGGAGGAACAGCGGATGGCACTTCCACGCCCTTCAATTAAGGGGCGGGCACCGATTCAGATCACATTCCGCCATCCCTTTGTTGCCTCGTTTAGTGTGCAATATTATTGTTGTTTACGTGCGTGTTCCCTCTTTTCACGATTTCTACTATACAAATGCGTTGCCTGCAGAAAATATTCGGTTGCATCTAAGGTTTCTGCTGTGCTGCTGCTTTCGCGCCTTGATTGTCCCCGATTTTGAAAATTTTGTAGTCCACGATTGGATAGGCGATTTGGTGCATTTATCTAGGGAAAACACGTAGCTTTGAATGCCTTCACAGGCTCGTCTCCTTTCGGAATACACATATAAGGTGTACTCCGAAACTCGAACCGCGGAAGTTTATGGTTCAATTTTTTTTAAAGTTTAAATGACGCTATATCGTAACTCAATCTAGACTAAGGAGCTGCGTTGGGAGGAGAAAAACTCAGCGGTGAATTTGCGGGAGAGCGATGAAATGAAGCGCTTTGAACGAGAGATGAAAACCACCATAGAAACGGGTAGAATGTAAAGTCCCAATGATGTTTTTACATTGTAAACCAAGTTTCAGGTATTGAAAAAGTACCGCGCTGAACAACCTTCCTGTACAAGAAAAAGAAAGAAGTTCGCTTGGGTTCTACTCTGTGGTGTGAAGCCTGGTAAATGGCGCGCAAGCAGCATGCTTTGTAGCCTTTTTTAGTGGAAGACGGATGAACATCGCTTCAAGAAGGAATTTAAAGCGTAGCCATGCTCAGCAGCGCCAAAGGTTTTGCGAACATGTCGAACGTCAGCTGGCTTCCTCGTGCCATCGCAAAACCTCTGGTCGCTGTCGAAGGATCATTTTCGGTGTTTGGTGATCTGTTTCTGGAATAGTTAGCAATGGAATCCAGTAAGCAAACAGTAAATAAGAGTTGAGCATGATGTTGAGGTTCTGAGGTCAAATTTCAATAAACTGTTGCAAATGTATCTTGGTCCGGTAATTAAAGAGCTCCTACCCAGCCGAGCGGCAATTTCAAGCTCATTCGTAAAAAACGGTGAGATTGGGAATTAGGGGTTCTGCCTCGTTCTGCGTAGTCTGCACACAATTCGCCTAAGGAGCATGATTTTTTCGGGTTTCGGGACACTTTTCACGTCAACTGGGAGACTCTTCTAAACGAACCTCACGTTTCTGAAATAAAAGTGGGCCTCTTCCAAATCGAAGCGAGCTTCTTATAGATAAAACTACGGATTCTCAATGATGGTTAAAAGCTTTTTGTTCAAGGGAAATTTGGTGTAACTTTCTGAATTTTTAGTTCAGCTGCATGAATGAGTGTAATAATTTTATAAAATTTTTGTTATTTGAGAAAAATAAAGAGTTAGTTTTTCTAAAGCGCAGCAAGTTAGCAGTCATTTAGTGTTATAAAGCACGAGGTCGCGCAATGCACAGGAAAAGCTCGTCGTGATTTTTATTCGATTGATAATGTATATGTTGCTTACATGAAGTGTCAAAGTGAGGATATGTTGTTATTTACGACTGTTTTTGCTGTGTCGTTTACAGATGTGAATCTCCTATAAACAGAAATCTGTATCAATTGAATAAAAATCGCGATGTCCTGAACGAATGCATGCCGCAATCCCTTCCTCTGGCGCTAAAAAATGGCTGCCTTCTGCTGTCAGCTGGCTTCACAAGCTTCATACCATTTTTTCCTCAAAATTAAGAATTTCATACAATTTCAAACACTGCTTAGGTGAATTAAAACTTCAAAGTAAGTAATGCCAGAATTTTCCCAGAACAAAAAATTATACTAACCTTTTTGGAACGTCTCTACTTCTTTGATTATTTTGATTGGGAAGATGTTCAGTAGGATTTCAAAAGCAGGAAGTTTGTTTAGAAGGGATTTGTTTGATTCTTTTTTAAAGATTAAATTGGTTAAAATAAGCAAAGGTATGATTATTTCAATTAGAAGTCAAAAGCGACTGGAACTTTGGGTCCTAAAATGTGGTTGCAAGGGTCGAGCAAAGCAGTTCTCACAAGCTCCGCTTGCAAGCTCTCCCAAAGACCCTCACAAGCTGAGGATTTTGCTCCACACGTTCGTTTGACAGTCGAATCTCGCTTTCTTGAAACCAGCAAAGTGAACGGGTGTGCGAATGGTCGACGTCGCGACAGTGTGGGATAATACCATTTTCGCGTCTAACCAGGGAATGCCGTCAGCTTCCCATGGAACTTCGGATTGAGACCTATATCACGTGAAAGAGCTCGAGACGCTGATCACAGATATGTAGACCAAATTTGCTAAATGGATCTCCTAAGCGAGTTATGGCCGGCGGAAGCCGCGATGTCTTCCATGTGTTAGGCGCACTTAATCAGCGTTCGGCGCAGTATTGCGCGGAAATCAGCGGTTCGGCTATCAACGCCGTCGGCAGCGGTGGCGGCGCAGTGGTAGAGTGCTCGCTCAAAAGGATTGAGTTCATTGGTTCGGTTCTCGCCGCTGATAGGTTTTTTGCATTTTGTGATCTATCTTCGACAAGGACCTATAATCTCATTTTTAGCACATTTTTGAGCGAACGGCTAATGGCGACTTGCATTCAGGTCTATTTGAAGACGGAAACGTGTTTCAGGTAAAATGTTTTATTCATGACGTGAAGCAAGTCAGAAATTCAAATCAACACAAAATAAAAAGTAAAAATAAAATCAAAAATCAACAAAACTTAATAAACCTAATAAATAAAAAGTAAAAGCACTAGTTCAAAGTTCCGACTCCACCGACACGACTTCGGCCGAACGGTTGTAGCAACGGTATGGGTGGTCTCCGACCGAATCGTGTAAAACGGATGTCAGATTCGTGATCAGAACCCCAAATAACCCCCTAGACGAAGTTTCAGCGAAATCGGTGACTCTTCCTGGACCACCCTTGTTAAAGGTATGGGCGGTCTCCGACCGAATCTTGTAAAACGGATGTCAGATTCGTGATCAGCACCCCAAATAACCCCCTAGACGAAGTTTCAGCGAAATCGGTGACTCTGCCTGGACCACCCTTGTTAAAGGTATGGGCGGTCTCCGACCGAATCGTGTAAAACGGATGTCAGATTCGTGATCAGCACCCCAAATAAACCCCTAGACGAAGTTTCAGCGAAATCGGTGACTATGCCTGGACCACCCTTGTTAAAGGTATGGGCGGTCTCCGACCGAATCGTGTAAAACGGATGTCAGATTCGTGATCAGCACCCCAAATAACCCCCTAGACGAAGTTTCAACGAAATCGGTGACTCTGCCTGGACCACCCTTGTTAAAGGTATGGGCGGTCTCCGACCGAATCGTGTAAAACGAATGTCAGATTCGTGATCAGCACCCCAAATAACCCCCCCCCTAGACGAAGTTTCAGCGAAAAAATTTTTTCGACCGAATTCCGGTGGAGTCGGAACTTTTAACTAGTGGTTTTACATTTTATTTATTATGTTTATTAAGTTTTGTTGATTTTTGATTTTATTTTTACTTTTTATTTTGTTTTGATTTGAATTTCTGACTTGCTTCACGTCATGAATAAAACATTTGACCTGAAACACGTTTCCGCCTTCAAATAGACGTAAGTGCAAGTTGCCATTAGCCATTCGCTCAAAAATATGCTAAAAATGAGATTATAGGTCCTCGTCGAAGATAGGTCACAAAATGCAAAAAACCGTCACCAGCGGGAACCGAACCAATGAACCCAATCCTTTGGAGCGAGTACTCTACCACTGCGCTGCCGCTACTGCTGACGGCACTCATAGCCGAACCACTGACTTCCGCACAATACTGCGCCCAACGCTGATTGAGCGCGCCTAACACATGGAAGACATCGCGGATTCCGCCGGCCATAACTCGCTTAGGAGATCCATTTAGCGAATTTGGTCTACATATCTGTGATCAGCGTCTCGAGCTCTTTCACGTGATATAGGTCTCAATCCGAAGTTCCATGGGAAGCTGACGGCATTCCTTGGTAAGGTCTCATCTACGACAAGCGAAGCGGTGGCGCGGTTTAGCGACGCGGTTTAGTGACTTACCCGACGGATGACTTGCCTCGATCAGTTATCCACTGCAAGTGGTATAGTGTATCGTAGAAGTACAGCACCGCCGATAAACATTCAAACCTTCAGCATCTGCGGCTCAAAAGGCGTTTTTTGCGTTGCTTCATGATAGCTTTTTTGAAGCAAATGTTTCCCCCAAAAAATTTGTAGCGGTTATAAAATAGCACCACTATTCTATCACATGGCATGCTATCACCTATGAACGGTCGGAAGCTTGAAGAGCAACAGTGAAATTAAGACTGCTTAATTGCATTCACCTGACCCACATGCGTCGCCATATCTCACATAATTGGACCCTATGGCAAAGCTGGCCTTCTCAAGTCAATTTTTAAGATTCTTAAATGTGCTTTAGTAGTGTTTCTATAACTCAGGCAGGGTTTGTCTTGCTACGAGAATCCATTTGATACCAAATTTGACAGGAAAACACCATTTTGAGCTTGCTGTTACTTCGCGATCATCGTTTCCTCTCAATTCAACGAAGAAATTCAGCTACTTCAAACAGCGTTGTGGCCTTTTGTCCACTCGTGTTGCAGGATGTCAGAAAATTAATGTGAGTTCATTGAGGATTGGAAGGGCTTGCGGAATGCGGAATCCTGATCCTCAGCCTGCTTCAACTGTAAATCGTTGGAAGGGCTAATAGGCATGTAATGCGCCGTCGCCGACATAGTCCGGAAAGAGAAAATGCAGAAACACCTGTTCGTCTCAGTTGACTAGGATATTCTATCGTTACTGTCATGAAAAATGAACGGACAAGTCTCCTTATTTTATGAACATCTTAACGCGCATTTATACCTCACTACGACCCTAATCCGTTGATTTATTTCCATATGAATCAGCCTCACCAAGCAACTGAAAGAAAACATTTGCAAATACATCAAGAGCAAGTGCACTGTATACTCGGACATTCGGGTTCGACGAGCCGAACCGAATAGCAGCAAGAGCCACGCCGCGGTCGGGAGGCTAGAGTTGCTATTAGAGGGAACCGCTGCTGCCATCTGGATTAAGCCGGTCAACTGAGGGCGGCTCCTGTTGCTACCCTGTTGCAAGTAGCAGTTGTCATTCGGTTGCTATTGCGTTGGCGTTCGGTTGCTAGACGGTTGCAGGATATTCGTGCCTTCGGTACAATAACCATGCCTACGTGTCCCCGCTGCTTGTGCAGCATTATCCGCTATATCTAGCTCGTATATATATATATATATATATATATATATATATATATATACACATGTGTATATATGCCTATACACATGCACACATACATATATCACCTGTCACCTGTCGTCCCGTTGATCATCGACTTGCTCGAGCGGACGCCAACAGCGTCTCCATTCGTCCCTGTCGCGTGCCAGAGTGCTCCAATGGATCCTCCTCGCTCGAGGGACAAGAAGAGCGTCATAGCGGTCGTTCAGGATCACTCGAGTGAACAGCTGGTAGACTACGGACAGCAGGCAGATCGGGCGATAGTTGCCAATATCGTGCACGTCTCCCTTCTTGTACAGCAAGACGGTCCTGCTGGTCTTCCACTGAGGTGGAACCTTGCACTCCGACAGGTAGCGCGTGAAGGGCCGCGCCAGGGTGTTGATGAGCGCTGGCGGGAGGTTCTTCAGGTGTTCGGGTCTGATCCTGTCGGGACCGGGTGCTGTACGTTTCTTCACCGACGAGATGGCGTGTCGGATCTCGGAAGGGAGAACAGAGGGGACGACGTATCCATCCTGCGGAAGATGGCGTGGGGGCAGTTGGACGTGGCTATCGAAGAGATCGGAGTAGAAGTCGTGGATGACCTTCTCCATGGTCCTTCTGGAAGAGGTGACGGTTCCGTCAGGACGTCGGAGAGCGGTCATCTTGGTCTTGAAGTTGGCGAAGTTCCGGCGGGCATTGCGGATGCTCAACCCTGCCTCTGCTGCTTCAGCTAACACTTCCGCCCTTCTCTCCTTAAGATCCTCCTTTATCGCCGCTCTGCATAGCTTTGCAAGCTCGGACGTCAGTTGGTAGTTGCCTGACCCCCGTGCTGCTCCACGCTGGCGTATCAGCTACAGAGTTTCCGGAGACAGGCGTCTCTTGGTGGCCTTCAAGCTCTCGGCTCCCTTAGCACTATCGCGGAGATGGTGCACGAAGTGGTCGTATTCCTCGTCGATGTTGTCCATAACGCTATCTTCCCAAAGGCCAGCAAGAGATGTGTAAAGGTCCCAGTTGATGGCCGTTCTGGGATTCCTCTTCTTGAACTTCGCGGCCTTCTCTCCTTGGCGCGAAAAGCGGAACCTTGCGCGAAGGAGGCGGTGGTCCGATCCCGTGTAGAACTTGGGGACAACGGAGACGTCGGTCAGGCAATACTTGCGATTGAAGATGATGTGGTCGATCTCGTTGTGGAACTGGCCACCTGGAGATTCCCAGGTCCATCGTAGGGAGTGAGGCTTCTGGAACTGTGAGTTTCCATGGATGGTTTTGGTCGACATGATAAACTCAGACAGCCTTTCACCTTCTTCGTCCCACTCCAAACCGTGGGTTCCGATGTGAAGTTCTTCCGGCGACCTTCGCGGTCCGATGTTGGCGTTGAAGTCGCCGACGATCACCTTTTAGAAAGTGTGATCATCCTTATAGAACTTCTCCAGCTCCACGTAGAAGGCTTCGACCTCTTCGTCGTCGTAGTCGGATGTTGGGGCATACGCGACGAACACAGTCAAAGCTGGCACGGAACCACATCGCTTTAGTCGCAGACGTCCGATTCGGGTTGTCAGAGACTCGTACGAATCGATGTTCATGGCCAAGTGCGTGTTGACGAGGACACCAACGCCGCCTACTCCCCTGCTGTCGCATGTGCCGAGGAACAGTTCTTCTCCGGAGTCGTAGGCGATGTGTAGGCGGTGGTGTCTCCTCGTTTCGGTCAGTGCGATGACGTCGTACTTGATCTTCCTGGCTTGCATCATCAGGTCCTCGACGGATGCTTCCGATGCGAGCGTGCGGGCGTTGTAAGTACAGATTGTCATCCTAGTCCTTCTCAATTTGCGCAGCCTGGTTAGGCCCTGAGATTTTAGCAGCCTCTCCGTACTCGTCCTTCCCATCGCTGCAGAAATGGGGGCTCTTTCGGGGTCAGGGGAATGAGGCCCTTTAGTGCTGCTGTGTTTGACTGGAATACAACACGGGTAGCTAGTCAGGCTCTGTCGTGCGGGCGGGGTACTCCGGGCAGCCAGCCAGACTGCCCGAAGGGACGGGGCGAGACTTAAGGCGGCCTCGAATCGCCTTACATGTACTCCCAGTCTACCGAGTGCAAGCTTTTGGCCGAGCCGACACAGTTACAATCCGCACAGTCACGGACACATCCGCGCACACTGTGCACGAACATGCCGCTCCCACGCACAAGGAACGCGTCGACCCGACACAGCAGGAGCAAGGAGTCCATACCCTGCATCCCCCTGCGTCTCTGGGCAGTACACGGTCGCATTTGGTTCGCGTTTAATTCCCCCATCCAACACCCGGGGACGCGCACGTGGCCCTGCGACAAGCAGCCCGAGATCCCTCTTAACAAGAGAGTCCGAAGACTCTCTATCGAGGGGATCCGTGGATACATATAAACGCATATATATATATATATATATATATATATATATATATATATATATATATATATATATATATAATGTGGATACGATCGCCCCAGTACTGTGGGCAAACTCGACCAAACTCGTCTTAACGGACAAGTCGTCGCTACCCTTGGCTATTTAGTCCCGATTACAAGAACGTACGCGTAACATACAAGGAAAGCATGATGACCTGGTACTGTATCAGTTGCTGTCATTTCCCCCACCTTTCATCTGGGTCCGGATCATCAACGACTTACAGCGACTTAAAAGAGAAAATACGGGGGCGGTCAGGAGGTACACCCACAGCCCGCTGGGAGAGTGCGATCTACCTGTCATCGCCTTGCTCACTCACCCCCAACCCCCTAGGCTTCACTGAGAGTGTAACGGCTCCCTTACGAAACATTTGACAGGCAAAACAAAAGTTTCCGGTCCTCAGAACAGCGCTGTACCTCCTGACGCCACGCCCCCTAGCATATATATATATTTATTTATTTATTTATTTATACGTGGATATCCACGCAAAAAATAGAATAAACAGAACATGCACATTAAGAACCAGAACAGAGCGAGTAAAAATATACTGCTAGGTACAAGCGACAGACAGCGGGAACAGTTGGAAGCAAACTATTAAGGAACATCCTGGAGATACGTGTCAATAAGTCTTTTGTATTGCCTTAGCGATTTTGGTAAAATGTTTTTCTTCGAAAACTTTTGAAATTCGGTTTCAGCTCGGTCTGTGAAAAACGTAGACCTTATATTACTTCTAGCTTTTGGAATCTGGATCTTCATCTGACCACCTCTAGTATTAGAGCAAGATATTGAATAAAATTCCTGAAGAGGAAGATCCAACATGCCATTGATCAGCTTATATATGGTGATTAGATCATATCGTTTCCTTCGAAAAGCAAGGGTGCGTAAATTGAAGAGTTTGTTTCTCTCAAGAGCCGATGGAATGTTAGCATAATTACACCCATGTACTCTTATCCAGAGCTTTCTTGTAAAGCTATTTTGTACAGTTTCCAATCTAGAGATTTCACGTTTGCATTTAGGACTAAATACTGTGGTACCATATTCAAGTACAGGCCTGACATATGTTTTGTATGCGAGCACCATGTGAACGACCGAATTTGTTTTCAATGATTTAAAGATATTATGCACGATTCTGTCAGCTTTCTTAGCCGCATCTTCGCAATGTTGCCTGAAGGAAAGCTTTGTGTCTAGAATGAAACCTAGGTCCCGCACAGTAGGTGTACTACTGAGTGGCTGATAATCAAGATGATAGACCTTTCTATTGACGTGCTCTCCAATGTAAAATACTTTCGACTTTTGACCGGATAATGGAAGATTCCACTTAGCTGACCAATCAGCAATTGAATTTATTGCAGATTGAAGGGCATTGTGATCTTCCTCATTCACAATGTTTTTGTATATTTTGATGTCATCAGCAAACATTTTGCAGGTGACACCGTGTTGATCAATTAAGGAGGGAATCCCAGAAGTATATATAATAAAAAGAATTGGAGAAAGGACGCCACCCTGTGGGACACCACTAGTAACCGGGTATGATTCAGAAAGCGTTTCGTTCTAATTAGCGTATATATATATATATATATATATATATATATATATATATATATATATATATACGCTAATTAGAACGTCATGTACTAGGATAAAACCGCCGATTAAAAAGGATACTGGCTGCCCCACCTCCATCTACATAGTCACAAAATGCGATCACACATTGAAAAATGTTTTCAGTTTTATTTCATTTCAATGAAATGTCAATGAAAAATTGAGGAGGACCTCTCCTCACGAACCAGCTGTCTCAGCTGTGCGCCAGAATGGTAGAAGCGAGCAATGCAGGAATCTGGGTTGTATTAGAAATCTCCGAATATGATTTTGTGGTTCTAGAAACAGCATGTCGGAACACACAATCAATTGACCTACTTCTTTGATATTGATGCTGGGTCATTGCAATAACTACGAAAACAAAGCGAAAAATAAAGAGACACGTGACAAAAGTAACTCTCTGTAATGGCAGTGGATGTAAAGGACATGGAAAACCCTAGGAAATGGCGATTAGGCAGTAGCTTTGAAAAGCTTTAAAAAGCTTCCAAAACGTTAGCAACACACTCTTGCTGTTCCAACAGAATAGCAACCGTAGTTTATTTTGGCAACTGTAGTTGTCAGACTGTTGAGGGGCGTGGTTGGGCGGAGACGGTTCGGCTCGTCGAGTCCGAATGTCCGAGTATGTATTAGGTTGGCCCATAAGTCCCCGCCGTTTTTTTTTCTTTCAACAATTCATTGCAGATCTTACCGGCGGTCTCTAGCGCTAGCGCTATACAGCTTTCGAAAGAGAATGCTTGGCTCTGTCAGAGCATATCGCATTTCTTTTTTCATCCTGAATTTTGTCAATTTTTAGGTCGTTAAAGTGAAAAGTGAAAATGTGAAAAGTGGCGATTGCCGATAGTTCCTTCTCTCCGCCTATGTTTGACATTTTTTGCTCAGCTTTTTATACCATTTGGAAGGCAACGTTCCGTACTACAGGAATACGTGTTGGTCCTATTTGCTCATTGGCCCTTTATTGATTTTCGGATCATCAAATTGGGGCGTCCGAAGGAGAAGATTTATTTTTACCGACAGCTCCTGCTCTGTGGTAGGACTTCTTTGTTTGGTGTTAAATGTCGTTCGGAAGAAAATGTCTTGCTCTATAAGAATTTGTGTTGCGTTTATTGGTTCATGCTGATTCCTGTCGAATATCAACAAAATGCCAAAAAGAGAAAAATCATCTTCATTAGCAACTCCTTCTCCTTGACATTTTGTTGATATTCGACAGAAATCAGCATGAGTCAATAAACGCGGCAAAAATTCTTATAGAGCAAGACGTTCTCTTCCGAACGACATATAACACCAAGCAAAAGGGTCCATCCCAGAGCAGGAGCTGTCGGTAAAAATAAATCTTCTTCGGAAAAAATTGACAAAATTCAGGATGAAAAAGAAATTCAATACAAGTTCTGAAGAGAATCATTCTCTTTCGAACGCTGTATAGCGCTATGTAGGAGACCGCCAGCGAAATCCGCAATGAATTGTTGAGAAAAACAATGGCGGGGACTTATGGGCCAACCTAATATATGGATACGTGCTAAACATGGCCTATCCTTCTTTTTTTGCAAATGGAAAAATTAAGCGATTTGTGTACAATAGTTTAGCCTGTGTTGTAAGTATCAACTGCAATTCGTAGCAGTAGTCAAAACAAAAATCTAAGCAGGCAATCTGTCTACGCGTCACCTTTTGAGTAAAATTAGTAGTATTGAAATTAACTAGCAATTGAGAAAAGTAATAAGTCAACACAGGGACAAGTCAGTATGCGGTGCGAGATAGTGAGCACGTGCAGAGGTTTACATTAATATACCGGTTGAAGAGCCGCAGCCTACTTTGAGTATGTTACAGTAAGCGTGTACCCTGTGTTGATATAAGATAAAGGCTTACGATGGGGAGTGTAGAAATGCTTAGAAATTTTTATTCCAACTAAAAATTTGGCTGCTAAGAGATTCCAGCGTCCATGAAGTTTGATTGATCTACACAATCCGAAACCCCAAAACAGTGGTTATCGCGCAGACTGCGCTGAAATCAACCCTTATTGGGAACATGAATCAATCAGGAAAGGTTTAACAGAATCAAACAGGTCATTAGTTGGGAAAAAAAACGAAGGAAGGGATCATGCTTTCCACTGCAGCGTTTCTACAGGGCATATGAGGTCAGCGCAATTACGAGAGAACACCTACGTAGGCGCTCGAACTGATGCGCCGAATGATTGTCGTCCCGACAGATTGAATTTCTCACGAGAAAAATTACAGCATTACAATGCTCTACATGCCATAATTCATTCTGCGAAATATGAGTAGTAAATGCAGGAAATGTTCAGTCACATCTTGGAAGAAGGTGTCACTTTGAGAAACTGAAGTTCGGCAATCTGATCACTTGGTTTAGTGGTACTTATTTCTGGGAGTCTCCACATCATGTTCAATTAGGCGTTGCATTCCTGTACTATTTCACTAGGTAAAAGCATAGGTATACGTAAAGATATCTGAACTCACTGACAAAGTATTGCCCACGCCACATTTGTACACTTTCAAATTTGACAGTTGGCAACTGGCGCGCAAGTGCTTCAAACGAAGTCGAACAAAACGCAAATTTAGTAAGTTTGTTTTCCCCGCTCAACATGAGTGGACAACAGGCCACAACCCCGTCTGAAAGTATCAGAATTTTTTCGTTGAATAGGGAGGAAACGATGATCGCGAAATAGCAACAGGCTCAAAATGATGTCTTTCTGTGAAACTTGGTATAAAATGAATTCTCTCAGCAAGACGAACCCTGCTTGAGTTATAGAAACACTACTAAAGCACATTTGAGAATCTTAAAAATTGACTTGAGAAGGCCAGTTTTGCAACAGGGCCCAATTAAGCGAGGTATGGCGACGGATGTGGGTCAGGCCAAGGCAATTAAGCAGTCCATTAATTTCACCGTTGCTTTACAGGCTTCCTGTCGTTGTTAGGTAGTGATCGCATGCCATATGATAGAATAGTGGTGCTGTAACTCTCCATAAAATTTTTGGGAAAACATTTGTTTCAAAAAAGCTACCATGATGCGCCGAAAACGCGCTTTTGCATTGCAAACGCTAAATGGTTGAATGTTCAGCTACGGTACTATATAAATGGTGCCTAAGGGGTTTGCCGCCGCTGAGCGGCACGCCAATTTTGATGCGGGGCGCGATCGTCGCACAGCTGTCCCAAAACCGCCCAGCCGCTGGTCATCGCATCACGTCCTTCCAATCTGCGAAATGATAAGCCGAAGACAATACTTCAAAATTCCGTAAAATGTTGTGTTTTACGGCGGCGAACTATTAATGCGATTACAAAGTTCTTTCATTGTTTTTTAAAGGAAGGGATGTTTAGGGCTTATTTTAAAATGCGGAATTGTAGATTTTTTTGTGCTAGGAGAGGTTGCGCCGTACACTCTTCGAGGACGTCACGATTTTCCTTTGATTGGCAGAAAAGGTTCTGTTTCTGTGGAGTTACACGCTGGTTCAACGGGACAACAGAAACCATTGTAAGGAGCCCAGATATCGCGGAAAACACATCTTCATTTTATTGTTTCAAGAAGGCTCCACTTGCACTATCATCAAATTAAATTGGTGACGGGCTGGGTGAGTGCATGCTGCGATCTCCTTCGCCGATACACTAGAAAATTGCCGCATTTCTGTTCTCTATGCTTCAAACCATTATTTTTCCGTGAAGATTAAATGTTTTATAAAATGTAAACCAGTGCGTATACTTATTGGGGCAGATGAATTCAAAATTTTTAAATGGACAGAAGCGTTTTAACCTTCTTGGAAAGTGTCAGATTTAACATAGAAAACGCTCGTTTTGAATTGAGTGATGCTAGGTTTCATTTCAAAATGTAAGATCCCAAACTCGCTCGGTCCAGCTGCACCGCGTGTGTTGTGTGAATGCATACAAACACCGCATTTGACGACACCGCCCTAGAAATGCACCTCAGCAAACGTGAGCTGCGTTAGCGCCGACGTTGGCATTCGATCGATGCGCATTGGTCTCTTGTGTGCCCGCGGTGGCCTGGCTGCCAGACTTGTCGTGGCGCAGTGGGTAGAGCGGCGGGTTCAGGCTTGGAGGTCGGAGGTTCGGTTCCAAAGCATGGTGGTGTTTTTGCATTTCATTCAACTGGCTGGATGAGGTTCAGGGGTTTTAACGTCTACACAATTTTCAGGCGTTTTCTGTTCATTTCCCAGCTGACACAAACACATACACAAATATACACCTACACAGACATATACAAACAAACACATATTCACACTAATGTATATGCATTATTTAAATTCATAATTTATACTTATAATTTACATTGTTTTAATCGATGTTCTACATCTTTTGAAATCAAATTTTGATGATTTCATTTTCTTTGTGAAGTTGTTATTTTATCAAAATTACGTAAAATATTATTTAATTTATTAATTCATTTATTTAGAAATGTTTTATAATTTTTATTATTTAATCTATTTTATTTCATTTTATTTTTTATTAAATATTTTTTAAAATTATTTTTTTCAAATTATATTATTATTTTATTTTATTTTATTTTATTTTTTCAAGTTCTTTATTTTTATTCTTTTAAACTAATTTTTATATTTGTTAAAAATTATTTTTTAAAAATATGTGTTGTAACTTAAAAAAAACTTACCAATCGCTGCAAGAGATAACAATAAAATGAAACTGACTATGTTTATGTTAAAGTGTATCAATCTATCCTTATCGCTATCCGTCGAAATACACTTTATGCTTCCATTCAAATGTTATATTTAACTACAAAACCTTATATTATTTTATAGGAGAAGTGTTACTATATCGGTATTTTAAATTATTTGTATTATAATTAAGTAAATTGGGTATAAGATGCAATATATTATGTTGATTATATTTATATAATAAATGCTTGTTTCTATTTAAACATTTAAATATATTTCTTATGACTATATCTATTGGATAGTTATTTTTAATAAGTCGAATTATCAATTTAATAAGGTTTTCAATAAAATCGTTAAAAACCGTGCAACATCTAACTAATCTCAACGTTTCTGTGAATATGATTGAATTTCTAACTTTTATAGAAATGTTTGAGTTGAAATGGGGAAATCTAATAACATAAAATTTAAAATTATCTGTTTTATTATATAATTTTGTGACTCTCCTATTGTCAATAATTTTGATATTCAGATCAAGATAATTACATTCGTAGTCTGACTCATGTGTTGTCTCAAATTTAAGAGAATTTTCATATGTTTCACCAAGTATTTCTTGTATATGTTGATTGTTTTTATTGTGAATTATAAGAATATCATCCATGTATCTAAATGGATGTATGTTTATATGACGATTTTGTGTTACTACCTTTTTACAAAATTTATATTCAAACATTGATAACGTAAGATCAGCAATTAAAGGACTACAACTACTACCTTAAGGTACTCCTTCAATTTGCTTATAAATTGTGCCTGCAAAAATTGTGAAACTATTTTTAAGTAAATATTCAGTAAAAAACATTAAATCTTCTGCTGTGTAATATTTATATTTACCTTGTGTATTATTATTAGTGTAATAAATGTTATTATGTCCATTGTATGCAATATATTTTTTACTTGCATTATGAAAGCATATTTTTATTAATTCTTTAATATTTTTCAATATAATATTATGAGGAAGACTAGTAAACATATTAGTAAAGTCTGCTGAAAACAGTTTACCATTTTCGATATTGATTTTACTTATTTTATCAGATATATTTATGTTATTAATTGACCAATAACCAATGAAATTCTTATTTCTCGATGTTATTACATTAATATATTTAATAAAATGTTGTTTCAAAAACGTAAAAACTACAGTCATTTCTTTTGAAGGAGGTTTTAAGGAGCTATTATATGCTCCAGTAATAAATCTAAATTTTACTGGATTTTTGTGCAGTTTTGGTAAACAATATATCAATGGAACTCTTTCTGTTCCTTCAATTTTAATTTTATTATTCAAGCATAATATTTTATGTCTGTTGATAATTTCCAATTCGTTTTCTTTGTTATAGATTTCATATGTTTGATTAAAGTCAGAAATTTTTAATTTACTATTTTCGGAAACAATTCCCATTTCTTTTGCTAAAGTGATTAAATAGAATTTTTTACAAATGAAACTGTAATTATTACTTGCTTTGTCAAGAGGGCATATAACAAAATTTTCTTTAAAAAACTTCAAGTATTCTATATTATGTGCATTTAATTTTTCAAAAGAACTGTTATTTTCTACAGTAATATGATATAGTAAAGATTTCCATATCTTTTTCTTCAAAATACGGAGCTTTTGTTTTATCAAATTAAGGTGAAAATCTTTTAACTTATATTTATTTCTAATTTTATCCAAGAATAAAGAGAAAACTTCTTCAAACCAGAGTTGAATGCTCTCTTTTGAAACATTATGTTTAGGAATAAATTTTGTTCCTTTTGAAATTAAATTTTTGACGACTTTATCTGAAATTATTCCTAAATTACCTGTAATAATATGTTCATGCGTTTTGTCTTCAAATATTTTATATTTTTCTTCAGCACATAAGCATTTATTAATAAAAATTGAATTTAATTCTGACAAGTTAGTATTTCTAATTAATGTATTGTAATTAAACATTTTCTTGGAGAAAGAAGGTTGTGATTTAAAAACGCATTTGAAAGGCAGAATTTTTTATTTGAATTGTTTTCTATAATTTCACGTATATAGTTGTGGTTGTCCAAAGATTATGGTGAAAGCGACAACTCTTGTCACCAGTAATCCATCACAGGCTGTCTGTAAGCGTCCTTAGGTCTACTTTCGTGAAAGGCGGCTAAATTGAGCGTCTTCACTTTCGTTGTCTTCTACCTTAACATTTGTCCTATGGAGCGCGAAGTGCTTTGCTTGGAATGCTATGGGTTAATTCTGAGTGGTACCATCTTCCGCGCACCATGTGTATTGAAGGCATATCGCTGATTGCTGTGTTACTTCAGGCCGACATTCAGTGCATGTGTTTCAACGCAATGCCTCGTGAAAAGTTAAGGACCCGGTTGTAGTACACGGAAGCTTGGTTTCCAGCATTTGTAATGCGTACGGCGAGAACTTCCTTGGCACTCATGCGAGTAACTAATAGCTGATAACAATAACCCTAGGCCGGGTTCAGTGAACTACTTTGCTAGCTAAAGGTCACCAGGAATTTAGGATACTTATACGTAGGTTTTCCAAGGTCTTGTTCCAGTCACTTCATCGACATCGAAGCTGCTCCCGACGTTCGGTGCTCCGAGTTCCACGGCGACCACGCCGACGACGCCCCCGTCGCAGTCCGTCAGCGTCACTTCCCGCGCACTGCCTTCTGCTGCCGCCTCTACCTCCTCTCGAGCTCCGCGCTGCGAGAGCAGCGACTCACTGAACTCACTTATCAGTGGCGGCAGCGACAGTCCAAAGACGGGCGTCTCGAACAAGGTCTCGGTCGAGTCCAAGGGTCAGTCGCACTTCTGCCTCTAGGACAGTGCCCAGTGGTCCATTCCATACAAGCGCTCTCATTTCAGCCAAAGTGAGCACCTCGTACGCACCGTCCTACAATCCTCTCGCATGCGAAACGTAAGTTTTCTGGTGTTCCCCTTGAGCTCGAAGCGGAGAGTCGCTGAGTGGATCTAATACCTGCTGTGTGCGTGCGATTCAGAATAGCGAACAAGTTGACCAAGCGAAACTCGGGTCTCAACGTGCTAGCTAGTGCCGAGTGAGTTGTATAGACGAGTCGCGTCTCCCTCTGCCTCTGACGACACTTAGTCCCGCGCGACAATGGGCACATGTATCTCGTTTTCGTGCCTTAGTCGCAGTCGCGTCGAAATGTAGTGGAGTGCTTAGCTTCGGGAACCAGGACTGGGTGGAATCTCTGCCCAAGGGCTGGCTCTGAATTTTCGCGCTTCGCAAGAAGGCCATCTGCCTCGTACTGGACCACGGATGTCAATTTGAATACTACTGTACCAAGGCGTTAGCTGAATTTGCTTTGAACGTCTTTTGCTTTTATAGAGGTCAGTAAACAGAGTGGTATTAAGCTATCATTCCTTTTAAGGTTGGGGAGGGCAGAGTAAGTTTTTGATGTCTGCCAATCGGTTTGATTGCCGTTTGAGACTTTTGAAGAAAACGTTCACGAGAGGAGAGCTTACGATACATCTAGTTCTAGTCCAGTTAATCTAGTTTTCTCCCTAAGACGCAGAAATGTGGTGAAGAGGGAATCGGTTTTGGGCTAGACGCTACGAGACGCGATGCAGAGTTGAGAAACCTCGCCTCCTCAGAGTGGATGGTTCTGTTGCTGTAGTTTGATCTCCCCGAGCGGAGCAGCAGCAGTAGCAGCAGAGAAAGGCCAAAGCTGTGCAGGGAAACCTTTATTTCTTCGGATTGGAGAAGTGAAGTGAAATTAAGCACTGGTTGCCAAGAAAACAAAGTGTTAAACCGAAGATAACGTGCGAAAGCAGGGGTAGGCTGGGTTTCTCTACTACTGTTAATGCAACTTTCTATACAGCTCTCGCTCTCTCGTTCAGTGCAAGAGTATTGGTCGCAGCACAGCGTCCTAGCTGCTTATTCCGTTCTTCAGTTTTGATACCGACAGCCCTAATATAGTGGTATAGTGGTAGTCAACACTGCCAGTTTTGGGTTGTGATCAAAACCCTCGCGCTTAGCAGGACTTCAACCTGCACACTCCCTTTTCGGTCGAGATTGGCGGAGTTTGTTTAGCACAGCATCCCTGGTGTTCCGTGCTCTTCAGTTATCGCTTTCCCGTTATGTATGTATGGGTATTCAGATTGAATTTAATCAAAAGTTTGTGGAATGCGCCACGCATTCTGTTCTTGCGCGCTACCACAGTCTAAATATGCGGCTGACCAATACAGTGACTTGGGGTGATCAACCGATGGACAATTCAGTGACTTATTCTTCAAAGTCGTTAAATTCATCGTTTTAGAAATGGAAGTATCGAATGCGTTCGGCGAATTATCAGCCAGCTGCAGCGGTCCTCCTTGGATCCTTAATTCTTCGAGAACTTGAATTCGTTTAGAAACCTTCCTTTTTGAATGAGAATTAAGGCGGCCTGCCAGCTTTTTGGTTCGGCATGAAGCAGCACTTTTTGCTTAAGTTGTATGAGTAATCTTACCAGGGAAGGGTATCAGGCGTAGGTCTGAACGGGGGAAATGGATAGTACTGCGAGAATCTCCACCCTTCATATAGTAGAAGAACATGTTTTGTTTTTGCTGAGTCCCTGAACCGAAAGAGCTACGGGCCCTCGAAGGCGAGGTCCAGTATCGCACCGTCAGCGCGTGCCCACGTGCATACGTGCGCGCGCTGACGGTGCGATACTGGATGTGAGATGTGGCGACAGGCTCTGCTGCAAGCGAATCGGTGGCTCAGCAGGGTGCGACGCTGCTTCACAGGTGCAAGGACAGATGTTCGACTCCCGTACTATGCACTGTTGCATTTTTTCATGATCACTGCCTCCTTTACCAATTTGATTCCTACACATCTCCTGCACATTTATTTCACTCTAAATTGTCAAAAGGGTCAGATTCGTGATCAACACACCAGGTAACACCCATACCTACTGTAACTCCCCGTACTCCAGCGTAATACCAAAAACGGATGTCCGATTCGTGATCAGCACCCCAAATAGCACCACTGGTAGAAGTTTGGGCGAAATCGGTGATTATGACCTCGACAGCCGTAGTCAACCATACCTATTGTAACTCCCCGCACTCCAGCGTAATACCAAAAGCGGATATCAGATTTGCGATCAGCACCGCAAATAGCCCACTGGTAAAAGTTTGGGTGAAATCAGTGATTATCACCCTATCAGCCCTTGTCACCCGTACCTGCTGTGTGGTCGTTCAACATTCGCTGAAATACACAAAACGTTGTATGATACAGAAAGTTAGAGAAGTGTGTCAAGCACAGCTCAAAGTAAACTCTTATTTGACAATTCAGAGTGAAATAAATGTGTGCGAGATGTGTAAGAAGCAAATTGGTAAAGGAGGCAGCGATCATGAAAATTTGCAAAAATGTGCATAGCACGGGAGTGGAACATCTGGCCTAGCGCCTGTGAAGTAGCGTTGCACCCTGATGAGCCCCCGATTTGCTTGCCGCAGAGCCTTTCGCCACGTCTCATACCTCAGCGCGCGCACGTGTGCACGTGGGCTGACTGTGCGATACTGTACCCCACCCGAGGGTCCGTAGCCCCTTTGGTTGAAGGGCTCAGCAAAACCGAAACATGTGTTTCTACTGTTCGAAGGGTGGAGGTTCTCGCAGTGCTATCGATTTCCCCCGTTCAGACCTACGCCAGATACCCTTCCCTGATTAAGTAACCAAACTTCAGGTCAAAAGTTTTCTCAGCGCTAGACACAGATTTTTCCTATACCCCAAGTTAATTAAATTCACAGTTTATTCTTTCTTTATCTTTATCACACTATTAAGCACGCATATCAAAACGCTGTAGTAGCGCTTGGCACATTCTCGGCATTTAATAAATGTGGAACAGAAAACGGCGCCTTCGCCTCCTCGACATTGGTACGTATAGCCTATGGAGCTTTACTGTGAAGGGACAAGAAATTTATGACCATTCAAGCTGGTGTACAAGTTTTCGGCAGCCGGTGGTTGTTTTGTTGAGATGCAATAATTCATTCCTTCGGCACACTGCTTATTTTGAGGATGGGCGATGTCTCAAACACGTTCGCCATGTGCAGCTCTGCGATTTCGTGGTAATCGTCCCTTCGCAGTCCTGGTTCCGACTCGCTAAACCACTAAGCAAGAATTTCCGTTAAAATCCGCTCCTTACCGCTAGAGAATGTGTGGTGTTGCCTCGGTGCGCCCAGTTCCAGGACATTGCTCGAACGGCGCACTCATGCGCGCGGCGCCGCGCGCGAAGCAAGTGGTGGAAAACTGGGTGCCTGCTCATCTCCGCGTGCGACGTTGAACGCGGCAGACGCAACGATTCCGTTGGAGCAACGTCTCTTCTGGAGCGCCCGCCAGTCGTCAGCGGTGCTTCGCTTTGGTTCTGTTCAGTTGTGGCCGAGTGCACGCTTCAGAGGGGTGCAGCCCGGCGTGCTCGGCTGCGGGCTCGCTTCGTGTAGTGGCTGGCCTGGGCGGTGCTAGTGACCGACGGAAATGCGAGCATGGTCGCGCTGTGCAATGCACTTGTGTGGTGGTGGTGTGCCGAGAGGTCTGAATGTCGTTGGTCGTGGTCCGTGTACCTGCCTGCACTCAGTTTCAGCGTCTCACGAGGAAGTTTGTCCGTCGGCGGGGTGTCAAGCACGTCGTCCTCTGCGGTCTCGGCGAACAACTCGTCCTCGTCGAACCTTGTGTGCGCTGCCGACTGCCCCCTCCAGCGCATCTCTCCGATGTACTCCTCTCTCATTAATCCGGTTGTGTCGCTGCAGCCGAGGTGGGTTCTGTCTTCTCGTTCTCCTTGTTTTGTTCGTTCACTCTATCCGCTGCCACACTTTCCACACACCCACACCAACGCGGTCATCACACGTGCTCACATCTGCGTTGCAGTGGTCACTCGTGTCTTTTCCGTGCCACCACTCCCATTCTCTAGAGGTAGCGATGCTTAGTTAGCTCCGTGTCGTAAGCCGGCATGGCCAAGCAGCCTACAACCCTTTGTCGAATGGGCTCAGACAACTGTTGCCTTCGGTATTCTCAAAATCCTTGTACTTGTTTCATAAATCCAACAGATTTCCGCATCGACATTATATTTAATGAAGTTTGCGCGCAACTGTCCACTGAATATTCCTGTCTGACTAGCCTCCTCCTCAGTTCCAGTCACTAAGTCCCATATCCAAATATCGACAGCTCTCAGGCTCGTGCGTACAGGATTTATTCTCTGGTAGTGCCCTCTGAGTTATCCAATGAAATAACAGCGTGGTGATATCGCGTGCAGAGAACTCGCAGCATGAAATGGAAGTGAGCGTAACATTTTCGTGATCAACCTTGCGGTATGTTTCATAAAGTTATCGCCCGGACTGGAAAGGTTTTTTATTCGGCACTGTAGGACACTTGACGGAAAATTTGGTACCCTCTTTTTAAAATTTTCAATAGTTCGCCGCTGATCTTGAGGAGCACCTTCGCTATCAAAAAGTGGAAAGGAGTGCTTATAATAGACGATGGTGCACAACCGTGGCGAGGAGGATTCTGAAATCCCTAGCAGTCAACTGCGGACGAGCCTCCAATGTGAAATGCCAAACTCGAGTGATGTTCAATACCACCCTGGAGTTATAGCAACTCTGCGAAACATGGTCCGACCGTTAAACAAGGACGTGCTTGATGTGATTCTTTTGCACTCACACTCTCAGCCGTAAGGGGACGTTCAGAGCTCCATCTCTTCGCGACGCGACGTAATGATAATCTCCCATACCCATATGAAGACAAATTACTTTTGATTCTGAAGGAGACGTTTCATTGAGGCAAAATTTTGCTACATAAAGTATAAAGTCTTGTTTAATTTGTTTATCTGTTAAAAAGTCGTTTAAGAAGTTAAAAGTTGAGAGGTTTATATGATTAGGGAACTCGATTTTACATTGTTTGCCGAAAAAAGTGATGCAAAGATCGAATCCGTCTGATCATATCTTACCAGGATCGCAGCAGAAAACTCTCTGGAGTACAGTTTCGCTCTTTAATATGATAGAAATGAATTACTATTAACAATTAATAATGGAATTCTAGAGATCATAGTTTCAGATCAGGATGTCGCTCGTTCAGATGTCGAAAAAATGTGTCGCGTCATGACGTTAAGAGATCGGCTGAACGTTTAATCCGCCTTTACTGATTTGAAGACTGCGCCAGGGACACCTTTGCTTCTCTACTATAGAACAGCGAGCGTTCAAAACTTCATACGATTCAGTTCCATCTTCATAGCAGAAATCAGCATTTCCATCAGCATCAGCAAACAAACTCCACCTTGCCGAAGCTACACCTAGAAAGACAATTTATAGAGAGATACAAAAGCTATCCCTGGGAACAAATCAGGGATGGCGGGGTGTCCGCTACTCGCGACCGAGCACTCCCCGTTAGTGGCAACAGCTTCGTTCGGATCACCTGTATCACCTGTCGTCCCGTTGATTATCGAATTGCTCGAGCGGGTGCCAGCAGCGTCTCCATTCGTCCCTGTCGCGTGCCAGAGTGCTCCAATGGATCCTCCTCGCTCGAGGGACACGAAGAGCGTCATAGCGGTCGTTCAGGGCTTTCACGAAGAAGTCCGACCAACGCGTTGGTGGGCGTCCTGGTATTCTCTTGACATCCCGCGGAACCCAGTCTGTAACTGCTCTCGCGGGTGTCTGCGAAGCGCACTACGCGGCCGACCCACCTAATTTTCGACAACTTGGCCCACGCGACAGCGTCTCTGATCTTCGAACGTCGGCGAAGCTCGGAACTCCGGAGGCCTTCTCTCACTTGCGTGAGTCGTGCCACTCCGAGCATCGTCCTCTCGATTCAATGCTGCTCGACGCTGATGGCGTGTTCGTCCTGCTTTCGTATAGCCCAGCTTTCTGATGGTGAGGCGTATGCTAGGGCAGGAAGAACAGTGGAGCCGAATAGGTGGGCACGGAGTCGGACGTTCTTCGTCTTCTTCGCGACTTCTTCGACGCTCTTGAAAGCTCCCCAAGCCCGTTTCCTCCTGCTCAGCTCTGGCGCTAGGTCGTTGGCCATATTGAATTCGCGACCCGGATAGACGCAGCTGGAGCATTCGTGTTTGTTCCGTTGAGCGAGAATGGGGCATCAGGAACTTGTCCGTTCCTCATGAACATCGTCTTCGTAAGATTCAGCTGTAATCCAACGTTCCCACACACACACGATCGAAGTCGGCCAGCATTCGCTCCGCCTGGCTGATGAGCGCGATGTAGTCAGCGAAGCGAAGATGGTGCAGTTGCCGGCCGTCGACCTTCACTCCCATGTCTTCCCATTCTAGTTCGCGCATGACGTTTTCGAGAGTGGCGCTGAAGAGCTTCGGGGATAGGGTATCCCCTTGCCGAACCCCTCTCTTCACGTCGACGACGACGTCGTTGTAGAATGGTGAGATCTTGGTCGTGAATCCACTGTACAGCTCTCGAAGGACTCTGATGTACTGAGTAGCAACGCCCTGAGTGAGCAGGGAGCAGGGATGACCGCTTCTGTTTCGACAGAGTCGAATGCCTTCTTCAGGTCGATGAACGTAAGGCACAGCGGCAGCTTGTACTCTCGCTACACTTCGATGAGCTTCGTAATGGTGTGTATGTGGTCGATCGTGCTGAATCCTCTCCGAAATCCTGCTTGCTCGCATGGCTGTCCTTCGTCCAGCGTTCTGCTAATCCTATTCAGGATGACTCGAGTGAACAGCTTGTGAACAGCAGACAGCAGGCAGATCGGGCGATAGTTGCCAATGTCGTGCACGTCTCCCTTCTTGTACAGCAAGACGGTCCTGCTGGTCTTCCACTGAGGTGGAACCTTGCACTCCGACAGGTAGCGCGTTAAGAGCAGCGCCAGGGTGTTGATGAGCGCTGGCGGGAGGTTCTTCAGGTGTTTGGGTCTGATCCTGTCGGGACCGGGTGCTGTACGTTTCTTCACCGACGAGATGGCGTGTCGGATCTAGGAAGGGAGAACAGAGGGGACGACGTTTCCATCCTGCGGAAGATGGCATGGGGGCAGGTGAACGTGGCTATCGAAGAGATCGGAGTAGAAGTTGTGGATGACCTTCTCCATGGTCTTTCTGGAAGAGGTGACGGTTCCGTCGGGACGTCGGAGAGCGGTCATCTTGGTCTTGAAGTTAGCGAAGTCTCGGCGGGCATTGCGTATGCTCAACCCTGCCTCTGCAGCTTCAGCCAACACTTCCGCCCTTCTCTCCGTAAGATCCTCCTTTATCGCCTCTCAGCATAGCTTCGCAAGCTCGGACGTCAGTTGGTAGTTGCCTGACGCTCGTGCTGCTCCACGCTGGCGTATCAGCTACAGAGTTTCCGGAGACAGGCGTCTCTTGGTGGTCTTCAAGCTCTCAGGTTCCTTAGCACTATCGTGGAGATGGTGCACGAAGTGGTCGTATTCCTCGTCGATGTTGTCCATAACGCTATCTTCCCAAAGGCCAGCAAGAGATGTGTAAAGGTCCCAGTTGATGGCCGTTCTGGGATTCCTCTTCTTGAACTTCGCGGCCTTCTCTCCTTGGCGCGAAAAGCGGAACCTTGCGCGAAGGAGGCGGTGGTCCGATCCCGTGTAGAACTTGGGGACAACGGAGACGTCGGTCAGGCAATACTTGCGGTTGAAGATGATGCGGTCGATCTCGTTGTGGAACTGGCCACCGGGAGATTCCCAGGTCCATCGTAGGGAGGGAGGCTTCTGGAACTGCGAGTTTCCATGGATGGTCTTGGTCGACATGATAAACTCAGACAGCCTTTCACCTTGCTCGTTCCACTCCAAACCGTGGGTTCCCATGTGAAGTTCTTCCGGCGACCTTCGAGGTCCGATCTTGGCGTTGAAGTCGCCGACGATCACCTTGTAGAAGGTGTGATCTTCCTTATAGAACTTCTCCAGCTCCACGTAGAAGGCTTCGACCTCTTCGTCGTCTAGTCGGATGTTGGAGCATACGCGACGAACACAGTCAAAGCTGGCACGGAACCACATCGCTTCAGTCGCAGACGCCCGATTCGGGTTGTCAGAGACTCGTACGAATCGATGTTCATGGCCAAGTGCGTGTTGACGAGGACACCAATGCCGCCTACTCCCCTGCTGTCGCATGTGCCGAGGAACAGTTCTTCTCCGAAGTCGTAGGCGATGTGTAGGCGGTGGTGTCTCCTCGTTTCGGTCAGTGCGATGACGTCGTACTTGATCTTCCTGGCTTGCATCATCAGGTCCTCGACGGATGCTTCCGATGCGAGCGTGCGGGCGTTGTAAGTACAGATTGTCATCCTAGTCCTTCTCAATTTGCGCAGCCTGGTTAGGCCCTGAGATTTTAGCAGCCTCTCCGTACTCGTCCTTTCCATCGCTGCAGAAATGGGGGCTCTTTCGGGGTCAGGGGAATGAGGCCCTTTAGTGCTGCTGTTTTTGACTTGAGTACACACGGGTAGCTAGTCGGGCTCTGTCGTGTGGGCGAAGAACTCCGGGCAGCCAGCCAAACTGCCCGAAGGGACGGGGCGAGACTTTTGAGGCGGGCTCGAATCGCCGTACGATGTACTCCCAGTCTACCGAGTGCAAGCTTTTGTCCGAGCCGACACAGTTACAATCCGCACAGTCACGGACACATCCGCGCACACTGTGCACGAACATGCCGCTCCCACGCACAAGGAACGCGTCGACCCGACACAGCAGGAGCAAGGAGCATCCCACCTGCGTCTCTGGGCAGTACACGGTCGCATTTGGTTCGCGTTCGGATAGACAAAAGACAAATAAAGACAAATAAACGGCTGATATCAGGACCGGCTCACCGTAACCGCAGTGCGGGTCGCGCCGAGACTTTTGCTGTCTGCGCCCTCCTAGTTTAGACATCGCGCGTCGGCGTCCACGCTGCCACGTTCGATCGACGTCTTGTACGCCGGCGGTGGCACCGCGGGCAAGTGGGTCGTGGTGCAGTGGGTAGCGGGGTTGCTTCGTGCGAGGGATGTCGGGGATTCGGTTGTCCTGCGTCGTGGCATTTTTGCATTTCGGCTGACTATCTGAGATCTGAGAGCTTTCGACGTCTACACAACATTGCGCGTTTTTTTGCGCATTGTTTCAGCCGTGTGCGCTTCGCCGCTCGAAGAGCGCAGAACCCAGCCGCGTACTCACCCTGAGCGAAGAAAGCGGTTTCCATACGAGCAGCTTGCATAGCACACACCGTGGAGTTCTTTCCCTGGCCTTGTTCTGCGATTGCACAAAGGACATGTCACGCGACGCTTAAGGCCCCGTTTATACTTCTACGCCGAGCGACGCGACGCCACTTATGGTGGCCACATGGATTAAGCGACGCGGTCGATAAATTTGGCCACCTTACATGCCGTCGCGTTGCTCGGCGTCGGAAGTATAAACGGGACCTAAGGTTACGGTGAGTCGGTTCTGATATCCGACGTTTATAATCTTGTCGTTCGGATGACGTTCTTCCACCATATATGAGTTTGTTTGCTGTTGTTTGTACTCAAACCTGACATGTACTTTTATTAGGCAATAATAATAAGGAAACAATGCGGCGTTCGACACCACACTGAACAAGAAGCATTTGTTTTCGACGTTCTGTTGGGGGGGGGGGGGCGGGGAGTCCGTGTCTGCTGGTCGCCGCGCGTACAGGTTTTACCTGCGGCGTCAACCCCCTCTCGCCGCCTCCGCTGTGACACCCGTCGCGCGCGGCGAGAGAACGGTTGGACGGAGGCCGTCGTCGGCGGTCCGACGGACGAGCGAGGCACACAGATTGAACAGATTTACTGCTACTACAATCAGTAATGTATTCAGGTGGTTTACAAAACCAGTGTAAAGATTCATGTTAATGTAAAACAGACATGGCTGTGCATCAGAATTTCGAGCTCTATCTAATAGGCTCTACGTCAAGATCAGCAATACTACCTTTGATGCGATTTTCTTCAAACCTAAAACTGAAAAATATTTCTTCGCAAACCTGTCACGAAGCTGTGAAAGGTATATTTCCTGGCTAAAATTTCACACAGAAGACAACCACAGTGTCGAAGTGCCTTCTGGAAGAGGTCGTTTCATGAAAAACATTATTGTGTGTATTCCATCAATATCAATATCACACCGTTGGAGACATGTTTCTAAACCAACATTTCACGCAGAATACACGAGGAAGGTCAACGAGGTGACCGTGGAGATTCTCAAAGCGACCTATGTAGGATTCTGGGAAGCACCGTAGTGGTTTCCAAATTTCCTGCCGACCTAGGAACGTCAAAAATGGCAAAGAACTGTAGCGCTTCAGTGCAGCCTGATAGCGGAAAACTGACAGCTGGATTATCCTTGCCTTGCCCAGAAATCCTGCAAAAGGCTTGAAGCCTCAATCATTGCTAGAACGTGAGATTTGGCAAATTTATCGAAGCGAGAAAGTACATTCAGAGGAGGCATCCATCAGGAAGACATCACCGATCGTATGGCCGAGTGTATAACGCGGTACGCTTGCAGAAGAGCGATCAAGGGATCTATTCCAAGTATTGGGCTTATGCATGGCTAGCGGCGTTTTGCCCATTTTTATCAGTGTAGAGTGGATATTAGCCCTAGCTGAGTACCGTGTTCGCTTTTCTAATCCGTCCTTAACCTCTTGCAAGATGTGGTCCAAGCTAGCTTTCGTCGATTAGAGCTTGTCTTGTTGTGGGAAGTCCTCTTTCGATGTGTGATCCCTTTATAATGTTTTCTACTAATTTTGGCAGTGTGTCTCGTAGTGGGCTTATTGCGAGCATGATCGACAGCTATTATTTTGACCATCACCAAGACGTGCTGATCGCCCTCGGATTTCTAGATTTTCTGGATTTCTCTTTCTATTTTTCTGGAGAACGCTTTTCTTACGACTTCTACTAATTCTACTGACGGGGAGCAAAGCTGGGATGTTTTATCCACATTATAAAGGCATCACACATCGAAAGAGGACTTCCCACAACAAGACAAGCTCTAGTCGACGAAAGCTAGCATGGACCACATCTAGCAAGAGGTTAAGGACGGATTAGAAAAGCGACCACGGTACTCTGCTAGGGCTAATTAATATCCACTTTACACTGATGAAAATGGACAAAACGCCGCTAGCCATGCATAAGCCCAATACTCGGAATCGATCTCTTGATCGCTCTTTTGCAAGCCCACCGCGTTATCCACTCGGCCATCCGATAGGTGAAGGATTCCTGCTGGATGCCTCTTTTGAATGTGCTTTTTCGCTCCTATTAGAAATTTTCCAAATCTCACGTTCTAGCGATGATTGAAGCTTCAAGCCTTTCAGGATTTCTGGGCACGGCAAGGATAATCCAGGTGTCAGTTTTGCGCTATCAGGCCGCACTGCAGCGCTACAGTTTTCTGCAATTTTTGACCTATCCGGACGTCCGCAGGAAATTTGGAAATCACTGCTTCCTAGACAACGCTCTACAATCCTATATAGGTCGCTTTAAGAATCTCATCGGTCGCCTCGTTGACCTTCCTCGTCGGTTACACAGTTTATATTCACAAATATTGACTGTAGAATGGAGAATTGGTGCTACTTTACTATATGGTCCATTTGCAGAGGTAATCGTGTTGGTAAGCAAGGAATAATTATTGAACATATCCTCGATCCGCTGAAGGCACTGCCCTCAGGCTTGGTAGCGGCGAGCAAGGAGCGATTAATAAACATGACCTCGGTACTGTCTCCAGGTCCCCCAAACATCTAATGAAATATATAATTGATCACCTTTTTTCTTAAAGAAACCTGATGAAATGAAGCACCTTTGAGGGCACTGGCGTATGTCTGAACGGCGAAAATGAGTACCACTATTGTAGTGCCGGGGTGTTTCACCCGGGGGACGGAGATGATGCGGACCGCATACACATGTGCTAAACCTCCGTAATCAGCCGGAATTTCAAGAATGGGTATCATATTCGTGATCAGCGCCCCAGATAACCCTTTTAGGCAAAGTTTGGGTGGAATTTTTTTTCTACCCCTTCTTGTCTTCGACCAATAATGAGCTAGGAGTTGTGAAAGCCAATAGTGCCGCTTCAGATTGATAATAGCATTGTCAGGAGAGCCTACAGTCAAGTCCCGGCGAATCATCGTGATCAACGTTTTGAAAGATATCTCTGCAAGCCTATCTCCAAAAAATCTGTCTACATTTTACAATTTTTGATTGGTCGGCTCAGTAGACGAGCCTGAAGACCAACGTGCTGCCATCTAGCGATACGCTAGAATATAACGGTGACTTTTCTCGCTGACCTGCTAGGGCTGCAGTAGCTACTTACTCGTCATCATGAGTGTGTCCAGTTGTACACCTTCGACGGGCAGTATTCAACTGGATATGTGCACCGATCGGCTATCCTATGAACAAGTGAGGCACATGCTAGGTGAGATCGAGTGGATACCCATTCTTCTCCATTTAGAGATGGGTGAGTAAAGCTGCCTACGTTAGCCGGATCGCGTTCCCCTCCAATGTGATCAGACTTAGTTTCCAACCTTCCACTTTAACCTCTGATGGAAAGTAAAGTGACTGATGTCATCAGATGCTCTTGTAATTGTTTTATTTATGACTAGTTGGGAAAGTTCATTCTCCATTTCGCCAAGGGTCCTTTCAAAAATTTGCAGAAAATACAGCATCGCATACAGGTGATGAAAATCTCTTATTGAACACACACTTGGCAGCCTATAGCGGATTTTATGCATAGGAAAAGTTGGCAGGACGATAGATACCAAACAAGGAATGAACATTAAAAATGCAAAAGTCCGACAAGGGGCTGGAATCGAACACCTAACACTGCAGCTATGGACCACCGCCACTCCCCGCTTAGCCACCGAGCTGTTTGCGCCGGTGTCTTTACCACCTCCCTTATCTCCACGTAGGGCGCGCCGAAACGTGTTAGGTGCGTGCTGACAGTGCAACATAATACTGGACTTTCAGGAGCCCCTAACTCGTTGGGTTTAAGGACTTTGCAAAAATGAAACCTACCTTACTACTATTTCAAGGGTGGAGATTGTCGTAGTGGTATTCATTTTCGCCACTCAGACATAAGGCCTCATAAGCCTAAGGCAGTTCCCTGGCTAGAAGGCGTGGCGCTGAAAGGCGATATACCATAGACAGATAAATACCAAGGTATAACCTTAGAAACCATTGATATGGACTTCTCTAGTAAAAATTCTCTATTAGCATGTGTTCTGCAGATTTGCCGGCCTGTACCATACCAGAAGAGTGAGTACCAGAGAAATAAGGAATTTCTGCACAAGTATGTCAAGGTACGTCACCGGGCGGTCAATCTGAAATATCCAATATTTTTTAAATGACATTTCAGCTTGGCTTTGAGAGCTAGGTCGTGTTGGATAACAATAAAAATTCTAACAGTAGTGAATATCAACTTCCTTATTGAATTCTTCGTAGAATGTAGGCTTGGAGACATGCCTCCACGGTGGGATACAAACAACTGTTTTTTTCTTGAAAAAAAAAACCCTTCTAGAAGGTATTTCGACGATGCGGTTGAACACTGTGTGAAATTTTTACCTGGAAATTACCTTTCTCAGCTTCGTTGCAGGTTTGCGAAGAATTATTTTTCAGTTTTAGGTTTGAAGAATATCGCATCAACGGTAGTATTGATGAGGTAGAGACTATTAGATAGAGCTCGAAATTCTGGGATTCAGCCATGTCTGTTTTACATCAACATCAATCTTTATACTGGTTTTGTAAACACTCTAAATACGTTAGTGATTGCAGTCGCAACAAATCTGTAGCCGTATTCATGAACGTCCCCAGGGTCTTCCCGGCTTCCCACGGGAAGCGATCGAGGCGAGAGAGCGAGGCAGGAGAGAGAGGCGAGAAATGATATCGCTATTATATCGCTTATCTCCAGCTCCCGCCGCTTCATGAATACGGCCTCCGGCCTCTGTGTGCTCCGCTCGTCTGTCCGGCCGCCGACATGGGGCCGGCAACGACGGCCTCCGTCGGGCGGGCCGTTCTCCCGCCGTGTGCGCGGCGGGTGTCACAGAGCGAGCGGATACGGCGAGCAAAGGATTGACACCGCAGATATTGACACAGCAGGTGGCGCGACCGCGGCACCCACGTCCAGACGATACGAACGCTGCGCGAGAGTTAGAGTTTGGCTACTTGTTAATCAAATCGTAGAGTAGACCAGCTCTAAACCATGGAACATCCTTCATAGGCACAACTGGGCTAGAATCAATGCGCACTGGAATTTCGCCATTGTCCGTGTGAATGTTTTTAAAGTTTTTCTCAAATTGGTTCGCCATCACATTTGCATTTCATGTAGCTGAGGTGATCGTGACAACCCCTCCCCCCCCCTGCAGGAGAACAGGCTATGCTATTATCCTTTCCAGATGCAATGACATTTTTCTCCAAGTAACACTTCCTGAGGTGGCCGTAAACGTTCCATTGAAGTTTTTAAAGGAACTCCTGTTACGAGTGCGCCTAGCCTCCAGGAGTACGGAGCAAGCGCTCTCGATGGACAACCATGCTGTGTAAATGTCTGGGAGGAACAGCTGATTTTAGTGAAGAAGCTTTTTCAAGAGAAACATGCATTTCTATGAGTGCTTGAAATATAGAAATGAAAAGTTCATATTTTGCGTCAACGCTAGATGTGGAATCGAAGAGATCCATCCATCTGACCCGTGCTGACTTTGCACATACATATCTTCATATTTACACTGAGAATATACCCTGCTATAAACCGCTGTAGGAACAACACCTTCACACGGTATATCAAATGTAATGCTATTGTGATCACTCATTCCAAGCGGCGAACAAACGTTAAAGTTCTCAATGGAACCCTCAGAGCTGAACAAAGCTAAATCAAGCATACTACAATCTCTTGTAGGTTGAGTGACGTTTTGCGTGAAGTCATGACAATAAACTAGTTCATGTAGGGCAGACGCACCAATGTCATAACTCGTCACCGTCCCCCACTCATCGCAGCGAGTGTCTGAGCAGCGTTTGCATGGCATCTCGTACACAATTACACAAATTACGCGTGCCGCACGTCGTCACCTTGAATGCCTGCGTACCTGCAGTTGCTGGAAGTTTCAGAGTCATCCTCAGCACACCAGTGTCTACCGTCCCAATTGGGCGTCATGTAGAGAAGCGCGCTTTTTACCAAAATTATCAATGTATACCTAGCACGTTCAGCATTAAGTGACGCTTCATGACGTCCGGCTGTTTCGTCTTCAGTTGTGATCTGGCGTGCGTGTGTCAAGATGTGAAAACGCAGGCCCAATGCCGCCACCACGTAAGAATATGTAGAGCAGGAATGTGCGGATTTTTCGGATTTTTTTTTCAAGAGAAGCGGAACACGGAATACGGAACAGAAAAGCTCAAGAATGTGCGGAAACCGGAATACGGAGCACGGAACGGAATCCAAACACATAGCTTCATTCAACTTCCATAAATATGTCGCAAATGGTGACAATAATTAAATTGCCGTTAAAGAATTTAGGAAGCAAACATAATGCGGCTCTTCCCCAACAACATACAACAATAAAAAATCCTTGTATTCGAATCATTACCAGAGTAAGGTTTCAGTGACTAATAGTGCAACAAATCAAAGCTTATGCAAAATCCTTCTGTATGTAGGAAGGTAATATTCCAGAAAAAGAAAAAAGAATAAAGTTCTGTTAGGGCCTAAGATTCCTTGCAGAACTCTGAGCTAAAATTACGAAACTGCACCCATCATTCAGTTCTGAGTCCGACGGTGAATGCCCGATAATTCACAACTCATGGTTTGATGCATGATTTCGTGGGAAGTGAGTATGCATGCATGCATGCATCCTCACTTTCCACGAATATTCAAAGCGTTCGATCCGACAGACTTCCTTTTTGCCAAGAGTATGCAATTCCAAAGTTCTCCTTAGTGCAGCAGTTTTGTTTCTAGGTTTCACGAGAGTTTTTTTTCTTCGTGAAAGGCAATATAGTTTTACACCACAAATCAAATGAGCATCACAGCGGATTGGATGAATAAACGGAGCGATTCCTATCAAAACCCTTGCCTGCATGCTGTAGGTATGAATTTTTTAAGCTCTAAAGCAGCACATGCACTTTTGGAGCTAAGCACTCCCTCACGCACAGCCCACATCTTATCACTGGCAGTCAGCGTTTCTTTGGGTAGTGTTTTTGAGCCGTTCCCCGAAAGAACCCAATTTGGTTAGCACGCTATTTCAACATTTGGATGCACCACCGCCGAAATCCGGGACACGGAAACAGAAATTCCTCACATCCCTCATAAGTGTGGTATTAAGTTGTCCGGAAAGTTCTCAGCGTTTTGAGTGCTTCACTTTGAACTACTATAACTTTATCAAATCTTATCGGATTTAGTCGAAATAAGCACTGTTCCAATCAGCACACTGTTGTCATTGGGCTACCTTTCGAGTTATTCCACCAGCGAAGAAACTGTATGGTCGAGAAAGTTCTGAAAGTGTTTGAAAGGTTGGTAGCCGGTTGGTGAGAGGCCCAGAGAATGTGGCGGGTGAGGCACAACTTCAACCTTCAATTCGTTCAATCTTCGAATAGTGATTTGTGAAGCGTGTGGCGTTATCGTGCAAAAGAATCGGGCCTCTTCTGTTGACTAATGCTGAAGTTGACGCAATTTTCGGTGCATTTCGTCGATTTCCTTATACTAGTACTTTGCTGTGATCGTTTGGCATGGTGCCAAAAAGTCGTAATGGATCACACCAGCCGCCCACCTACCACACAGTGACCATTACCTTTTTTGATGGAGGTTCGCCTTCGGAAAATGCTTAGGGGTTCGTTGGCGTCCGTTCACTGTCCGGACCGTTTCCTGTTACCATACAGAATCCATTTTTCATCACAAGTGATGATTTTATCCAAAAACGGGTCAGTTTTGTTGCGTAGACGTAGAGAAGACAAATCTCAAAACGTAGCAATTTTTGCTGCTGACTCAACTCGTGGGGCACCCACTTTTCGAGCTTTTTCACTTTCCCAAGGCGTGTCAATGCATCCGCAACACGAGCTTTACTGACGTCTGTCTCTTCCGCGATCTCGCGAACTGTTTGGGATGGCCCGGCTCTTCCACCTATTCCTTTAACTCGTCGTCCAGGATTGCTCTAGGTCGACCGCTACGGGGGTCGCCTTCGAGGCTGAAATCTCCTGTCCGAAATTTACTGAACCCCTGGCGCACAGTGTTTTCTCCAACACTATTGGGCCCCCACACTTGATTGGTTTGTCGAGCTATCTTGGCAGCGGATTGCCCCAATTAAGTTAAAATAAAACAAAATAACAATAATAAAATAAAACATCGATCGCAATAGCTCTTTCGACAAGCTGGAATGAGCACTTCAAGAACAGAAATATGAAACAACGTTGAAACACAAATTATTTGGTCAGATAGAGCGAAAAAATCTGTACAGAAAGTAGCATTAATGCGCAGTGCAAGTTGAATTTCTATCCCCTAATATTTATTTAATAATAGACGAATGAAAAATACAATACCGGTCTTAACTTTTGGTCTTTGGGCGGAAAATGCGAAAAAAAAACCGCCTTTTCCGCCGCTTTTCTGAAGCGCCCTTTAAACTGGGCGCATTGTAAATTGAAACACATATTCGTGATCAGCACCGAGCTGTCTTCCCGATGGGATGCAAGACGCCGAGTGAGCGCTTGAAATTTAGTTTCGTGACCTAATTCCTGCCTGGCGCGGTTGACCTCTTCCCTCGCGGGAGATAATTACACCCACAGCTCCTAAGTAGCTAATGAAGAAAGAGATTCGGACATATTACAGCCTATTTTCCACCTTACATAGTAGCACACAATTCTTTGGATTCCCTAGTTCGTCGCGATCACAATGATATTATTTATTAAAGGATCTGATTGTTTAATTGTCATTAATTTTAGAAAGTGTCCCTACTTTAGAGGGCTCTAACTTTGGAATATCAAGTTTGTCTGCTCTTATATTCATTTGTCCCGTTAAACATAATTTTTGAAATCAAGCCGTGGAGTTGGAACCTTTAGGGTTGAAATCTGTAGTAATTATGGGCTGGCAAAATTGTACACATGACACTTCTTTGTGGTTGCCCGCGCAGTTGTTCCATGGTGAAAGCGACTACAGAAGCAATTCATTCAATGAAGAAACATGGCGATTTGGGATCCTATGAGAACTCCTTATAAACTTCCACAGGTAAGATTTCGACTAAGCTAGAAGAAAATTTAGTCACTCAGTTTCAAAGCAAACTCACTCCAAATGTGAATTGAGTGAAATTGAAAATTTGCTCAAGAATGGATAAATGACCCGCGAGTGCATTCACCAGTTAATTCTAACTCGAACGATAGTTCAATTCCAATTTTACGTTCATTTGCACCGGCTTATCACGAGTCAAATGCCCAATAGCCCTGGTTGGGACGCAAATTAGATGCCGAGTCAGTCCCCTTGCCTGCCCTTGTGACCCCTCGCGCCATCTGAGGACGCCGTAAATCGCCTAACCGGAGTCTTCACACTTCTGATGTTGCAGTGTATTATTGATCCTTCCAAACACCGTAGAGGTGGTGTGGTCCATGGTCGAGTTTTGACAATATCTTGACATTCTTGTCCCTATTATTTCTTTTATTGCACAATTTTTCCAATGCTTTGTGCAATTTTCTTCGTTTTGTTTCCATTTCAATTCATTTTTTTAGAAACGACTTGTGAAAAATGCAGGGTAACCTATAATAAAAATGCAGATACTATCTTAAGGGAACAGACATCGCTGCTAGTGAAGCTTTTGAAGATGTTTGAGACTCATATGAAAGCACAGGGTAACGAGATTTTTTGACGTACAAATGGTCAAGATTGCGCCATGCCCCGTCTGAAACCTTGCATTTCAAACTTGATTGATTGTGCATGAGCTGAATGCTTGTCACATTCTTGTTACTACCTGGCCACATTAACCTGTCCCGCGCTTCTTTTAATGTCTAGAACTTGACAATCACGTGGAAGACACGAGCGTGCGAGTTTATTGATTGCACAATTTTAATGTGAGCAGAGTTCCCCATTTTCCAAATCGGATTCTGTGTACTGACCATATTCACGCCTACTAACAATTCGACCTGGCTCCTACTCTGACTGCTCTACAGCGTGCTCGAGTACGATAAGAAAGATAAGAAATTATAAGAAATAATGAGCTGATCACTTTCTTCTAATGGTCCTATTTCTCTTTCTATGTTCTATCTTTTATTTATAGGTAGACATGCATAGTTTAAGCCAAAAAAAAACTCAAACTGTCTCTTTGGTTGGTATCTCTAGAAGTAGAACGCATGGCGCATTCCAAGAAGGGACTCAATAAAACCATATGTCATCCTTAATTACTATCAGTGTCGAAAACGAAGCCGCACTGAGTAGTATGAACGACACGGCCTTAGTCCAGCTGCTAGTTTAAACGCTCAGACATGAGAATGGGCTCTATTCAATGCCACTATGTAGATTGCGCCATATATTTTGCCCTCTTCCACCCCATTATGCTTATGATACTGTGAGGCGCCATGCGTTCTATCACCATGCAAACTACGCAATGGAAACGCACGACACGCGTCCGGTGCTCCTCAAGATGCGCTGCGAGCTACAGAAGCAGCATTTTAGTGAAACGCCCTGAAAATAAATAAACAAATAAATATGAAATACATGCTTCTGGTAAGGTGGAGAGAACACGGAATGGAAAATACAAGCATGTTAAATGAAAGGGGAAGGTCGATGTTATCCAAACCTTATTTGGTGTACGCCGCGTATTCTACCCCACCCTCGTTTGGAAGGATCAATATGGCGCCGCGGCACCGGAAGTGTGAAGACTCCGGTTAGGCGATTTTCGGCGTCCTCAGATGGCGCGAGGGGTCACAGAGGCAGGAGAGTGGACTGGCTCCGGAGCTAATCTGGGTCCCGACCAGTGCTATTGGACATTTCACTCGTGATGAACTGGTACAAGCGAACCAAAATTTGAAATCGAACCACCATTCAAGTCAGAATTAACTGGGAAATGCTCTCGTAGACCATTTTTTCGTTTTCGAACAATTTTTTAAATGACGCTCAGTTAGCATTGAGGTGAGTTTGCCTCGTAACTACGTGGCCAAAATATCTTCCAGCCTAGTCGAAATTTCACCTATTGAGGACTATAAGGTGTTTTCATAGGCCTCCAAATATCTGTTTTCTTTCTTCAAAGAAACGATTTTGTGTTCACTTCAATCATGCAAAAAGTGTGCGGCTAACTGCAAAGAAGTGTCATGTGGCCAACTTTGCCGGGGTATAATTACTAGCGATTTCAACCCCAAAGATTCCGCTTTCGCAGCATGATTTCCACTGTTGCCTTCAACGCGACAAACGAGTATAAAAACACATAAGCTTGACGTGCCGAAATTATAGTCTTCCAAAGTGGAGACATTTTTTGAAAATAATAGCACTTAAATTATCGGATCCTCTAAAAAGTACATCATTGTGATCGAGAAATGCTAGGGAATGCAGGGAACTATATGTTACTACAAATAAAGTAGAAACTAGGCTTTAAAAGGCCGAATCTCTTCCGTCATTAGCCACTTGGGAGCTGTGGGTGTAATTACCTCCCGCGAGCACAGGGGTCAGCCGCGCCGGGCAGAAATTAGGTCACTGAATTACATTTCAGGCGCTCGCTATGCGGTTTTCAGCTCATCGGGAAGAGGGCTCGGTGCTGATCGCGAATATGTGTTTCAATTTTCAATGCGCCCAATTTGATGTGCGCTACAGAAAAGCGGCGGAAAAGGCGGTTTTTTTTTCGCTTTTTCCGCCCAAAGACCAAAAGTTTAGGCCGGTATTGTAGTAACACAAAACAATGAGAACCTTCGGACGACCTAATATAATGCTAGGTCTACATTTCATCGTAAAGTTTGAGAAGAGCAGGGTTTGGCTGTTACGTAAGAAATACAAAGATATCAACTGTATATCCCGTTTCCCATAGTTATGTTACACGCCAACGGGTAACGAATTCGTAGGTGAACAGCCGTTCTTTGACTGGATCTTGTCCTTCCAGGGCTGTATTTGAAGCATATTTTTTTGTGGCGACCTATGTCCTTCTGTATCAACTGAACCTGAATATGTGTCTAGTTTTTCGTCGATCAGCTGAACTGCATTGGCAAGAATCAAAAGGTACAGTTGTGGCCGTATCTTTTGATCAAATCCCGAGAAAGCCGCGTTTTCCGGGCTTTTGCGTCTTTTGGATATAGATCGCCAAGAATCCGTTCATTCCAAAAACAAAGAATATACTTGAGCTCAGGAGCTCGAGCACTACCGTTTGGTATACATTGTTCATATGGAGCCATGAAAGTATTCAAAATTGAAAACTTGCGCTCCATTGCGAAGGGCGGCCGCGGATGAGTTGTTGGTCGTAAGTCGTCGAAAACAGTTGCATGCTTATAATTCCTCTAATTTAAGGTTTTTTGAGAACCTCAAATTAGAGGAATTATAAGCGCCGCTCGATTCGTCTCTTCGAGATCTACACAAACATGTGTACAACTTCGCTAGAGCATCACGTTTTCGAGTGGGTGGCCAAAAATGACTGGAGCGGGCCCTTTGCGATTGGAGAAGCTTATTTTTCAGCACTTGCATGCTCTCGGAGCATTTCAAGCATGGCGTGAAGTGCTCTGGCATGCCAGGAATCCCTCGAGAGTGGGCCGTGCACAGTGCATATAGGATCGAACTTATCAATCGAGCGGCGCGACAGCTTGTAGGGTGGGCGTTTGGGGAGTTTTATCAGAAATTTGCAGCCGTCCTAGTCAGCAATTGCTCCAATCTGGCCATGAGAGACTTAGGAGTGTGTCGTGTACAATGTATATAGGATGGAACCTATCAATCGAGAGGGCGCGACCGCTCGCAAATTGCACGAGTGGGCGTGTTCGGAGAGCAATAACTCTGCCAGTTTTGAACCATTTCGGCTGCAACTCGTGGGTGTTGTAGGCAGTAAAACGATCTAGTAGTGCATTAAAGTAGAGCGGTGTAGCTTAGGAAGAGGCAATGTTACATGGGCGCGAAAATGCAGGTGAGGTTTAAGCGACGCATTTTTTCCGATTTCGGTGGACCACTGCGGGAAGACCCGGCGAGCAAACGGCCTTGAAATGCGTGTGCGAACAGAAAGCTTAAGTCACTTCGCGATGACGTGCTCGAAATTTCTCGGCTACCTAAATTGTCTAAGCCTCAGCTGCCAGTTTAAAACGGTGGAAGATAGTCGTTTTAAACTTTCTTGCGCTCTTACTCGCCCAGATTTACCTTTTCGACACACGCAATGGTACCGTTCTGTTCAGCATGAAAAGCGTTATCGAACGGCCTAAATTTTGACCGATTCTGGAAATATCGATTTTTTGACAGTTTCGCATTGAGGACGAGACGGGCGATGACGTAATCGAAAACCGATATTAATTGGGCCACGCTTGGCACCATTCGAAAGAGCTTTTAATGCTGAATTGAATAACGTTATTGAATGTAGGGAAAACTGTAATCTGGGCGAGTAAGAGCGAGGAGAACATCGGCTGTTGTTATGCTTAATTGCACGCGCGGCCGTGTTCTGAGCGCTATAATTCTGTAATTTGTGAACCTTTCCGGTCTCATCTTGGTGGTTTTGTGAACAGTAAAACGTTCTACTAGCGCGCTGAAATAGAGCAACGCAGCTTATGATTCGACAAAGTTACAGTGGTGTAAAAATGCAGATTAGTCTTGACTTTTTGTGACTTGTTTTTCCAAATTCAGTCGACCCCTGCGGGAAAGATGAGGAGAGCAAACGGTCTACATATGCGCAGGCCAGCAGAACAGTTAAGGTGCTTTAAGATGACGTGCTCACAACTCCCTAGCTGATTAAACTGCTTTGGCCCCAGCTGCCATTTTAGGGCGGCGGACATAGCGGTTGAAGTTTTCTGCGCTCTTACTCGCCCAAATTGGAGTTTTTGGCACAAGAGATGGTACCATTCTGTTCAGCTCTAAAAGTTCTATCAAGCGATGTCAATCTCGCCCAATTATAGAAATATCGATTTTTGACAATTTCCAATCGAGGATGTGGGCGCTCTTCGCCGAGCCTTTCCGGATGATGACGTCATCGAAAATCGGTATTTTCGAACATGGCGAAATTTCCTCGTCCGAAGTCTTTTAAGGGTTATTTGGGGCGCTCATTACGAATCCGGCGCCGTTTTTGAAAACCCCACCGATTTCGGTAGGTTTTGGGTTTTTTTCTGGATAAGGGAGGGTGGTCGAGTCGTGCCTTCAGTGTTCTACTCGCACACGCATTTTAAGGCCCTACGAAGTTTGAACAAAACCGGTGATCCTGGCTCGACCACCCTCAGTTATCAAGAAGAAAATCCAAAACTTAAAAATCACAAAACAAAAAACCAAAAACCAAACCAAACCAAAATCGGCGGAATTTTCAAAAACGGACACCGGATTGGTAATCAGCGCCCCAAATAACGTCTAGGTAATTGTGGACGAAAAAAGGTGGCGATGTCCGTTCCTCCACGTGGTGCCACTGGAAACTGTTCGCTCTGCGAGCTAAGCCGATCACGGACATTCGATTCAAGGGCGACCGGCCCTTGTGACAGGCCGGCCTACGAAGACCCATGTCACATCACATGGTGTATGACTGTTCAGGTTTATCGAGATAGTGCTACACCGTCCGCGGGAGCCGACGCGCACTCGCAAAGCCCGGCGAGTGTGAAAAGTATGCGAGGGTCGCTGATGCGAGGACGGCATCGGGGGGGGGGGGGGGAAACTGAGCTAGTCCGAAAGTCCTGTAACGTAAGCAGGACCCGCGTGGCAACGCAGAATGTGGGCACATTGACGGGCCGCTCGTGCGAGTTGGTTGAAGCACTGGAGTGTAGAAGAGTTGATTTCTGTGCGGTGCAGGAGACAAGGTGGTCCTGCCGCAAGTCAAGGGAAATAGCACGTGGCCTCAAGGCCGTTCTATGTGGAAGTCCCAGGCCATTAGTGGTGTCGGTGTAATCATCTCCGAACGATTTCGTGACTCGATTGTAAGCGTCGAGCGCCTTGACGATCGATTGATGAAGATCGTTGTCGCCGCGAAGGAGCGACTCTATCGCTTCTTCTCTGCGTATGCTCCGCAGACTGGCTGCTCGAATCAAGCCAAGGAAGAGTTTTGGAGCCTGCTTGATGAGAAGACGGCAGAGGTACCGTCGAAAGATGTCATCATAGTCGCTTGTGACCTTAACGGGCACGTCGGCGCGACGAAAGACGGGTACGGCTGCCATGGTGGGTTCGGTTACGGGTCGCGTAACGCAGATGGTGAGCGTATCCTTGAATATGCGGAATCGCATAACCTCACTATAGTGAACACCGTATTTGGCAAACGCGAATCGCACCTTATCTCGTACTACAGTGGGAGTACCAAGACTCAGATAGACTTTGTCCTTGTGAAGGATCGAGACCGAAGTCTTGTCACAGACGCGAAGGTCGTGCCGTATGAGACGGTCGCCCCACAGCATCGACCACTGATCTGTACTTTAAAGATCGTCCCTCCGAGGCTGAAGCAGGTCGAGCGATGCGGTGCACCAAGAATCAAGTGGTGGCGAATGAAAGAGAAGGAAGCAGCTGTGACTTCTCGCGTGCGGTTACCGACAGTGACAACTGTCGACGAAACTTGGGAGAAGGCCACCGACGCGATTCGTCACGCTGCACGGTCGGAGCTCGGCATCACGAAGCCTGGACGGCGGAAGGTCGACAAGCAGGCATGGCTGTGGACAGATGACGTGTAAGCAAAAATGCGAGAGAAGAAGTCGCTTTATTACGTGTTTCTCGGCGAAAAGGCGGCCGATAACTGCGGAAGCACCAGGGAGCGAAGAAAGCTGCAAAGAATGCCGTGGCTGTTGCAAAAGCCACTCATTATGGAGATGTCAACAAGAAGTTCGAGTCACGCGATTGTGAGTAGTATTTGTACCGACCTGCTAAGAATTGCCATCGGCAGACCGTGAACATTGAGATTTTTTCCGGCATTAGTGATGAGAACGGCAATGTTCTCATGGACCGCAAGAAATCATTGAAACGATATCGCGATTACTTTGAGGAAATCTCTAGAATTTAGAAAGTAGAATTTCCTCATCCAGCCATCCTCTCAACGGCTCCAACCGACGGCCCCGTTCAGAAGATCACCGTGGAGGAGATTGAAGTGGCTTTGAAGAAGACGAGGCCAGACAAAGCGACTGGGCCCGACGACGTGACAGCAGAACTGTGGAAGTCGAAGTTTTGGTACCCTGCTGAGTGGTTGGCGAAGTTCTTTAATCAGGTTGTGGCGGAGAAAAAAGTGCCTGAGTGTTGCTTGCGACCAGGGGAGTTGAAACGCGCCTCAGCGTCATGGAGATGAAGATGCTGCGCTGGACGGCTAGAGTCACGCGCATGGACCGCATTCGAAACGATGTCATTCGGCAGAAGTTCGGTGTTGCGCCGATAGCCGACAAGAAGCGCGAAGCTCGCTTGCGATTGTACGGCCACGTTCTGCGTGGAAAGGAAGACAGCGTCCGCAAGATAGGCCTTAACTTCGAAGTAATAGAAAAGCGGCCTAAAGGGCGCCCGAAGGAGCGCTGGTTAGATACGATACATGCGGACTTGAAGATTACTGATGTTTACCCTGATCTAGCGCTGGATCGGGAAAGGTGGCGTCATAACACCAGAATAGCGGACCCCGCTACGATGCGGGACAAACGTTGAAGAAGAAGAAGAAGAAGAATTGTGGACGAAAAAATTTGGCCAATTTCGAAAATATTGATTTTCATTGACGTCATTGTTCGCGCAGACTCTGCCTAGGGCGCCCACGTCCCCGATGAGAAATTGTCAAAAAATCAGTGTTTTTCAAAATGGTCGATAGTGATACCATTCGATAGAGCTTCCCGAGTTGAACCGAATGGTGTCATTGCGAGTGTCGAAGAGTTAAATCTGGGCGAGTAAGAGCGCAGGAAACTCTAACCGCTATATTCCGCCGCTGTAAACTGGCAGCTGAGGCTAAGACAGCTTAGGCAGCTGAGAAATTTTGAGCACGTTATCGTGAAATACCTTAAGCGCTCTGTTCGCTTACGCATTTCAAGGCCGTTTGCTCTCCGGATCTTCCCGCAGTGGTCCACCGAAATCGGAAAAAATGCGTCGCCCAAAACTCATCTGCATTTTCGCACCCATGTAACTTTGTTCAGGAATAAGCTGCATTACTGCGTTTTTGCGCGCTACTAGAAGTTTCTGCTGCTTACAAAACCCACAAGTTGCAACCGGAAAGGTTCACAATTTACAGAGTTATCGCGCTCAGAATACGGCCGAGGGTGCAATTTGCGAACTGTCGCGCCACTCCATTGATAGGTTCGATCCTATATGCATTGTTCAGGGCCCACTCCAAAGGCTAGCTGGGCAGTCTTGAGCAATTCCTGAGTAGAGCGGATGGGAATTTCTGATAAACTCTCCAAACGCCCACTCTACAAGCTGTTGCGCCCACTCTGTTGATAGGTTTGATCCCATATGCTTTGTGCACGGCGCAATCTCGGAGGATTCCTGGCCGGCCAGAACACTTTACGCCATGCTTGATATACACCGAACATGCAAGTCCTGAAAGATAAGCTTCTCCAATCGCAAAAAGCCCGCTCCAGTCATTTTTGAGCACTCACTGCGAAAACGCAGTGGTCTGGTAAAGCTGTATACATGTTTGTGTAGATCTTGAAGAGAAGAATCGAACGTTACCAACCGTTTCTGAAAAAAATCTCAAATTAGACGAATTATAAGCATGCTACTGTTTTCGACGACTTGCGACCGACAGCTCGTCCGCGGACGCTCTTTGCAATAGAGCACGATTTTGAACGAAAAATTAACCTTTGAAAAAATCGGTTGAATTTTGAAATTTTTGGCAATCTTTCTTCGCCATCTGATAGAGCTTGAGCTACTGGACTCAAAAATGTGCTTGCTTTCACAATTAGTTACTTTGAAGGAAGTTATTTCGAAAAGCCGGGAACCTTTTCGGCATTTTTGAAAAGGCTACGGCCGTAACTGTAGCAGTCTGGAATGTGTTAGTGAAGAAATAATTGATGCTGCAAGGCATAAACTTAACTCCTGCCTAAACCTAACGTTGACCGTACAGAGCTCAAACGATGCAGTCTGTTTCACGTTATTGCTTCTGCTAAATTATGTGGATTAATAAAGATCCAGAAGGAGGGAAGGGCTAGGAACGAAATGTCCGAGAGCGGTTTTCTCTGCAGTGTTTTCCAAGTTCGCTAGAAGTTTATGGAGAGGCATTGTGCTTTGTCTCTTACCATACCCTACTCCTTGAGCTGTAAGAGCTGTTTTGATGGTCGTATCACGAGGTTTGTACAAGGCTGCATGCCTTCGTTCCTTCGTTTTCATAGCTTTGTGTGGTTAGTGAACTTCGGACGCCTACTACATTAATTGGCTGGTGTAGGGCGGATTGCGGGGACTTGAAAAGGTATAATTAGCTCCAGCCTCCACATTTGACCTTTGAAAAGAGGAAAAGTCCTAGGTCGATGTTTTATTTGCTCCTTTCCGTTTGCCTGAAATCCCTTGCTGTTTCAGCCGGCGTGTGAAAACGCTGTACGCTTGCACACCAGATCACGAGTCGGAGCTCTCTTTTCAACCGGGCCAAATTATCACGAATGGTAAGTCTATTCCTGCTTTGCTCTAACAACCAGTAGGAGGGCCTTCTGGGTTGCGTCTTGCACGCCTTCAGCAACTGTCTTTAGAATAGTTAATAAATAACAATAAGCAACTGTCTTTAGAAAAAAGCTTATCGGCACCTACTGTGAACTGCCTTAGTGGGCGAATTATGTTTCCAGACGTTGTTTAGCTATCTTATGTGTACACTTTGCTTGTATAGGTGCTTGCGAGGAAGAACAATGAATTGACCGTGGAGATTTTCAAAGCGGTCTATATGGGATTGTAGGGCGTTGTCTGGAAAGCACCAAAGCTCCTACGGACCTCTTGGTGGGTAAAATGACAGAAATCTGTAGCGCTTCAGTGCGTGCCGATAACGCAAAACTAACGCCTGGAATACCCTTGCGATACACGGAAAAAGTCCTGCAAAAGGGTAGCAACTTCAGTCATATAGAACGTGGGATTTGATAAATTCCTAATCGAAGCGAGGGACACATTCACGAGAAGCATCGAACAGGAAGGCAGCAGAGACGGGATGACGAGTGGATAGCGCTGTCCTATGGAACCTTAGATTTCCGCGCTTCTCACCGGTTGTCATAGCATTTGGCGTAGAAGATGACAGAGCTCAACGTGCAGAGTGCTGAAGCTGGTGCTGTGCAATCGTAGCAGGAAAAATTCATATGAACAGCTGTGGCGGAGCGAGTTTGGCTGCTGGTTCAGACTTTGCTAATCTTCTGGAAGTTGTCAAACTCCTCAGCTTGAAAGAGTTTCCTCGAGATGACGAATCTCCGCTGCACGTCGAAGTACGACACCCAGGCCCTACACCACGTCGGCGCACTAGGACATGTGAGGGAGTGTGCATTTTCCCGTAGAATAAATGCCCCTTGTATTATTCGGTTTTCTTCTCTACAGATAAGATCCTCGTACAACCTGCTGATGTATTTTCGCTGGATATTTGCCGAGAAGTTCGATAACCGTGTTGCAGTGTACGAGTCGAAGGAGGAGGGCTGGTTGGTTGGCACTCTGAACGGCAAGACGGGACTGATCCCGTGCAACTACGTGGAGCCGCTGCCGTGACAGCGCGCTTCGTGCTGCACCATCCACGAGTCGACTGTGCCCAGCCGCGCCGACGTCTATTGTGATTCAACAGTACGGGTACTCGCCAAGGATAACTAGAATCTCCTCCACAAGGGCCAGTCCACAATCCATTCCCTTTCCGCCTGCGTGATTCGCCGAAAGTACAAGCCAGTAAGTATCTCTTACCCACTGTCTCAGTGCATGATCGTCTGTCTGTCTGTCCCGCCTATCCACCCACCGCTCTCGCCATCTGAACGCGCTTTGCAGGCGCCGCGCACCAGTTCTGCAGATTGTACAGCGGTCAGTCACCCTTTCGTCTGTAGGTTTCGTTGTTTATTGAAGATTGAGAGACGGGTATCAGCCCTTCCTAAGAGATCAGCCGCGTCCGTAAAAGCCGCCGTCGTGCCGGGAGGCGCTGCGGCTTCCGTTCGCCTGTCGCTCCTTTCCACTAGGGCTCTCGCCTACCTGATCACGTTTCGTTTCGCTCCAGCTGCGTCTGACTCTGTATAGTGTAGCACTGTTCTTCATTTCTTTGCGCCGCTAGTCGCGCAACGGCGCTCGGGCATCGTTGCTGAGTTCACCATGTTCAGATATTTGTATAAATGTTTCTTTCGATTTCTCTCTGGAGGCGGCCTTTGTGGGGTCGCGTCGTGAACGTTTGTGGGAGGAAAACATCCATGCGGTGGCTAGGGAAAATGAAGGGCGAATCTGCTGCATACACCGTTGGTAAGGAGAATTGTCGAAGGTGATATTCGAGTAGCCGTTCACTCTGGTACAGATCGGCTAACACTATACAACTCACTCCTCCATTAAGAAGGACGAAAGACAAACGTGAGCGTGTTAGCTCGTTACGACATTGCTGCCGGACTGTAGCGAGATGTCTTTCTAAGTATGGCGACAGAAAGGAAGAGTAATGACACATAATAGATAAACTACACATCGTTCTGAAATTCAGAAAACGACTTGAAGGAGAGCCTCTAAACTTGCGGTGAGCCTTTGCGATGCAATTTTTACAGGATGTAGGGTCCCGTGTGAGGAGTCCAAAACCATAGTTCATGTTTTCGGAATGCTCTTCTGTGGTCGAAAGAGGCGTGTAGAAACGTGAGCGCGATGTTCATCACGCCATGCTGCCATCCATGTCACGTGGTGGGTTGGCGCGATGAATAGCTATATCACTTCTCGGGCGCACCGCGTCCGCTATGGTTCGGTCCCCGGTGTCGCCATAATTTTTGCACACATCGGGTGTTATTGTTATGCGCTTGCGTGGTCACAGGAGTCAACTTGTGCACGATTAAAGCGTTTAATAAATGATTATGTCCCTCTAGTGCTTTCATTTGAGTTACCTCAATGGATCGGATTTGCACTGTGTCATTCCAACCATAACATAAAAATCATCGATCGACCGTGGATCACTAACATAAACATTTTCTTGCTCGCATGATGTAACTGTTGCTGACAATGGGAGTCATCAATTATGATATAGAACTATGAAACATCCAAAACATAAGCGCTTGCCAGACCAGCAGCAACTTACAAACGTTAGGGGCGAACAGTGTTCCTCTCCATGACAAGGTATCACCACTTCTTCACATATTCGATGGGCGCTGAGAAAGGCCCCAGGTGATCATCAACATATCCAGCTCAGGCTCAAGCTTGAGGTAATGGGAGGGGGAATCGAAGGTGGGGGAGAGGGCGTACTGTGACGCCGTTTGGGAGGAGTTGTTGTGCTCTTTCGATTTTGACAGAGGATTCTCGCTTCTCTTTCAGGTTTTTAGGCGATGTTTATAATTCTTAATAAGTCGTTTTTTCAGTAGTGTCTACGACAGCGTGGAGTCTCACAATCGTTCCCTCATGATATGAAATTGAATATTAAAAAAGTTTTAAATGGTGATTGTTTTACGTGTTAAAAATAAAGATTTTCTGCCGGAAGATTTGAAGTCAACGAGAGGTCCCCAATCTGTTTCAATTACTTTCCAGAAACCATGTAAACGACACGTTTTCTGTCTGAACGAGCGACATCTACGTCCAAAATTGCACTCTATGAAGTTTCGAAGTGTTATTTACTTAGGATGACATAATTGCTTTCACTACAAGATTTATTGAAGCGCTCAATTGATGACGGAATGGCAACCGAAGGATGGCCTAGGCACGGAATCCATTTTCTCTCTTCTGCAGGAAACAGCATCAGAAAGTGAAGTTGTACCCTATAAAATTTTAAGCCACAGTTTGACACACGGCTATCAAACCTGTTCTTCTGAAATGATCTGTATGAACAGACGTCCCGATTTGTATAATTTGCCGAGACACATCGACACCGATAATCACATGGAAGCTGCAATTTTTACACAGCCTGATTTTTAAATTATGGGCTCCACACTTCTTGTAGTTTGTAAAGCTTCCTGAATTTTTCAGAGACTCCTAATATTTCCGAAACATGGTAGGTTACGTACGCCCATTCCGTTGTCCGATATCATCGACCGCAACTGAAAGATGGTCTTCTCGCGGAAAATTTTCCTAGTTTCAGAAAGAAAGAACGTGAGAGAGTGAAATTGTGCTCCATAAAACTTTAAGCCATGAATATTGTGCTGCAAAAACGAAGCTTCTTCGCAGGGATATTTGATATGATTAGGGCGGATCGTATTCCAAATTCTCGTTTTTGTGAAAAATTAATTTTCTACCTGTAGAAGACCATCTGCACAGTTAAAATTCTGCCACAAAAAATTCCAACTCTTGAGCTCTACACACTGTCAAACTCGTGGTTTTCTGAAAGAAATGGATTGGATCGACCCTGGTCGATATGGCACCGAGGTCGTTGAAGCGAAAAAGTTTGAGGTTCACAAAAATGACTATAACTCGGTAAGTTTTTCGAAATTTGAAAAAGCCGATGGCTTTTTAAAAACTAGAAGAATAGTGCTTTCTTGCAGTATAAAAATCGGTTTCAGAAACGAGGTCTTCATACGGGGCGGAGTCCTTCGGTTCTTGAGCGAAAAAATTGATGTGATTTTGTACAAAAAGTGCTAACCATATAAGAATCATTCTTCAAAAAAGAGGTGTTCATACAGGACGCGGAAAGGACCCGATCATTGGCACATACATATTTCTGCGACAATGGATCAGAAATCAAATCCCCACCGCCCCGTAAGACCTTTTTATTGAAAGCTGGTTCCATATTGTTTGGAGGCGCTTTTTCGCTAGTTTTCAAAAAGGTATTGGCTTTTCCAAATTTCGAAGAACTTACCGAGATATAATGATTTATACAAAATCACTTCAATTTTTTTCGCTCATGAACCGAAGGCCTCCGCCCCGTATGAAGAACTACAGGGTGCGCAAAAGATATTGACGCACTAAACGTAGACGTTATAAATAACAAAACATCATAAAATTTAACAAGTTTACATACAAAGTGTCGACAATGACCTAGCGAACAGAATAGCATCATTTGTACTTCATATGGGCTTCTCTGCTGCGAATGCAAGGGCGAAGACGCCGAGGAAAGGCATCGCCGCTGCGCCGCAAGTAGTCCACGTCGATTTCGTTCCATGCTTTGACCAGATCATCCATCACTGACTTCATACTTTGTGAGAAGTAGCGTAAGCCTTGTTCTTCAAAACTTCCCATCTGGAGTAATTCAGCGGATTCAAATTCGGTCTATACAGAGGTCATTCCTTTGCCGAAATGAAGTCCTCCAAGTTGGCGCGGCACCAGTCCTGAACAATCCTCGAGTCTGCGCAGGTTTCTAATCCTGCTGGAAGACATACGGCTTACTCTCAAGATGGGATTCGGGCCAAGGAACCAGTCAGGACATCAATACAGGTAGTTGTACTGATTTATCTTCAGTTCTTTATCCACGAAAACGAGAGACGCTTGTGATGAATGCACAAACCATGATACTGGCCGGATGCGCCTCCCTTGCAGCGAGCCTTCCGCCAGAATTAGCACTTTGGAGGTCCTTGAAGAGTATGTAACACTTTTACGAGTTGAATGCACAAAAGTATCAAGTCACTGAAGGTCAAAGCATAGAACGGAATCGACGTGGACTACCTGTGGCGCACCGTCGATGCCTTTCTTCGTCGTCATCGCCCCTGCATTCGCAGCAAAGAAGCCCAAATAAGATATAAGTGATGCTATTCTGTTAGCATTGCTGACATTTTATATATAAATTTGCTAAATTTTATGATGTGATGTTATTTCTAACCTGTACGTTTAGTGCGTCAATAGTTTTTACGCACCCTGTATTTTCTGAAAACTGGTTTTTATACTGCAAGAAAGCACTATTCTTCTAGTTTTTAAAAGGCCATTGGCTTTTTTCCGAAAACTTACCGAGTTATAATCATTTTTGTGAACGTCCAATTTTGTCGCTCCAATGACGTCAGTGCCATAGCGACCAGGGGTCGATCCAATCTATTCGTTCCAGAAAACCACGAGTTTGACAGTGTGCGGAGGTCAAGAGTTGAAATTTTTGTGGCAGAATTTTAACTGTGTAGATGGCTTCTTACAGGTAGAAAATTAATTTTTCATAAAAACGAGAATTTGGAATACGATCCGCCCTAATCATATCGAAGGCCGCTGCGAAGAAGCTTAGTTTTTTTATTATGTATTAATCACATCTTACACTTTAAGATTACCTTTTTTCAGAAAAACGGGTTTTACAGCCGTGTGTCAAACTGTGGCCTAAAATTATATAGGGTACAACTTCACTCTCTGATGATCTTCCTTCAGAAAGTAGAAAATTTTTACCGTGAGAAAAAGCTGTCCTTCAGCTGCTTCTCCGTCATCGATTCGAAGAGTCTCAAAAATATTTTAGGGAGGGCACTTAACTCAGCCTTAGCAATTAACTCTCGACATTTTATAGTACAATTTCGAATTCAGATGTTGCTTCTTCAGGTAGAAAAATGTATTGTGTCCATGAAATCCTCGGAAAATCTGAAAAGTTGAAGTCGTGATCAGTTCGACAACTGCTCGCAAAAGTTCTTTATTTTTAACTGCAAACAATCGAAATATTTCTATTCAAAGATTACATACTCAAAACCTTAATCAGCGCTTTTCTAGCAAATCATTCGATCAAACAGTTACTCAATAGCATGTCTTCCATGAACCATTCTGACACTGCCGATGCTGCACCTGAAAAGAAGAATCTATTAAGGGTACAAAATGCGCATGAAAATTTTAAAAAATTCAATACAGATAGGAAATAAGACGGAGGTCTAAGGAGGGGTCGTACCAGTTCGGTTCTGGGAGCGGGGGGGGGGGGGACTCGTAAATTTTCGGCAAAAAAACCCACATTTGACCCTGATCCAGCTTTCACCAACACGTATGCCAGACATAGGCGGAATTCGCATCGCAGAGCTGCCGGCAGGTCTGGCTTATAATGTGCAATCAAACAAACGCGTGAGAGTGGAATCCAGTTGGTATGGTACTCGACGCTATTTACTTTCAAGATGCCGTCTCGGTTGTGCTTGACAATTTCCGGATAGTGCCTACCCCGACGGGAAGGCGGAACGTTTAAGGCACATGCACACTTCTGCGACAGCGGCACGGCCATGATGAGGGATAGGGCCGCGACGGGCGCGGCGCGACATAGCGACATGTGCCGCAGTAGGGGGCATGCACACTTTTGCGGCTATCGCGACGGCTATCGCCGGCGTGCCGCGCTGAGTGTCGCAGGCTAGTATGGTTCAAATCATTCCTAGCGGCGCGACATGCACTGGGACGTTGGTCTCGTTGCCAATAACGATGCCCTAATGCGATCGCGCCGCGACCGCCGGATTTCGCGGAGGTGGCCGTCGCACCTTCTGCCGCGCCGCGGTGTCGCAGAAGTGTGCATGGGCCTTTACTCATTCTGTCGCTCGTAGCGCCGCGTGCGCACGCCGCCTGCGCGGCGTCGTCAGCCATTGGCGGTGCGAACGAGATTTACTCACGGCTGCCATAAGTAGGCTTCTGCCCGCCTAGTATTGCTAGCGGCAACTGGCAAATGCGAATTTTTGCTGATAGGTAACAGCTGACCACTATTGTAACTACTATTGTGATAAGATTCCCACTAACAGCAGAAAGTTAGTGATAATGGGTAATATCTGATAGTCTAAGATCAATAGTATAAACATTATACCACTTTCACGTCACTTTTCATGTCGAATTGGACATTGTTCTAACTTGATGGTTTAGAAATCAAAGTCAACGTCTTTCAAATCAAAAAGACGCCTTTCGGTCAAACTAGAGGATCTCCCAGGAGAGCAGAATAATTTATCGTTCAAGGAAATTTCGGAACAAATTTCTTTGAAATTTTTTTAGTTGACAAGCCCGCATGGGTGTAATAATTTTTAAAACCTTGTTGTCTTTCGAGAAAAATAATAAATTTAATTTTGTTTTAAGCGCAACAAGGCAGCAATCATTTAGTGCATTAAAAAGCGATCGCGCCATACATTCGATTAGCTCTAGCTTTTTTATTTCATGGAAAGTATTGTATAAATGACGCTTGCTTGAAGCATCAACGTGATGGTATGTGTTCTTTACAGTTTTTGTTGTGTCGTTTACAGGTGTGAAACTCTATGCAAACGGAAATTTTGATCTGACATCGGTTTAGGAAGTTCCGGTCTCTTATAAAAGCTGGTGGCTCAGAAGTAAAATTTTCGCCCAAATTTTGTGTACGTGGAGTATTATGGCACCGTTCTCGATTACGAAACCTGGAAATCAAAATTCGTCACTTTCTACCTTCAAGCGGCTTGAAAAACGTAAATGAATGTTGCTACCAAACGTTTGTTTGAAAATGCGGTGGAAATGCCGATAATTCGCAAAATGCAGACAGCACTGCGTCACCTGGAATCGAACCCATGACCCTACCACTTTGAAGCGAACGTTACTACTGCGCCGCCGCCGCAGCTGCAAGCCAAAGAAAGCGCGCGCGTCGTGAAGTCAGCATCGCAGACTTTAACGGGACAGAACTCGCTTAGGACATAAATTCAGCAAATTTGGTCGGCACATTTGTAATCAGCGTTTCAAGCTCCTTCACAAGGCGTATTTCCCTCCCCGAAGTTCGATGAGAGGCTGACGGCATTCTCTGGTGAGAATCGAATTGAAGGCTGCTCATGCAGCGTGCCTCCTGCGAGATATCTCAGAAGCTTGGTCGTTCATTATGCTCCTTTCCCTTTTGTACATCGTGCATAATGACTCCACTGTTGCTGTCAGACATCACCAGCTGAGCATAGTTCCGATTTGTTCACGTTCAAGAGGCCTTCAAACCAACAATGAACTTCGAAAAGTGCGTGGAAACAGACCTAATAAAAAAGAGATTGGACGTAATGAACTGAAGTTAGGGAAGAAACTCAAAGTGCTGAAAAGGCCAGGATTCCTCATTTGATTGCGAGTAATAAATAAAAAAGGGCTAGCAGGAGCGGACCAGCAAGAAAAGAACTGGTGAGTAGAAGAGGTATACTGAAAATTTAAAACATCACGGTGAGGTAGGCTAAGGTACTACTGCAAACGGGAGCTAGGGCAGGTCCTGTATACAAGGATTCTTTCAAAATGATGATACGTACCCGTGGCAATACCGTTAGGGAGTCCCAGTATAGTATAGTATAGTGTAGTATCCAGGCCACACGACTTCGACCATCGAAGATTACAGTTCGCTATCTAAAAATACGCCAATGAAACGATCCCACTGAAATGGAAGAGGTCCAGCTGCTTGAAGTGAAATGGATTTCAACGCGTCGAAGGGATGGAACCCCAGACCTACCAGAAATGCAAAACATGGGAGATGTAGAATGAACATGAGAAAACATCACAACATCAGAGAACAGTAATTAAACACAACATTAATGCATAAGTTGTACAAGTATGTTTGAAATCCATCCACAGAGAAGGGACACCGGATGGTCGAGAGCTGTCTACATATGTCTATGCAGGCTGCACTTCCAGAAAAGGAGAAACTGTCAATCATAACCCACGCAGCCCATCTGGGCAAGTCGCCATCAAGTAATCCTGTCGGATCGTTGCCGTTGAGTCCCAGTTCGCATCTCCAGAAGAGGCAAAATGTTGGAAACTGCAGAAAAGAACGTCTAGCTTCAGCACTGTAAACGAAATCTCACGATTAGTGTCAGAAAGCGTCATTTCCTTCCCCATGGATGGGAAATGGAGGAAAGCGAACATCACGAATATCCATGGAGAACGTCGTCCAGAATTTTTAATCGGATCCTTTTCGCTCCTGTGTACTTTCTCCAGGTGGCCCAGTAACACCTGCTGACTGAAGAAGTTCTTGCTAGTATGGACTCAGAAGTTCAGAAGTAGAAAGAAGGACTGCACCTTGCACAGATTACATAGCAGCAGACCTATACAGGGAGTTCCATATAACAGCTGCTCGTTGCAGAGCACTTCATTCTCTATCTAAGCTTCAAATATGTGAGTGGAGTGTCAAGTGCAGTATTGCTGTTCAAGATGGGCCAGCGTTACGAGAGTACCGAATTATAAGCCTGCTTTCTGTTGCGTAGAAGTCCTTCACCAAGATGCTGCTCCATCGCACCGAAGGAATTCTGGACGAGAACCAACCAGTAGAGCAGGTTTAACTTCCATTGGTAAGACAACATTCCTAGATGCGGGTTGAAAGAGTCGCGAGTATCATCTTCCTCTTGTTCTCATTTTTGTGAACTTCAAGAAAGCTTTCGACCTCGTAGAATTGAACGCTATTTTGAATATCTTAGCGCATGATGGTATTCTCAGTGGTGGCGATGTCCGTTCCTCCACGTGGTGCCACTGGAAACTACCCGCTATGGCGAGCAGAGCCGAACACGGACACTCGATTGCAGGCGACAGGCCATTCTGACAGGCCGGTCTACGAAGACCCACGCCACATCACATAGTGTATGAGAGTTCAAGTATTTCGAGGGAGTGCTACGGCGTCCGCAGGAGCCCACGCGCACTCGCAAAGTCCACTCGCAATGCGAGAGTCCCTGATGCGAGTACGGCATCGGGGAGCAACTGAGCTAGACCGAAAGTCCCGTAACGTAAGCAGGACCCGAGTGGCAACGCTGAATGTAGGTACGTTGTCAGCCGCTCCTGCGAGTTGGCAGAGGCACTGGAGCGTAAAAGAGTTGATTTCTGTGCGGTGCAGGAGGCAAGGTGGTCCTGCCGCAAGTCAAGGGAAACAGGACGTGGCCTCAAGGCTGTTCTATGTGGAAGTCCCAGGCCATCAGTGGTGTCGCTGTAATCATCTCCGAACGATTTCGTGAGTCCATTGTAAGCGTCGAGCGCTTTGACGATCGATTGATGAAGATCGCTGTCGCCGGTAATGGGCGACTCTTTCACTTCCTCTCCGCAGACTGGCTGCTCAGAGCAAGCCAAGGATGAGTTTTGGAGCCTACTTGATGAGAAGACAGCAGAGGTACCGTCGAAAGATGTCATCATAGTCGTTGGTGACCTTAATGGGCACGTAGGTGCTACGAAGGACGGGTACAGCTGTCATGGTGGTTTCGGACACGGATCACGTAACGCCGATGGTGAACGTAGTCTTGTTTATGCGGAATCGCATAACCTCACCATAGCGAACATTGTCTTCCGAAAACGCGACTCGCACCTTATCTCATACTACAGTAGGAGTTCCAAGACTCACATAGACTTTGTCCTTCTGAGAGATCGCGATCGGAGTTTTGTCACAGATGCGAAGATCGTATGATGCGATCGCCCAACAGCATCGCCCACTGCACACTAAACATCGCCCCTCCAAGGCAGAAGCAGGTCGAACAATGCGGTGCACAGAGAATAACGTGGTGGCGAATGAGAGAGAAGGAAGCAGCTGTGATTTTTCGCGTGCGGTTACCGACGGTCACAACTGTCGACGAAACTTGGAAGAAGGCGACCGATGCGATTCGTCAGGCTGCACAGTCGGAACCCGGCATTACGAAGCCTAAGCGAAGGAAGGTCGACAAGCAGGCATGGCTGTGGACAAACGACGTGAAGGCAAAGGTTCGAGAGAGGAAGTCGCTCCATTACGTGTTTCTCGGCGAAATGACACCCAATAACTGGAGGAAGTATCAAGAAGCGAAGAAAGCGCAAAGAAAGCCGTGGCTGTTGCAAAAGCCATTCATTATGGAGGTGTCAACGAGATGCTCGAGTCACGCGATGGCGAGCGGTATCTGTACCGACTTGCAAAGTTGCGCCATTGGCAGACTGAGGATATTGAGAATTCGGCATCAATGATGAGAATGACCATCTTCTCATGGACCGCAAGAAGGGATGGAAGCGGTGCGCAATTATTATATTTTGAGAAAATCTCTACGGTAGAATTTCCTGATCCAGCCATCTCTTCAATGGCTCCAACCCATAGTCCCGTTCAGAAGATCACCGGGAAGGAGATTGAAGCAGTTTTGAAGAAGATGAGGCCAGGTAAAGCGACTGGGCCCGATGACGTGGCAGCTGATTTATGGAAGTGCAAGTATTGGTACCCTATTGAGTGGTTGGCGAAGTTCTCTAATCAGGTTGTGGCGGAGAAGAAGGTGCCTGAGTGTTGGCGCCAAAGTACGACGATTCCGATTTGGAAGAAGAGCAGTCCTGCAGACTGCTCTAACTACCGTCCTATTCGCTTGCTTTCGCACAGCATGAATATTTTTGAGCGAATTGTCGATGGACGAATTCGGGACATCGTCCAGCTTTCCAGCAATCAGTGCGGCTCCGTGATTAGCTGTGGCACCGTTGATGCCATACACGCCGCCCGCCTCCTGATACAGAAGCACCGCGAGAAACAGAAGCCTATCGCCTTCCTCGACTTAGAGAAGGCCTTTGACCGCGTACCGCGTGAAGTGATATGGTACGCCTTGCGACAACGTGGAGTTCCTGAAGAGCTCATAGAGTGGGTCAAATCCTCTACTCTTGTCTGAAGAGTAGAGTTCAAGCTGCAGCTAGAACCTCGAGGGAGTTCCCCATCTCTGTCGGGGTACACCAGGGTTCTGGTGTTTCCCCACTCCTCTTTGTTTTCGTCCTGGATGCCATCACACGAGATCTTCAGAAGCCGGTCTTCTAGACGTTGCTTTATGCCGATGACGTGATGTTTGCTAGCGAAGATAAAGATGAACTCGAGCGAGAGCTGCAAGCTCGGTGTGGTCGCTTGGAGCGGTTTGGACTCAAACTGAACGTGAAGAAGACCGAATATATAACAGCGGACGTTATTGAGGCCAGCTCCATCAAGGTTAACGCCATCGAACTTCCACGCACTGCGGCCTTTAAGTACCTGGGATCAGCGGTCGCGTCTGACGGCAAACTGATGGTTGAAGTGAATTCACGCATGAGTGCAGCTTGGTCCAAGTGGCGTTCGTTGACTGGCGTGCTCTGCGACAAGAGGATACGAGAGCGCTTTAAATCGAAGTTCTACAGAGCAGTCATCCGGCTAATAACAATGTACGGCGCTGAGTGTACATTCGTACACAAACGATCAAACCTTACAATCGTTTTGTTGCTTCCCTTCGAGAATTGGGCGCAACTAGTGGACGAGGGAGGCAGTCCATCAGTACTCGAAAAAATTACGGGTTTTTACTTGACCTAGGCCCCTCTCGGTGCAACTTGCATTACACGTAGGTACGCGTACAATGGGACTAACGAGCTCCCCGGAACTCTCCAGCAGTACAGAACAGAACAGAACAGAACAGAACATTTATTAGCCAAAATGTGATACAAAGAAAGTTTTGTCCAAAAGGATACATCCAAAGTTGGCTTTTGAAAATTATCAAAATTAGAACGTAGAAATTTGTTGAGCAAAAAGAGTAATACAGATCAGTTTAGCACAAAATATAATGGCAAAAGTCAACGATTTAGTCCTTCAACAATAGCAAAAGCGTTTTGTTTCCATGCTTAAACTAAAGTGAAAAACGCTTCTTTTCTTAAGAGCGACTCCGTGATTCATAAACTGAAAAAGCTATTATATGTTAAAGCAAGGTATCGTTCATTTTGCCTAAAAACTAATTTGCAGTCGATCTCACAAATGTACTCTTTGTTTAAGAAAGTTTTCCAATTTGTAATTAAACTTCTCAGGTGAAGAATTGAGAATCAATGCTGGAAGTTCATTCCAGATTTTAATAACACGAGCCAAAAAGGATTCTCGAAACATTTTTGAGTGCGGTCTTTGCGGTTGAATTCTAAGATTGTGCCCTCTCGTAATCCCATTGAATGAGGAAAAGGTAAAGAGTTCATTTTTATCAATGTCCAAGTAATCATTAACTATTCTAAAAACAAGGTTCTGGTCGTAGATTATTCGTCTTAGTGATAACGATGTAGTGCCGAGACAAGCCAGTCTTTCAGGGTAAGAAACTTCGAATAGACCGTTTCTAATGAACACTTACTTTGTAAATCTTTTTTTGTACGCCTTCTATTAGACTTATACTACTTTGTTTTAATGATGACCATACAGGTGCACAGTATTCTAAAAGCGGCCTTACATAATTAGAAAAAAGTTTAAATAACGTTGTCATACTGCGAGTTTGGAAGGCTCGTAATATACAGTTTGATTTAGCATGAGCTGTAGCAACAGTCTTCTCAATATATTCATCAAAAGTTAGTTGGTCGGAGTATACAATTCCTAAGTCACGAACAGAGTTTGATGTATGCAGTTTGTAACCAGCTAGATGGAAAAAGCAGTTTTTGGGATGATGACGCCCAATAAGCATGACAGTAGTTTTATCGAGTGAGATATCTAGTAGCCATTTCGAAGACCACACTGTTAGAGAGTTTAGCCCTTCTTGAAGAGTTTTGTAATTGTTTATAGAATACAGTTTCGTATCGTCTGCATAAATAGTACAATAGACACCAGAAGGTAAGCTGTTTGGCATATCATTAATGTATATCAGAAACATTAACGGTCTAAGGCAAGTTCCTTGTGGAACACCACTAGGCGTTTCATAACACTCAGAAAAAGCTCCATTAACCATAACCTGTTGGCTTCGTTTGTACAAAAAAGATTGCAGAACTCTTAGAAGGCAGCCTTCAATCCCGTACGCTTCAAGTTTTCTACATAAAAGATCAAGAGGAATCGAGTCAAAAGCTTTAGTGTAAGCGATGTAGCATGTACTAACGTATCCATGCGGATCAAGCACCTTTTGCCATTTTGGGATTGAGTTTATAAGAGCCGTAAGAGTGGACCTTCCTTGAAGGAATCCATGCTGAAACTTTGTGATTAACTGTTCAGATGATAAATAGTTGTAAAGTTGCTTACAAATTATTCGCTCCATAACTTTGCTAGTTGAGCATGTAAGGCATCTAGTCTGTAATTTTCTACATTAGTTTTGTCTCCCTTCTTAAAAACAGGTTTAACGAAACTGGTTCGCCAAATTGACGGTACTTCACCACGGAGGAGAAACCTATTGAATAAAAGATTGAGAATTGGGGACAGCCCCATTGCCGCTTTATTAAGAAAAATGTAAGGAATATTGTCGGGTGAAGTAGAGTTGCTGACTGGAAGCTTTTTTAACGTTTTTTAACGTTTAACATCCTGTAGATGTTATCACTGTTGATGTCAACAAAGTCTAGCGTAGAAGGAGTAAATGATTCACAAGACGTTTCATTGTTGTCATGTCTTTTATAGACCGTTTTGAAAAATGAGGCAAATGTTTTTGCTTTTTCTTCTTCAGATTTACATAGCTCACCAGTAGAATTCAAAATAATCCCAATACCCTTAGGCAGGTTAAGTTTTTTATTAAGAATTTATAAAACAGGGTATTGTTTCGACTATCTTCATATTGTAAACTAAGTTTTGCTAATTCACGTTTAAGCTTCCTCGCGTATTGTTGATACTTTGTACGCCTACTACGAAACGCGCATGGTATAGTCTGGAAACTTTCGCCTGAAGCTTGCGAATTTTGTTTGGATAATGATTTAGAATTGTATCGCTCATTGGTATAAGAGGGACATATTGCACTATTAGCATATTGCATTGTTGCAAGTAGACTTCATAATATTCGTCTGAAGTCTTACAGTTTTTTAGCAAGTCTCTCCACTTCACACGAATAAGATGTTTACAAATAGCAGTGTAATCTGCATTCTTATAATCACGATAAACGGTTCTGGTGTTAGGCTTCGCATGGCACGAAGTTAATGTAAAAGAAATTGTTCTGTGGTCTGAGGTTGAGAACGGAATAAGGACCTTAAGGTCTTGAAAAATATTAGCATTGTTTGTTAAAACCAGATCCAAAATATTGAGGTCATGAGTCGGTACAGCAACGAGTTGGTCTAGTGAGTTTCCAACACGGAATTGATGAAATTCACGTGCAGATCCATAAAGCGAGTTTGAAGTAGTAGTTGTCCATTTGATCATGGGAAAATTAAAATCTCCTAAAACTACAGAATTCGCATTTTCTTTCAAGAAAACTGAAATGTTGGTAAGGGCATTGCGGAACGACGATCTATCACAATTTGGACTACGATATACTAATGTAATATAAGTTGGGGTAGGTGAAGTATGAAAGCAAACAGTTAAACATTGACAATATACAGAAAAATCCTTGGATGAAATGAAGTGATGCGAAATATCACGATGAACCATTGCTAACACTCCACCGCCTGTCACAATGCCACACCTATCACATCGATAAATTTCATAGTTTGGTTGTGGAGAAAGAGTTGCTTCAATTCCTGAGTCTGGTTTGAGTCATGTTTCTGTAATAAAAATTGCGGACGGATTGTTGTCTGAAATGAAGTAGTGAAGATCGGGAATTTTATTGCCTATCGATGGAGCATTAAATAAGAAAACATTATTCAAAGAAGTAGATCGAGTTTCTAGATTCCTTTGGTTAGAGGGTGAAACGGGTGGACGGTTCTCGCTGATATTCGAATTTGATAAGCACTTGGCACTGGTTGTAACACCATTTTCCTATAGAGGTCTAGCAGAGTCGGTTACCCGTTGAGACATGTTAGAACTCTTTGAAGACCTGTTGAAATTAGAGGAATGTGAGTTCACTGGCGCAACCGAACGATGTGGTAAGTCACGCGGAGCCTTAAGTTTAATTATGTCAAAATCACGGACAATATACAATAGCTTTCCGGCTTGCGCATTCAGTTGACCTGCCTCTTTGCGTAGTGCTCTATCTAACTGAATCTCCTCTTCAGTGTAGTCCCTACGTGCAAAAGAGTGTACATATTTTTGAGCTAGGCTCTGTCGACCGCTACGCATATGTGTAAGTAGGGAGTCCCTAAGGGCTTGGTTAGGTAAGGTTATTTTTATGATACGCCCACGAGCACCTGGTTTTCGAGGTTTTCCTACGGGGTAACGACGTGAAGTGATTTGCCCTCTTTCAAATTCACTCCTCAGTTCATCGTCTCCTGAAGTGTATATAGCTTCTTTTAGGATTTCATGGTCAAACCGTCTAGTTGCTTCCTCGTTAGCTTGTTCATCAATGCCTATCCATAAGAACCTAAGGTAAATAAAGCTGTTTCACAAATCCTGTTCACGACGAACCTTCAGAGTGGTTCTTTTAAATGTTTACGCCAGTCACGGTTATTAATTCCATACTTGAAAAGTATGAACTTCTTCTTAATAACACATTTAAATATAGAGCAATTTATGTTTTTACCAAATCACTACTAGCTGAAGAATGTTTAAGCTGAATAATACGTGTTAGAAAATCTGAAAAATATGTACAAGTCCTAGCGATTCGAAGTGTTTCTGTGTATATAGTAGCTTTTTGATAGTTAAAGATAAGAATGATCTTGCATTAGGTAATCTATTAACATCAAAATTAAAATTATCTGTCTTGTTATAAAGTTTTATAGAAACTTTATTATTAACAATTTTTATTTCAAGAACCAAGTAATTAGTAACCTATAATAAATGTCTGGATTTCTACGTAACTTCGGAAGACAGTACAAATGTGATATACTTGTGGGAGCAAAGTCGTGCAAGTTGTGGTTTTCACAAAACTTTTTGTGCTTTTCTAAAATGTCTTGAGAATCTCCGAACCTATAAAGCTCATAGGTATTTGTACTCATGCGCCTCATATGAATAGATAAAGATTCTACACCCATTTCTTTGAGAAATGTTTGTATATAAAGTTTCTAACAAACTAAACTGCAATTACTGGGAGCTTTGTCAAGAGCACAGATTATAAAGTTATCCTGCAAATTCATTAGTTATGTTCGGTCTGTAACCAGATCTTAATTTGTAACTGCAGAGGTATGGTTTTAACTTTTTAATCAAACTGGTTCTAAGAAACTGTATATATAGTTAATTTTTGCTTGATTAAGTTTATATCTTGTCTTAAACCTGTTTAACACATTGGCAGTAGTTTCCTCCATCCAGTTGAAACGCGCCTCAGCGCCATGGAGTCGAAGATGCTGCGCTGGACGGCTGGAGTCACCCGCATGGACCTCATCTGAAACGATGTCATTCGGCAGAAGTTCGGTCTCACGCCGATAGCTGACAAGTTGCGTGAAGAAGTTGCTTACGATGGTACGGCCAGGTTCTGCGTGGAGAAGAAGACAGCGTCCGCAAGATTGGCCTTAACTTCCAGGTAATTGGAAAGCGACCTAGAGTGCGCCCGAAGCAGCGCTGGCCTGGAACTTTAAATATGGACTCGAAAGTAGCTGGTGTCCACCCTGATAGCGCTGGATCGTGAAAGGTGGCGTCGTGACACCAGGGTAGCGGACCCCGCCACAAACGCTGAAGAGGAAGAAGAAGAAGAAGATGATGATGGCATCCCCAGTACCTGCGCTAAATGCACAGCCTGCTTGGAGAATGTTTTTTCAAAGACTTCACTTGCTATGCAGCTGTTCGAGAGGAAGCTGGGAATTCGCTTCGAGAAAGGAGTAAGGCAATGAGACATTGTTTCCCTTAAATTGCTCACGATTACACAATGTATGACATGCTTAGCCTGGTCTGGAAAGATAAAGGCATCGACGACAGAAAGATCAGCAACCTTCGTTTCATCGACGTTACCCATCTGATATTAAACAACGCTGCCGAAATTGAACAAGGAGTAACGAGTTGGACGTGGTTCGACGGAAGATCGGCCTGAATATATTAAAACATGATGGAATACAATACTTTGACCCCAACTGCACTGAAATCGATGTGTTAGGATAAAGGATAAAGGACGGCGTTATTCAATCCCCTTTGGGATGCGCCACGCATTCTACTTCTATGGGATGTCGTGGAGGCGATGTGAATGCGTATTTGGCCATACAATGACTTGCGGTGGCCAGCCGATGAAGAAGTCAGCGCTCTATCCTTCCCAGACAACTCTGGTACCAACTCACCGATCCCGGAGGGATGGAAGGCTTGGTTGGCCTGGGCGGGAAATCCGAAGCAGGAACCTGGTGTCAGGTGCAGGCGACAGTCGGCGCCTCCCCCGACTGCGCTCCACGCGCCCATCGATGTGTTATCCTCATAAAATAAAGGTTATAGTATCACACAAAACTATACCATACCATTTTTATGCTGCGAGAACACCTAAGAGAAAATTCCTAAGGAGAACCATATTCTTGAATATTTTGTCTTTTCAATATAACGAATGCAATTGCGTCTCGTCTACAACGCTGTTTAAGAACGTCTCGATTTTTTTTTTTAGAAAATTCGCTGGTCTATATTGAGTGTCTACTTGCCATGTAACAAGCATTAATCAAACTGCTCTCAACACCCCTCTGCTGTTTCTGCTTGACGCCAACTCGGATTTCGCGGAGGTGGAAGAAACAGCCTTCTCAACTCGAACTTATTTTCGTGTAAGGATATGAACGAACGCAAGAATTTTGTTTTACCGTTGATCTGTTTTGTTATTGAATGTCGGTGCCAGAGCGTTTCTACTTCTTAAATAGAACGGCAAGTTGGAACATGTGAATTAATGCCCCATATAACGTTTCGCACGCATGACCGATTCGCAGGCCAGAATCGAGTCACTTCTCTCACTTTTGGCAACAACATCCATCGAAGCGAATGAGCGGAACGAGCAGCGTTGCAGCATATCCACGTGCTAGATATCCTGGTATTACTTGATGTTGTGTTGTCTATTGCTATGCGGAGCTATCGTGTAGCAAAGCCATCAGAAATCTGGACAACTCCTAAGCGCGATCAACCCTATGCTTGCTTTTGGCGACGGTGCAATCTCAGTAAGCTTCGGGGGCCCCTAGCTTTTTGGGCTCAAGGACTCAGCAAAAACGAAACTTACCTCTCCATTAAATGAAGAGTGAAGATTCTAGCAGTTGTACTCGTTTTCGCTGCTCGGACACACGCCCAGACCCTTCGCTCGTTAGTATCTCTTCCTTCGATGCCACAAAAGTGGAACGAAGTGCCGCCCACCGTGTTCCACGTTTCTGGCATCTTTCCCTCTTTGTGTAATTGCTTCATCGAAAGCCCTGACATTTCTGTAGCAGGGAGCTGTGAACTCACTACGTGCGACGTGTTACATAGTTATTAGTCTGTAGCAAAATTATTCGCCGGAACGAACCGCTTACCCCAAACTGCTAACTCAGCTTAAACACAACTTTACTAGTCGATGTAAAACCATCACAATCTATACCTTTTGGCCAACGAACAGGTAATCGATCTAATCCTTTACGAAGAAAACTGAGGTCACAGGAATTAACGGAATCAAGGAGGGCACATTCAGCATCGACCAAATTACTGAATTGCTTCTGACGCAAGTGAGAATTAAGAGCTCGGAACAGTGATACTCTGTAGAGAAAAGGTCGGGAGGCTATGGTGGGTGAGGGTTAACTTCGACACCTAAATACTATGATGTACGCCAAGATCCTCTGCTGAACGTACGTGTATTGTCTTTGCTTCGACGGCTCTTCTCAAAACATCATCGTCTAGCGTCGACCTGCGCCTCGACGACTCGGTCTTCGTCCAGATCAGGATCGCCAGAAGCGAGTTTTTTGAAGTAGAGTCCCACCGTTCGTCCGCAATGACAGTTCGTCCCAAAGGCGCTGCTAAGGCTCGGGATGCGTCTTTTGCGTCGAATGTTGCACTTTAAAATCGTGTAGCATGATCGCGGTTTTTCCTCCTTCGCTACGCCGCAAGCGCTCATCGCACGCACGCACCCGCCGCAATATTCTTACGCATCTTCGTGATAGAGCGCGGAATGTCTCCTTCTTAGCCGTGCGCGCCCAGGAGGAGTGCGTAGCTGGTGCTCTCGAAGAGCGCAGAACCAGACTAGGGAAGGGACTGCAGGGTGTGTGCCATCCAAGGTGCCCGTGTGGAAAATGCAACGTCGCTCAGGGGGAGTCCGAGGCTGGGCTCTGCGCTCTTCGAGCGGCGAAGCGCATACGTTTGGAAAAAATCGCAAAATATGTCTCAAAAGGACGTACACGTTAAAACCAATCAAATCCCAAGTAATCGGCTGAAATGCAAGTTTGCACCAACGCATGAGAACCGAATCCCCTACCTCCCTCGCGCAAAGCGTGCCTTTACCCACTGGACCACATCCGCTTGACGAGTGCCACCGCGGGTGCACAAGAGATCCATCGAATCTCAACGTGGACGCTGACGCGCGATCTCTAAAGCGGTTTTCACACTGCCGTTGCTGCTGTTACAGCAACGGGCAACGAAAAAGGGGCGGAGTTCGATGTTTCTTGCAGCCGCAACGCGGTGAGATAAGATAATGAGATAAGACCTGTGATATCCTCCGTTGACGAGCATCAGCAACAAGGAATGATGGCGATCATTCCACGTTGCTGAGGCCGCGCAACCGTTGTGCAACCGATGCCGGTGTTGCTGATGCAGGATTGCGGCAACAGAGGTGTGAAAGCCCCCCTCGTTGCTGCTGTTGCTCCTCTGCGTCTTTGCGGTATGCTTCATCATTACGGCATCGGTTGCGCAACAGCAACAACGGCAGTGAGAAAGCCGCTTAAGCTAGGAGGGCGCAGACAACAAAAGGCTACCGCTCATTTCTATAACGTGCGATGAGCGCTCCCGGCGTAGAAGAGGAGGAATAACCGCGACCGTAGCATAATGCAGCGCTATTATCAATAAGCAACAATTATTATTGAATTTTCTCGCTAATCGGAAGAACAAGGGTGATTTTGCCATACGGGCATAAAATCTACACCGTCACCTTATCGCTTATCGTAATCTTATCGGCTTCATAAATACGGATATTGGTATTCGCAAAGTCACCAAGAGCCCATTATCCACGTCGGCACTGCACTGGGTGGTTGCGTTAGCCATCAGTTCGGTATCACTCTTTGCCTAGTTCCCGGTGTTCAGAGCACATTTATGGTGAAGTGATACCCGGACAACGAAAAAATCAACAGTTGTAGGTATTGGGGAAGGACCTTCCAGTCAAGGCAGAGAAGAACACATAAGAGCCTAAGAGGAGCAACGTTCGCAATGTAGCGTACGAAGGAACGCCTAAAAAGATTACGGTGTAGAAATTGTGCCCGTATGGTGGAATCATTTCTATATCGGAAGAAAACACGCTACAGAGGAATAGATTCATTTCAATTGCTTTTTGTGGAAACTAGTGAATGGTGTCCTTTTCTCGTCAAATTCGCACCTCTCCGATTCGCATACGAGTTTTAGATCAACAGTTGCGGAATGTGTTCAAAAGGAAAGGGATCGTTCACTTTGCGGCCAGAATCCCTTTCACACTTGCAGTAAACATGGAAAAAGTGAAGTATCTCGTCCGAGATCTTACATCGCTCTCAGATCGGAGACGCTTGGAGACTAGCGCAGACTCACTCGGCAATTTCTTCAACAAAGTATTACTTCTAGAGTTCTCTTCGCAATACCGCTGCTTTCGTTCTAGCGCGTCTGAAAATGCAGACTTTCTTACAGATTTAGACTTGGCATTAAACCTAATGAATCTATTGTTACAGTCTAAATTACCAGGCCAAGATTTTTATACGGGGATAATTAAGCTTGATCTTGCAGCGCTTAAGCCCTACACACAGTTTTGCGTACGCGGCAGGCACCAAAACTGCCTCGTAGGAGGCAAAACTGCCGCATAGGCGGCACTCACTCTCAGCCTTGCAGCCCCACTCCATCGCCAATGCGGTATCACCATCATTATCATTATCAGTTTCCGTTTTAGATCCCGCCACGATCAGCTAGAGCCCAGACAGAAATTGTCGGCAGCAAAGCGGCTGCAGCGGCAATAATGTCTCGAGTATTACTGCCGCTGCCTTGTTTGCGGCCGCTACTGCCGCTTTGGCGGCACCGCGCCTGCCGCATCTGCCGCGTAGGCGGCAAATCAACGGCATTCCGGACTGGAGTAGTTTTGCCTCGCGCGGCGATTCTGCGTCTCTGCCTTATGCTTAAGGATAGGGCTGCCGCGTTGCCGCAAAAGTGTACGTAGGGCTTTAGGTTTGTTTTGTCAGTCACGACGAACAGAACAAAATTGCATTTGATCGGGTTAAAACTTCACTAACCAGGGAAGGGTCTCAAGCGTGTCTGAGCAGGAGAAATGGAGAGTACTGCGAGAATCTCCGCGCTTCACCTTTGAGGGCCCGCAGCTCATTGTGTTCAAGGACAAAATTCTCAAGAATCTGGCCGTAATAGTATAATTTCTGTGATCTCAGTTTTTATTGTAAAGGACTAGATTTATTACCTTTTCAATGGCCAAAAAGGTATAGACTCTGAAGGTTTTTACTTCGATTAGTAAAGTTGTGTTTAAGCTGAGTTATAACAGTTTGAGGTAAGCGGTCCGTTCCGGCGAATAATTTTGCGACAGCCTAACGACTACGTAACACGTTGTATGTAGTGAATAGAAAGACAGGAATAAGGTTGTACCAGCATAAATAACAAACAATAACAACAATAACAGCATGAACAAACAGCATGAATAACAAGAGTCCATCTATCATCGAAAATTGCTAAACGGGAAAAAACATTAAGATTCTGAATCCAATCAGAGACAGCAAGGCTTCTAAAACAACAAATTTCTTGCCATGCCTAGTTCGTTTAGCTTGCGAAAGTCGTCCAGCTTCTGCGTAGGTCTACAGTTCTATCATAATGCGTCTCAACGTTTTTGAGCTCACTAGATAGACTTTTAGAGCTCAATATCCTTCTATAGCGCCATAATTGTGTCGGAAACTACAGAATGCTCTAATGAGGAATTCAGGTGAGGCAGTGACCACAGCGAATTCTTTGGTACAGTTCACCCTTGGAAGATATTTACGAAGTCCACAGATCCGTCTATTTTGAAGAATTATCCCTTTTGTCCCACATGTTCCTGTTCTTAATGCAGACGAAGCAGAGAATCAAATAGCAGCGAACCGTTGAAAATTTTCTAATTGAATAGAGTTTTCCGCATTTATTTCTATATTTGCCACCAAAGTAACATCAATTTAAATTGTTAACCTCTTTCTCTTCTGTGTTCCAAGAAAATGCATAAGGGGCATGCATATTTGAAAGTGATGTTCTCATTCCACATTAACAGTGGTTCATATTCATGCTTTCTAACACCTCCATGTAGAATTTTCCACTGTCTGTCACTTTTTACGACTTTCCAGCAATTGACAACTACCCATTTTCTTCTTGGGGCGCATAATAGCATACTCTACAGCACATTTGCTTGAGGTTCGAATGTGTTTTGGGTTTCTCAATTTCCTCCTATTTTTGTAGAGTACGTCTGGATTGATGAACATTATTATGGCAAGATTCACAAATTAGACGAAACAATCCACTGACATAGAAGAAATTTCTTGCACCAGCAGTCACGCTCCAACAGTTGGGCCTACGTTGTACTACTTCGGCGACGCTGTTGCCGGCGACGTCGGTGAGAGTGTTACGTCGTAGCACCCCATCCAACACAGCGTCGCCGACGCGTCGCCGAAGTATAACATAGGGCTTAGGCGGGCTCAACGTTGCCTTAACGTAGTCCTACAAGCATCACCTGATGCGGCGCGAAGAACCTGTTCTACTTTCCGGAAAACTTGCGGAGAAGGGGGAGGGAGTCCTTTCTTCCCTAGTTTCGTTTCTCACACTTATTTTTTCGCATTATTTGTGTTTCGTCGCGTCTTCTTCACGTTGTCTGTGCCTTTTAACCCTTCCTATAAAGCAAACATCACAAAAAACTGCGGAAAAACCGACTGGTTGATAAATACGTATGAAGAGATAACATGTGGCAATTAAAGGTGAGAAAACGGTTTGGGAAGTCAAAAACGGGAAACTACGATAGAAAAAAGTGATAAAATGAAAAGCGCACGCAAATAAACTGGTAAAGGAAATTTAATAAATTGGCAAAGCAAGAAAAATATCAACAGTTCTTAAAATATAGAGACGTTATCAGCTGCTTATTTCCACTGATTTGAGCAAGTAGAGGGTTTACTGGAAAGCTCATCCAAAACTTTCATCCAAAATGTATTTACATGAAGAAGAAGTAAAATTTCGAAAGTAGCGCATAAAATGTCGTTAATGCAATTTAACGGAAATTTTCGTCGTTAAATTTCGTTGAAAGTTTTTAGCGAAAAATGCCGGTAAATTCGAAAAATCGGCAAATCGTTAATCGTTAACGCACACCCCTGATCAGTACGTTTCGGCTGTGGTTGGGGCAACTCATCGAAGTCCACCCAGTGCTTGCGACGCAAAATTGTCGAGACGCAGTACTTTTCATCCTTCGTGACGATCGAGTCGATCCAAGCAAATGTACGGCGACGGTTGAGGAGAGAAGCGCAGATATCAACAGGCTTCCGTTTGTGCTGAGACGTCAAAGCATGTGGTACGACTCGATGCATCTTCGCGGCTTTGCATGAAGACCGAGGGACATAGTGTACAGTGGACTTAGGAGTACTTGTAAGGTCTGAAAGTTCGGGTACAGAAAGATCAGGTTGAGCACCGCATGTGGCGAGTACGAGCTGCCTGTTCTGGGTATGTGGTCGACCTGTGCGTCAGGAATCCTCGAGCGATTTCTCACCGTTGTCGAACTTGGGGTACCACTTGAAGCACTTCGCCCAAGAGGGGGCTTGCTCACTCACTGCATTCTGTAGAAAGCGATGGGACTCGTTCGCGGATCGGTCGAGCGGTACCGTAGAAGTAGAGCTGGTTGCTAGAGCACCTTCTTGTCGTCCATTGTGAAGGCACCGCTGTGAAGAGAAGACTATACATGCTGATATATATATATATATATATATATATATATATATATATATATATATATATATACCGACTGTAGTGATATGGGACGCAGCTTCCAAAATAGCGGAAGCGATTTGCATAGACCTGTCCGCTCCGTTAGCATACTCTCCTCTCATTACAGTTTACAGGCCTTCGAATTCAACCCGTGCAGATGACAGTTCACTTCTCGAGCTGCTGCCAGACTTGTCTTGTGTTCACGCTAGCACTATTTTGCTAGGAGATTTTAATCTCGATGTGGATTGGCTCACCATGTTGCCTCCGAATTCAGGTGCTACACTACACCTTTCTTGAATTATCCGAAATTCTGATTATACGCAGTTAGTAAAGGATCCCACGCTCAAAAACAAAATTCTTGATGTCGTTTTCTGATCTCCACTAATGTACGCTTACCCCCAGCACTAGTGACATCTGGTAATACCATCCTTAAGTTCAAAATCACCTCGACATTTAGTCTAAGGAATAGTTTCCCTGTGGCGGTTTTTGAGAGCGGACTTTTCTGCACTCAATCAATACCTCTTTAATACTAATTGGCTCAACCTATTTGATGATGTAACTCTGCAAATGACGTTTATCACCGATTCTCTCTAAACATTTTACAAAGCACTTTCTTTGTTTGTTCCTTCCAATTTTCCAAATTGTTCACGCATTACGTATCCCCTTCATATCACAAATTTGCTAGAACAAAAGACAAAAGTGCCAACAATTGCCTGATAATCTTTCAAATAAGCTTTACAGAAGGGCCTTCTCTAAACTGCACTATCATCCTTAAAAATTTCTCGCTAATTACGAGCGTCGAATTTAAAAAAGGCCTTTCTTAATCGTTTATATCACTATTTGCGGAAGATAAAATATGCTGCATCCTTATCTATTTTAACTGATCATAAGAGTAATCGCTATTATTACGACAACGAGAAGGCAGAAGCACTTGCGCAGTATTTTGCTGTTTCTTCAATGCAGGTTGCCCTTCTAGTGAATCTTAACTGGGGAGGACAGTTATTCTCGAGAGTGCTCACTGATTTGTACTTTTGTCCTGATGATAAGTCCGCCGTACTAAAAAGGCTTTAGCCACCAACAAGTGAGCCCTATCGTGGTCTTCCGTAAATATGGTAGATGCTACCTCTCTCTCTGCAAGCCGCTAACGCACTTGTTTCTATCCTTTTCCTTATCTTAGGAGAAGTTGCACAGTTGTGGAAGCAACGCTATAGTTAGGGCTATTCCCAAACCATTGAGGAGCAACGGTTTTAGTAACTTTCGACATATTAGGCTAGCGCCTGCTCCAATAAAGGTAAAGCAGAGATTAATAATAGAGAAACTATATAGTAGCCTGGTTGGACAGAATCTCTTTCACTCTTCGCGAACAAAACGGTTTCTTTTCTGGTGCTTCCACTATTGCTAACCTACTTGAATCGTTTATGATTGGGGAAAAGCTATTGAAATAACAAGTCACTTGAGGTCATACACTTCGTTTTTTCTAAAGCGCTTGATAAGGTATGCCACAGCAAGTTATTAAAAAAACTCAGTTTTGCTGGTGTTCACGGTAAACTGCTGAAATGGTTTAGATCGTGCCTACATGACAGGTATATGACAGTTAAAGTAAGACACTCTTTTTTCCGGAAAATACAGATGTTCTAGTGGAGTACGTCAAAAGGCTGTCGTCTTATCCCCATTTTTGATGTACCTCATGATTTGCCAAAAGCCCTCATCTCATTCTCGGGCCAGATTCATCAAGAAGTTACAGCTATTTAACTGCGAAAATACAGTCGGGTAGCGCGGGCATATCAAGCGAGATGGTGAAACATTTCGCCGCGCTATCAGGGATTTCGGCTGTAATTTTTCTCTTAAATTGTTGTAAGTCGTTGATGAATCCCGCCCCCCACTCTCAACATTACATTCATCCATCTGCACTCCCTGCGGACGGTTGGTTGGCTTCGGCAATCCTTGGAAGACGCAGCTAAGCATTTCCTCTGATTATTTTTCCACTCGCTTTCACACGATATGTCTCAAGCTCGTGGACGTCTAAGTGCGAAGGACACTGGCAACACTGGCTCAGTTTCTAATAAAACAACTGACTCAGTTTCTAACAAAACGAAGACACCTACTGATGACGAGGTAGCTAAAATGTCAGTAAGCGACTTAATGAATGCTATTACTAATCGAAACAAGGACCCAGTCGTTGCTAAACTTATTGAAGGCCTTAGAGCCAAATTGAAACTTGAGCTAGTAGAGGCAGTTGAAGCAGAAAAACGCAGTCGTAGTCTCATTTTATCAGGTTTGCCTGAATCAGCAGTAGATAAGCCTCCTTCCACTAAACAGTTGGAACTTGAATCTAAGGTAAGTGAGATACTCGATCATATTGGTGTTGAATGCAGACCTATTGAGGTGTACCGTATGGGTAAGCCGAACGATACGCAGTCACGACTAGTCAAGATAGTATTACCCTCCAAATCGCACTGGAGCACTGCACTCTCTAATGCATATCGGTTACGATCTTCCTGTTTTAAAAACATATTTGTACGTAAGAGCCTAACACAGGAAGAACGAAAAAAAGAATACGACTTAAGACAGGAGTGTAGAAAGCGCAATAAAGATTTAAAGAAGCGAGTCTGGGTGGTTTACCGTGGAGAGATTAAACGAATTGAAGACCTACCCAAATCTCGTTTTTCGGGAAACGTATAACACGACACGGAACACAGCATGGCTTAAAATGCTTTCTGTTTAACTCACGCAGCCTTGGTAACAAACTAAACCATTTACATCTATTTTTGACCACACACAACCCTGATCTAGTATTCATTACAGAAACTTGGCTTTCTTCAAAAATCTCTAACTCTAAAATCGTTGATAATTTGCCTTATAAGGTGTTCCGATTTGATCGGAAAGATCGCAGAGGCGGCGGAGTGTGCTGTTTGGTAAAAGATATTATTAACGTGGCTAGTATGGTCTCGTCCTCCTGCACGATGTCAAATTTTCTTTGCATTGAAGTTTACGATGAAAGTTGCTTGCAGTCAGTTAGATTCGTTCTGGTTTACAGGCCCCCAAATTCACGTTCCGAAGATGATGACGACTTAATTGATCGTTTGATGGAATTGTGTATCTCAAGGAATCATACAATATTGCTTGGTGATTTCAATCTTGACATCGACTGGTGTCTACCTAGCGCGAATAATCCAGCATCAGCTAAGTTCTTAGAGTTTTTCACATGTCTAGGAATAACTCAACACGTTACTAAACCTACACGAAATAACTCCATTTTAGACATTGTGCTCAGCTCCGCACCAATTATTGAAAATCTTCAAGTGCTCCCACCATTTGCCGCATCTGATCATAACTGCATATCATTTGATGTCCAACTTGGTCCTCATGAACCTGCCAAGATTCCTTTGCCTAATTTTCTAAAAGCAGATTATCTCTCCTTATCCAACTACCTCAATTCTATTGATTGGTGGAGTGCTTTTCAAGGCTATTCTTCTGCTGATGACCTGTATAAGAGATTTTGTGATTTAATACGTTTCGGATTATATAACTTTGTACCAGTTGAGATCAGTGTCTTGAGGAAAGTTAACTATCCAAAACACATAAGAAACCTGATTGCTCAAAAAGAGCGGATCTTTCTTTCAGCTTCTGCAGATCCGCTATCTAGTCAACATTATAAGAGAATTTGTTCTGAACTTGACCGCCATTTGAAGACATTTCTAGAATACAGAGTAAGGAAAGCCGCAGCGAATTCAAACAGCAGGACGCTTTTTGCACTAATCAGGAATAAAATGAAACTGAAATCAAGTCTACCAGTACTTCAAGATGAAGATGGAAATCAGTATCTGACTGCTGCTGATAAAGCTGAAGCCCTTGCATCATTCTTCTCTTCTGTGTTTACACCTCCCCTTGGTTCGGTTTCCAGTGTGTTCCCCTGTATCAATGATAATTCGAGTAGTAGCCAAGATAGTTTTTCGCCAAATTGCCTGTGTGAAGCAATATTAAATCCACATGAAGTACTGAAGGTTTTAAAGTCTTTGAAACCCTCAACTTCGTTAACATCGGACGGCATCCCCCAAATAGTTTACAGGAAATGTGCGCATTCCTTATACAAACCTTTAACTATGGTTTTCAACGTTTCCCTTATGTTTAGCGAGATTCCAACTATTTGGAAAACTTCAATTGTTACAGCTATTCCTAAAACTACCAATTCAACATTGATATCCTCCTTTCGACCCATAAGTATAACCCCCACTCCCATAAAAGTAATGGAGAAGCTTATAAGAGACAGGGTTGTTACATTGTTTGTTAAAAACTCATCAATTCCTGTAGAACAACATGGCTTCACATCTGGCGCCTCCACTGTAACGCAACTCTCTGATTGTCTTTTTGACTGGAGCTTAGCTATTAGCAATGGAAACTCAGTCGCAGTTTACTTCGATCTATCGAAAGCTTTTGATAAGGTGAACCATGTAAAACTACTTCGAAAACTCTACGACTTAGGGATTAGAGGTTCTCTGTTAAAGTGGTTCCAGTCGTATTTGAGCGATAGACACATGTGCGTTAAGGTAAACAATTCTTTTTCACGTCTATATCCATGTCCTAGCGGTGTCCCTCAGGGAGGAGTGCTATCCCCTCTTCTCTTCCTTGCTTATACTCATGATATCCCTAGATATGTAAACAGCCATCCCCTTGTCAAGGTACAAATTTACGCAGATGATATCAAAATTTATGGCATTTATAATAACCATTATCACTCTGAAATTTACCAAGCTCTCTCCTTGTCTATCATAAAAATGATGAAATGGGCAGCGGACTGGGACATTCCTGTAAATTTATCGAAGACTTGTGTGTTTCATATTGGAAGTAGAGAATTCAATATTTACAAGTTCAACGACATGGCTTTTAACAACAGAGAAGAAATTCGGGATCTTGGTGTTACCCTAAAATCTGATCTAAATTTTGAAGCCTACATAGATTTAATTGTTCGCAAGGCATATGCCGCCATGTTTACAATATGCAGAAATACTGAATGCTGCAGTTCTCAAATCCTGATTAAGTTGTACAAGGCATACGTGGTTCCTATTCTGGAATATGCATCACAGATTTGGAGTCCAACTACAAAAAAACTTCAACGTAGAATAGAAAAGGTCCAACAAACTTTTACCAAGATACTGGTATACAAATGCTTTCCCAATCCCGAACACCCCCAAGTCATACCAAATTACAAAAGAAGGTTAAGTTTGTTTAAGCTTAACACACTATTTTACCGACGAATATTCACAGATTTAGTTTTTGCCTTCAAAATTCTCAAAGGAGAAACGAAACTGAGACCAAGTAAATACTGGATCTTCAGACCATGCAGAGGACGGACCAGCTTACTATCCTTACATAACACTAGATTAAATACTAATTCAAACTCCAAAATGTACAACAATTTTTTCTTTCGTTCTGCAAGGTGGATACAGATGTTGCCGTCCTACGTAATAGAATCGCCGAATAGTTCTGTTTTTAAAGCAAGGCTGAAAAAAAATAAACCTGATTTCTGTTCTACAAATAAGAGTTTTAGACGTTCTGTAAATCAAAGTTAGATTACCTTTACCGGACTTCTTTTTTGCTAAATCTGTTTCAGTAATTTAAAGAAAACAAAGACTCATTAATGTTTGCATCTTTTCAGTGTATTACAACTTTTTGCTCCCGAAAAGACACCGTGAATCACTATTTTATTATCCTTTACAGACAGATGACGTGGAAGATATTTTTTCCTGGAATGAGTGTTTTAGCTTTCATCTTTTTACTTACTTCTAATGAATTATTTTACAGCACTTCAACCGCTTCAACCGTTTATACGTCGTTCTGTATATTGTTCTATCCTATACAACATACTACTATATCGATATTCTTCATTTCTACATACTTCTACACACTACTATACTACATATTATACTATGTATATATATGTATATATTCTCATATCTTTGGATATATATGTTCGTTGTATTCACGACTGTATCATGAAGAGCATCCGACTATAAGGATAACAAAATAAATAAATAAATAAATAAAGATTACGGCTTATGCTGACGATATAGAGACCTACGCTACATATGACAACTTCAAAAGGTCGAAGGTGCATGAAGATCTTCTTAGTGCAGTTGAAGGAATAAATTTGTGGGCTAATCAATGGAACATTCCAGTCGAGGCAACCAATCGTACGGTGATGCGTTAGGAGTGATTCTGTTACTATGGATTTTTACGTTAATGCTGTGCCATGCCGAGATGTAATATATGCACTCAAAGACGTGGGAGTAACACTTGATGCTGAGCTCAAATTTTCCAAGCGTATCGACTGTGCAACAAAAAGCATAAAAGTATACGCCATATTTATGATTTTCCGCAGTATTAGGTGTCCAGATGTGCCATTACATAATACGACTCTATAAGGCGTATGCATGTGCCTCATGTTGAGATGTTAAGTATGGCATGCAGGTTTGGTATCCTGTTCTCAAAAAAGATGTGTTAAAAATAGGAAAAGTACAAAAATTCTTCACACGAATTCTATGGTACCGATTCGCCGGATGCTCGGATCCTCCGCATTGCCAAACTATAAAGAGCGCCTAAAAATGTTGTCCTTACGTGTTTTCCGAGTATTTATTTATTTATCCTTCTTCTTAAGAGTGAAGCTCGAATTAGCGAAATGTTTATTGACAACGTTTCGGGCCTTAAGCTCTTCTTCAGGTCTAAAAGAACTATGATGCTTATACAAACAACAACAACAGCAATCGACGCATCACAGACCTGGGTTCCACCGACAGGAAGGGGGGGGGGGGAGGCCAAGAAGTTACAGTGGTGCGATTTGTCCAGAAATGAAGTGCAGGGTCTCTGAGCTATTTATATAGATCAGCAGTGACCGGTCTCTCGTCTCCAAAGTCGCCATCATCTTCAGTCAGTCACGCCGCGTAACCTCAGAGACTGATAAGGCTCATTGCATACTTCATTTCTTCCTTCTTGTTAATGGGTAGCTGCCAGTGTTTTATCTCAAGCGCTTCCTTAATCTTCCTCTCCACTGTATCCGTCAGATTTTTGTGAAGGATCGAGACTCGCAGCTGCGGCAGTGGATCTCGTGCGTGTCTGAGGGTGCGGTTCCTAGAGAATGGATTAACTGAGTAGCTTTGAGGGCTACGAAGTGCTCTTAAATGCTCGTCCATTCTCTTGCCAAGTGGTCTCGCTGTTTCCCCTATGTAAAATTCTTCACATGTCATGCAGACCACTTTGTATACCACACACCTCATTTGGCAAATCTGGTTGTCCTCATCACAGATTAAGCAACCTGGCCTTTCACACCGGTTCTCGTAGGGACGTGACGTTGTTAGAAGACGTCGTAGAGATGGAGGTGGTCGAAATACGAGGCTTATAGGAAGCCCCGATCGTTTCACCACACGGTTGATGTCCAGAGCGAAGGAATCTGTGATGAAAGGCATAATCAAAGGAGAACCAGAAGGGCATCGTTGAGGTTTCCAGCAACGAAGTAACCTCATGCCATATCCGTTCTGCCGCAGGATTTCCTCAACCTGATCTTCCACTTTTCGAGAATTCGTGGAGGTCACTGTAGTAGATGTGGTTACTGTATGACGAACGATATTTCGTTTCATATACAGAGGATGGCAACTCCGCGCGTGTAGAAGGATGTTATGAGATGCCGGTTTCCTATACCACATGCTACTGATTTGACCTTCCGATCTTTTCACCTTCGTATTTAAAAATGGCAGAAATCCGTCTGGAGCTGGAGTCTCTGATGTTAGCTCGATCGTAGGAAACGCTGAGTTGAGTCGTCTGAGCGTCTGTCGCAGTGTTGCCCGCGATTTGCCTACAACAAAGATGTCATCGATGTATCGCCCGTAGTATAACACTCTTGGAGACAAGGCCGGCCGCTCAAGATGATCCATGAAAATAATGGCGAGCAACGGTGCCAACCTGCTTCCCATTGCCAACCTCTTGTTTGTTTGTAGAACACATTTCGAAAACGGAATGTGCTCATATCGACTACACTTCGTACAAGCTCCTCAATTTCTTCTATTTGTAACCCAAAGAGCTGCATATTCCTGTGGTTCAGCCGTAAATGGTGCAAACAGGCTTCAACAGCTCTCCGAGTGTCTACGTTCGTGTACAATGCAACTACGTCGAAGCTCTGATATTCCAGTCGTTCCTCTCCATTGAAGTCGCATTGTCGTAGCTGTTCGAAAAAGTCGACAATGCGACTTCAATG
>OX377203.1:59025033-59076228 GCA_947396885.1 Heligmosomoides polygyrus polygyrus | reverse complement strand
CCATCTTGGCCAGAGAAAGGGACATCTCGACACGCAGGACACTCGAGCGAGGCGCTCTGGATCACAGCTAGGAATCCTGGGATCAACCGGAAGGAATAGCGTCTAACGGTAACCCAGAACTAGCGCCCTTCTTATATCTCCGCAGGTTTCAATCTACTTGATCTGACCTGCTGGGGTATTTAAGTCGGCTGGCCCCAGGCTGAAGCTTATTCACTCTCGTTACTTCCAGCTACGGGTGAGCTGTGGTCTTCGACGGCAACCACCTGTCAGGTCAGTCCTCCTCTGCAACTCCCATCTCTGATCTTATCTCTATTTTCTCTAAGAAGATGACTCTGTAGGATGAAATGATGTATGGGCGAATGGCATTGTGAACATTTCTGACTTTTGCAGGCTCCGAAGAAGGAAAAGCCGAAACGCCAGCCGACATATCCGAATTGGACAATGTCATGCCAAGATTTATGGAAAGTCGAACCTTTGAAGAGTTACACTTGTTTAGAAGAATGTTCAATTTGTTGTGAAATATGTTCATTTTGATTTGAAAAGTTTCCAGTTTAGCCTTGGTTTCCACAGTGACGTTGCTTCATGCGGTGGAGGTCGGGGGTTCGGGTCTCCTGCGTTGCGGGATTTTTCATTTCAACTGAATGGTTGAAATTTGAGGGGTTCTGATGTCTACATAATTCGCTGGCGTTTTCTGCGGAGCGACGAAGGCAGTTTCCACACGAGCAACTTGGATGGAAACACCCTGGAGTGCCTTCGCTAGCCTTGTTCTGCGCTCGAAGAACAAACGGCCCCTGAGAGCCCGATGAGGGCGCGCACTTTTCTGATTGGAGCGTAAATTATTTGCTCGTGGGATGTTGGAAACAGGAAAGGTAGATTACTTTGTTAGATCGCAGATTTCGTAACAATCGAACGTTCGAATGCGTTCGAATGCGCTTATGTGTCGAGCATTCGAGTTTGAGCATTCGAACACGAGTGCAGCAATCGAGTTTCGCGTTTATTCGAACGTTCAAATACGAATATTCGATTTCAAATAGAATTATTCGAATTCGAATGTTCGAATATTCATTCGGGCACAGCTATACCTTCTACCATCTCTGCTGTGCGTCCAAGTAGGGTTTGAAGTGATGCTTGATCACACGAGATGCAAATGGTTGCCGATGAGGATGCTGTCGTCTTCGAAAGTAACACACCACTTTCCGCCCACATCACTCTCGTCAGCAGATATGTGTTTTGTTCCTAAGAAAGGGTCCATTGTGCCTTTGCACTCGAAGCGCGCCCTCTTCACTCTCTTCGTACCTGACCCTCCAACCACCCGCCCCACCTCAACAGGTAGGTGGGCGACGGGCGGCTAATTGCCTCCAATCTCTTTTGTGGTGTCGGCTTCAAGCTAATTGTCTTGTTATCTTCCCGTTCATTGACGGCTAACTGCTCGGCTCCCGCGTGGATCCATAATAGATCTGGACCACTTATTTGCAGCTCACTTTTGTGTTAAGAAGTGTTGTGAAAGATTAAATCTCGGTCGTCTATCGTAATCGCTATCTCGGCAGCTTGCTGATTAGATCCTTATCAGCGTTCTCAGATTGAACTTCAAGCGCATTTTAGGGCTTATAGGCATCCTTACTAGGAGCTCCTGGCGAGAGCTTGCTCGCTACGGCACTCAACGCCCCCTTTGTTGGCAGCCATTTGCTTTTGAACTCCTTCCACGTGGCGATTTTTTGCTGTCCCCACACCTCTTTCCCTAAAAGGTGATGAGTTGTCCGGAGAGTTTTCAGCGTTTTGAGTGCTTCACTTTGAACTACCACAACTTCCTCAGACATTACCGGATCTAGTCGAAATAAGCACCGTTCGAATCAAAACTCTTTTGCCAACGGGGTACCTGTCGATTTATTCCATCAGCGAAAATTTGTGCGATCGAGAAAGTTCTTGAAAGTGTTGAAAAGGTGGTAGTCGGTTGGTGAAAGATCTGGAGAATATGGAGGGTGAGGCAGAACTTCAACCCTTAATTCATTCAATTTTCGAATAGTGATTTGTGAAACGAGTGGACGGGCGTTATCGTGGAAAAGAATCGGGCCTCTTCTGTTGACCAGTGCTGGCCGAAGTTGCAGCAATTTTCGGTGCATTTCGTCGATTTCAGTACAGTAGGACTCTGTTGTATTGGCCTGGTGGCAAAAAGTCGCAATGAATCACACCCGCCGCCAATAACCACACAGTGACCATTATTTTTTTGGTGGAGGCTCGCCTTCGGAAAATGCCTAAGTGGTTGTCGGAGTTCATCTACTGGCCGGATTGTTTCGTTTCACTATACAGAGTCTACTTTTTATCACAAGTGATGATTCGAACCAAAAACGGGTCAGTTTTGTTGCGCAAAAGTAGAGAAGCACGAATCTCGAAGCGTGACAATTTTTTCCGCTCACTCAACTCGTCGATCACCCACTTTTGAGCTCCTTTACCTTCCCAGGGCGTGTCAAAGCTTCCGCAACACCAGTTTTACTGACGTCTAGCTCTTTCGCGGTCCCGCGAATTGTTTGGGATGGTTCAGCTTCCACCAACTCCTTAAACTCGCTGTCCTATTTCTAGTTCCAGATCGACCGCTACGGGGTCGCCTTCGAGGCTGAAATCTCCGGTCCGAAATTTACTGAACAACTGGCGCCCAGTGCTTTCTCCAACACTACTAAGCCCCCACACTCGATTGATTTGTCGAGCTGCCTCGGCTGCGGATTGTCCCAGTTGGAAGTTAAAATAAAATATCGTTCGGAATTGCTCCTTCGACATACTTCAATAAGCCGTTCAAGAACGAAGTATAAAAGAACGTTGAAACAAAAATTACTTGTCAGATAGAGCGTTCTGTACAAAAAGTAGCATTAGTGCGCAGTGCAGGTTGAATTTACTTGACAAAAATTCTAACCTTTTTGGAAAGTCTCTTGTTTAATGTGGAAGGGGCTCGTTTTGACTTGGAAGACATTTAGTTTGATGTTTAAGCGTCGGGCTTGCTTAGAAAAGTGCCCAATTGCTGTCTCTGAGCTCACTCCGACATTCGCGGATAACTGCATTGTTCTGTCGACTAATCTCCTGCACTTTGGAGTTCGTCGTTCACTTGGACGCGCTCGAATCTACCTACACATAGATAGCTCTCTCCAGCGATGCATGTTTACCAACCATAGCTTACGCATTTCAAACGCCCCGTTGTTTGTGAACTACATACATTATGACAGTGAACTATGATTGCGCAAAAACGCTAGTATCCACAGTGCTTTAAGGCGCCTTTTATACTCCCGCCGCGGCGCGGTGCGTCAATTTGGGGAGCGAATTTGACGCGCCGCTGCGAGATTGCAGTTAGAAAGGGGAGCGTCAGCGACGCGCGGCCACGAGCTTCTGCGCACTACGGCTCGTGCTTCGGAAACGGTCCATGAGTCGATGAGGGGGCAAAACAGAAAGGATTCGTCTGGCTGATCAGCGCAATTCATATTGTCAATGTTTATCGCGGGATTCCTATGGGGAGCGACGAATCCTCTCTTAAGCCTGGAGTCGAAGTCGTTCGCTCAACCTACGGTTGAAACTGGTGGTGTGGTGTTGAGTCGAATCCCCTGCAATGCAAACGGCTATAAACCACTCTTTATTTTGCGACCAGCGTCCGTCGCCGGCTTCGCCGGCGCCGTACGCTGGACATGCGGGCCACGCCAGGCTTGCCGGCTTCGCCGGCTTCGTGTGTGGCGGGCCACACTAGGAACGTAGCCCAAACAAAGTTTGGGATGCTTCCTCAGCCAGGGTCTCTCGCCGGCTTCGCAGGCGCCGTACGCTGGACGTGCGGGCCACGCTGGGGAACGTAATCCAAACGCAGCTGGGGATGATTCCTCAGCCAGCGTCCGTCGCCGGCTTCGCCGGCGCCGTACGCTGGACGTGCGGGCCACGCCAGGCTTGCCGGCTTCGCCGGCTTCGGGTGTGGCGGGCCACGCTAGGAACGTAGCCCAAACATAGTTTGGGATGCTTCCTCAGCCAGCGTCTCTCGCCGGCTTCGCCAGTGCCGTACGCTGGACGTGCGGGCCACGTGAGGCTTGTCGGCTTCGAGTATGGCAGGCCACGCTGGGGAACGTAGTCCAAACGTAGCTAGGGATGAATTCTCAGCCAGCGTCCGTCGCCAGCTTCGCCGACGCCGTACGCTGGACATGCGGGCCACGCTAGGAACGTAGCCCAAACAAAGTTTGGAATGCTTCTTCAGCCAGGGTCTCTCGCCGGCTTCGCCGGCGCCGTACGCTGGACGTGCGGGCCACGCTGGGGAACGTAATCCAAACGCAGCTGGGGATGATTCCTCAGCCAGCGTCCGTCGCCGGCTTCGCCGGCGCCGTACGCTGGACATGCGGGCCACGCCAGGCTTGCCGGCTTCGCCGGCTTCGGGTGTGGCGGGCCACGCTGGGGAACGTAGCCCAAACATAGTTTGGGATGATTCCTCAGCCAGCGTCCGTCGCCGGCTTCGCCGGCGCCGTACGCTGGACATGCGGGCCACGCTAGGAACGTAGCCCAAACAAAGTTTGGAATGCTTCTTCAGCCAGGGTCTCTCGCCGGCTTCGCCGGCGCCGTACGCTGGACGTGCGGGCCACGCTGGGGAACGTAATCCAAACGCAGCTGGGGATGATTCCTCAGCCAGCGTCCGTCGCCGGCTTCGCCGGCGCCGTACGCTGGACATGCGGGCCACGCCAAGCTTGCCGGCTTCGCCGGCTTCGGGTGTGGCGGGCCACGCTAGGAACGTAGCCCAAACATAGTTTGGGATGCTTCCTCAGCCAGCGTCTCTCGCCGGCTTCGCCAGTGCCGTACGCTGGACGTGCGGGCCACGCCAGGCTTGCCGGTTTCGCCGGCTTCGGGTGTGGCGGGCCACGCTAGGAACGTAGCCCAAACAAAGTTTGGGATGCTTCTTCAGCCAGGGTCTCTCGCCGGCGCCGTACGCTGGACGTGCGGGCCACGCCAGGCTTGCCGGTTTCGTCGGGTTCGGGTGTGGCGGGCCACGCTAGGAACGTAGCCCAAACAAAGTTTGGGATGCTTCTTCAGCCAGGGTCTTTCGCCGGCGCCGTACGCTGGACGTGCGGGCCACGCTAGGAGCGTAGTCCAAACGTAGCTAGTGATGATTCCTCAGCCAGCGTCTCTCGCCGGCTTCGCCGGTGCCGTACGCTGGACGTGCGGGCCACGCTAGGAACGTAGTCCAAACATAGTTTGAGATGCTTCCTCAGCCAGCGTCCGTCGCTGGCTTCGCCGTCGCCGTACGCTAGACGTGCGCCACGCCAGGCTCGCTGGCTTCGGGTGTGGCGGGTCACGCTAGGAACGTAGTTCATAGCATGTGCATAGATTGAAACAGAAATGAAAATGGGTGAGGAAAAGGTCAGCTGCAGTGTGAAAATACAGAAATGCAGATGAAAATGGAGTAAGGGACGGATGCAAAAATGAAGTGAAAATGGAGGGTGAAGGTCAATGAACCCGTACCGAGAGCAATCGCACAATGTTCTCTGCTTTGCATCCCTTTGGCAGTCTGCCCATAAACACATTAGATGGGATCAACATGCCACCATCGACAGTTCATGCGCCGTCAGCAGTAAACATCCTCGGACGTAGCGGACGCAGCGGACGCAGCGGACGCAGCCGACGCAGCGGACGCAGCCGACGCAGCGGACGCAGCGAACGCAGCGGACGCGGCGGGCTTCATCGCAGCGTGCGCGGCCGGCTTCACATAAGAGTGCATGTTGGCTTCACGTAAGAGTGCATGCTGGCTTCACATAAGAGTGCACATTGGCTTCACATAAGAGTGCAAACATGTCGTCGGACAGTGACTCATGCCTCTCTCGATTATATATGGTAATGAAATGTGCGGGTCCAAATGTAAAACTGTTGGGAGGTACTCATCGTCGAGAATCACTCAAAATTCTTTCTCATATGGTCATTCTGGGATCACTGTGCACTGAGCATATCTTTGGCGTGGTATACGAAGATTCGTGAATGTCTACAGATCTCCATTCTCTTCCTAGGTTACAGAAGGTACGGGCTAAGGTCATGGTCACCGATTTCGCATAAAAACTCCCTAATCCTGCAAACCTACTAATCGTCTGTAACTTCAAAAAACGATGTCAGACTCGTGATCAGCACCCTTAATACCCCCTCCTCCTTCCCAATAGGAGAAGTTTGGTCGAAACGGTGAAATCTCCCACCCTACACCGAGTCTGCCGCGGCTGATCGCGCCGCGCCGCGCCCTTCCCCTCAGCGGCGCGATTCGCCGAATACCGTAACCCGAAATTCCGTCAAGTGTGGTGTTTTGCGGCGGCGGAGTATAAAAGCGATGCGGCGCCGCCTCGCGGCGCGAAAAATCGATAGCCATGCCGACCATCACCCCGCGCCGCGGGGCGGCGCAAGTATAAAAGGCGCCTAACACATTAGCTTAAGCCTGGAGAGGCTGGTAGAGAGGCTATATGCTGTTACGGGATGTTTTGTTGCGATCAAAACTCTTGCGCCAGGCGGGACTCGAACCCGCATCTTCTGCTTTCCGGGCAGCGATGTTCGCCTTACACCACCAGCGCTGTTTGACCGCACGTAACATCCGCGATATCCTCCAGGTCTGTCAGCACCCACCCGTGATACGGGGATGGGCCGGCCGCTGATATCAGCATGGAACCGGCTAAGCTGAGGACCTTACTAGTAACAATGCCTTAACACATTAGCTTAAGCCTGGAGAGGCTGGTAGAGAGGCTATATGCTGTTACAGGATATCCACGTTTCAAGATAATAGTACGGCCTGAAAAATCAACAAGAAATGTTTGTTTAAATAGAACAAGTAAGCTTCTTCCCAAAGAAGAGAATCTGTGAACGTAACCAACCCTTCTAGGATTGCATTCGTTTCTTTTGAGAAGGCGGAAACAATGACAGCACTTTTCTTACAACCTAGCTTCTTCAGGCAACTTTCTTCTGCGAGAGCTGTATATGTTTAGCTGTTTGTAGTGTCGACGGCGCTCAATCTCGCTCCAAGAGCTGATTCTGAGATCTGCGGAGGAGGTGATCGAGCATGGCGGCTCGCACGCTCCTGGTCCACTCAGGTGTGGCCACTGACACATTGTGTACTGGTTGCTGGGACAGACGAGTCAAGGCGCCGAAGCGAAAGTGATGGATGACGCAGCCCAGTGGCCTCCATCCCTGATCTCGTCCCACGCCACAGATTCCACCGGCGGAGTGGCGTTCTATCCCCCGCCCTTTAAACAGAGGCGTGGCAAATGTCTGCGCCTCCACTATCTCGTAAGGCAGCCACTAGACTCTCGAGCAAGCCCAGGGGGTTGGGGGTGGGCGGGCCAGGGGGACGAGGGGATAGAACGCTCGACCCCCAGCTGGTTGGACTACCGCAATGCCTAGAGAGCGCTGCTCAACACACAAATGTCATGTCTATTATCGTAACGACAGCAAAGATTGCACAGCGCGGACTACTGTCTGCAACGAGTGCAATACGAGGAGAATGTTTATGAGTCCTCCCTTCTTTTCTAAACGATCTTGAAGAGCGGACTGTCCTTGAAGCTGCTGCATCACCGCACTACTTCGAACGTGTCTTCTTTATCTGCAGCGGGTATAGGCATATGTGCTCGCTCATGACCTTCCAACGTTTCTGATTCTGTGTTACTATATTCTATTGAACGCATTTTTGTCTTCCTTTCTGTTGCTTGTTGAATAATGCACTCTGTTGCAAACTGAATAAATATACCCCTCAAGTTCCTTGGTTTTCGGAGCTTTATGTTTGTATTCTATATGGGAGCTGTATCCCAGTTATCATTTCGCGATGTTTCGGGATATCGAAGGAAGCCATATGTAATCGTAGGCAGATCAGGATCCTATGTAATCCAGCCCACTTCCTCCTTTTTCTCTTAGTCTGTCTCTTATCCCAATCACTTCTAGTAGAACTTTCTTTTCCTCAAACCCTAGCCTAATCGACCCCCGATGCGTGACTGTGTCGCTTAAGTGTGACGACAGGAAAGGCGATCCCCGCACCAGGGACCTTTTCAGTTGTCCCTGTGGCATGCCAGGAAAGCGTAGCATCTCTCCTTCAGGATTTTCACGGAAGATTGATAACTTTCATGTGTTGGCCTAGCACGGCGATCTTTTGATAGCCCACGAATCCATTCAGCAGCTAAACGGATTTTGTGACCGGCCCACTTATTTCTCGGCAGCTTGGTCGAAGGTGCTCTTTTTTCATCGTCAGTCCGAAAGGAATCTCTTCTCACCTGGGTGAATCGTGTGGTTTCGAGCGCCCCTCTCAACATCTCATTCAGCACCGCTATGTGGCGTTCGCCTCACTCGACGGTATGTGGCGCAACTAACCACGAAATCCGCCATTCGGCCAATTCATCAAAACGTGGTCAGTTAAATCCGGCCTCAGATTCGGCGTATCCGTTTCTAGGCTGGAGTGCCCGGTAACCGCTACCGGGGTGCAGCGGTTGCGCTCCACGGATAAACGATGACCCAGTCGCAACGAATTGCCATCACTTACCACGAATTTGATGAATCGCAACTCGCGGTTAGTGAGCCGCTGACGGATAGTAAAGGTAGCGGGTGATAAGATTTACCTCCGTTCTCGTTGATGAATCTGGCCCCAGAGGACTTTACTTTACCTTGATCTGTCTTGCCAGTGTGAAAACCTTGGAAAGGGTGCAAAATAACTTCACGCGTAAAATCATGATAGGGACTGTTGGCTTTGTTTATGAGCAAATCCCTTGTAGTAACACACGCAACTTCAACTTAGGGTTGGAATCGTTAGCTCTCAGAAGAAAAAAGTTTGACCTTATCACGTTTTATAAGATTTTGTCCGGACTCTCTGGAACGAAACCGCATGCGCTTCTTCGACTGAGAGCTTCGAATACTAGGGGAGGATCCAGGAAGCTATATATCAAAACGGCGAAACGTAATGTGAGGCAAAACTTTTTTGTTATCAGAGCTGGTGTTGAGTTTGAAAGGCTTGTGAGAAGCTATGAGGTCCCGCTCAATTGCAAAATTCATACATTTAAAGGCATTTTAAATAAGTTTCTGACATCCTGATTCACTTTCCCTTATTTGTGTTGTGTTGTGCCCTTTTACGTTAAGCGGTTGTCAATTCTAGTTGTTTTTTGTCATCTCTACGACATAGGCACTGACCTGTGTAATAAACAATTACAATTACAATTACAATTACAATCTGCGAAGGCACCCAATTGCGTCACTAAAATATCAGGACATATAGTATGTTCTGCCAGTTTTCGAGGCCTATAATTAAAAAACGATTACTCGGCTCAGAAAGCACCGTTCCACCCATTCAAAAATCTTTATTTGCGCCACTCCTCTATCGATGTGACAGATTTTGAGAAACAGCATTCCCTTTTAAAAAAAATCTTATGAGGCGTTTCTACTCACCGTGGCAAATTCGGCATCATGTTCTTCACATGCACTGCTTCCCTAATGAAGCCATCCAATAAAAAAGCCCTCTGGCTTCAGACTTCACAGCTCCAGTTCAGTGAATCGTTCAGCGATTCGTTTTTTTTCATTCCCGTTCAGCAACTAAACTAACCACTTACAACCTGTGAATGAGGTTCGGGGCATTCGATTCCTCTTGGAAGATGGAACAGATAATGCACTACAACATAGCTCAAGGAGATATTAGAGTTAGAATACGACGAAAATCTTCTCAGATAAGGTCAATTCGATTGATGCATTGCGGTCATTGAAGGTGCGAGAAAAATATAATCAAAGTGATACTTTGAGCTCTGCTCGACGCCGCTAATTTATACGCTCGACACAGACGTGGAACCACGAATTTGAAACATACTGTTGTCCCAGAGTCCCAGGAGAACTGTCAGTAGAATAGGTATCATTTCTGCGAGTTCTCGAAAGCCATGCCTCGGCTACCAACGAATACCCTAACGAATACCCTTGCAAGTACCGGAATAGTACCGATCAAGGGAGACCAATGAGCGTCCCGTGGCAATTTTAGAAGCGACCTATTGAGGGTTGTAGGAAACTGTAAGAGAAGCACCGTGGTGGTTTTCAAATTTCCTGCGGACGCTTGGGTAGGTCAAAAGTTGCAAAAAACCGTATCATTTCAGTGCGGGCCGATTAAGCCAAACTGATCCCTGGAACTGCCATGTCGTGGTTAGAATCTAACCTGCAAAAGGCTTGGGGCTGGAACAATAGCGGAATTACAGCGATTTTACAATTTGCTTGTTAGCCGTACAGTAACCGATATGGAACATTGAGGTGCGCCGCTCACCATCATAGGCGCAGCGACTGGATGGCCGAATGGGTACGGGGGCGGACTTGTAGGGAAGTGGTCAGGGGTTCTGACCCGGAGGTCGGGTTTGGCGTTGCTGGGCTTGTTGGGCCCATTCTTATCGATATAAAATGTATCTTAACCACGATAGTGCACCATACGACACTAGAACTTTGTTTTAACCTGAAGCGGGATTCATCAACGACTTACAGCAATTTAGCGGAAAAAATACAGGCGAGATTCCTGATAACGCGACTTATCAAAAAAGGATATGGTGAAATGCTTCACCATCTCGCTTGTTAAGCCGCGCTATCATAAATTGTATTTGCTGTATTTTCTCCTTTAAATTACTGTAAGTCGTAGATGAATCCGGCCCTTGAATGTTACGATATAAAAACAAAAATAAACGCAAAGCAACAGCGTTCATAACACATAGTTCGATTGGCCATTGAGGGGAGCAGGCGCCTTTTTTGCTTAAAAAATAGCTGAAATTCTTTGCCTTGACCGTCTTCGGTAGGCATTGACGGTTGGATTGTCAGCACGACTGTACTTTACGACTCCAGGAATCAAGGAGAGAATGAAAAGTTGAATAGAAAGATTTGCTTTTATATTTATTTATTATTTTATTGTTTTTAATTTTATTTTTATTTATTATAATTTGTTATTATATATTTTTTTATTTTTATTTTTAATTACTTACTTACTTTGATAATTTGATGGTCCTTTTGTCGGCTGGAGGTCTTCTCAGCGCCGACCACAACTCTTCCAGACCGTTCGATCTCTGGCTGCTTGCATCCAGTGAGGAGGACTCTGCTTTCTGAAAGAATTTGAGAATGAGTCTGCCCATCGCGTTGGCGGTCGTCCCAGTGGTCTCTTATGGTCTCTCGGGAGCCATTCTGTGACACGGAGACTCCATCTATCGTCCTTTCGTCGAAGCAGGTGTCCGGCCCAGCGATATTTGGACTTCTTCATGTACTGCAGTGGGTCTGCTAATTGCGACTTCTCCCGTAGCTCTGAGCTTCGTAGGCCTTCTTGTCATTGCTGACGAAGGCTTGTCCTTAGAAGACATCTCTCCAGTGCACGATGCGTAGTTTGCATCGCTCTGGCGATGTCTTGTTGTCGGGCCAGGTTTCCGTCGCGTAACACATCGCAGGCAGTACAGAGGCGTTGAATATCGAGGCCCTGAGGCCAGCATTCTTGACCTGATCGGTGACTTCGCGAATCGAATTAAGGCTGGCCATGCTGCGCGTCTCCTGCGGGCGATTTCAGGAGCGAGGTCGTTAACCATGTTCAACTCTCTCCCCAGATAGACGTAGGAATCGACCTGATGTAGAGCGACTCCATTTAACCTTACGAGTCCCGTGTCACACCACTGGTTGACCGTAAATTGCGTTCTGGACATATTCATGTCCAATACAAACTTCATACCTGCCACATTAAGCTCGTTCAGCATTTCCTCGACTTCTGCTGTCTGAAGAACAATAGAAAAGAAAGTTGCTGGTCCGTTTACCGTCGACAAGGTAGCCTTTGTCGTCCCAGTTCAAGTCCTTCATGGCATCCTGGAGTGCCGCTGTGAACAGCTTAGGAGAAATCGTGTCTCCCTGCCGTACTCTTTTCCCGATAGGAATTTTAAGCTTTCGATCAAACATCTGGATGATAGGCGATGTCTTCAAGAAGATATCGTCGAGAAGTAGGATGTAGGGCGAAGGTTTACCAGCATGCACAAGCGCGTTCAGAATGACGTTGATTTCTACAGGGTCGAACGCTTTCCGATTATCCACGAAGACAAGGGCAAGTGGGATGTGGTATTCGCGGCTCCTCTCGATGAGCTGTGAGACAGTCTGAATATGGTCCATGCAGGAGAAATCCTTGCGAAACCCTGCTTGAAGCACTGACTGATACTCATCCAAGCAACGCTCCATGCGGTTAAGGTGTATCTTGGTGAAGACCTTGTACAAAACCGAGAGAAGACTGATGGGTCGATAGTTGTTGATATCCTCCTGCTGGCATTTTTTGAAGATTAAAACTGTTTTCGACTCCTTCCATGAGTCCGGAATCCTACCAAGTCGAAGGTAGTGGTTGAAGTGCTTGGCAAGAAGTGAGCAGAGGGTACTGCCACCCGCACGAAGGAGATCCTCAGAAATGCCGTCCGGTCCAGGAGCAGTGCCTGGCTTCATCGTTCTGATAGGATGAGCAACTTCTGATTCCAGAATAGGAGGTACTTCCTCAGCTGGTGGCATCAAGCATTTCAGGAAATGATGGAAGAACGAAATAGATCTGTGTAGAATTCTTGATCGATGGTCTTCATCGCTCTTCGAGACGTTTGCGTTGTTCCATCCTTATCCAAAGGGCTGACTTTATTGCCTTCTTGTGGCAGAGATCTCGTTTGCAGCGCTTTATGCTGGAACCTTTCCCAGTGGCTTCTAACAGCTGCAATCTTCTGTAGACTTGAATGGACTTCTTCGCTCCTTTCTGATAGCTTGTAGAATTCCTTCTTTCCTGCGTCTGTGGCCGCAGATGTTGGAGCATATCCATTTATGATGAAGATGGTTGTTTGATCTCTGGTTTCCAGTCAAAGAACAGCTACTCTCGCGGATGATGATCTTGTAAGAGTCTACTAGGTGGTGCACTGTCGAATTGACGAGAAATCCAACTCCGCCAATATTCTTTCCGTCCACCTTTGCTCCGATAATGAGAAGCTCGTTGTGGTCGGTCCTTCTTATGGTTTCCGTTCTTCCTTTCGTTTCCTGCAGGGCGATAACGTCGTATTTTGTGTTGCGGCTTCTGTAAAGCAGTGCCCGAAGATCCTGCTCAGATGCGGTCGTACGACAGTTATAAGTGCAGACGAATAGGCAGTTTCCGTGTCGTGGTGAGAGGGAGTTTCCGGTAGTCCGATTCCAATGACGTCCTGATAGTTTAACTCCGAGATTAGATGGCCCCTCGCCGGAGATGAATGCAGCCGACGTCATAGAAGACTACCTCCGGCGCGCGGAGGACTGGGGCGCGGGTTCAGTTATTTGAGCCATGGCGGTGATCTGGTTACTCACATGTTCCCGGCCAGGAACACATGGGAGCCGCCCATGCACGACAAAGCATCGTGGACTGGTGACCATTTGTGCCGTTAGCCGTCACTAAGTAATGTTCACCCCTTCACCGCGATGAGGTGGCACATGAAGAGGCAATTTTTAATTAATTATTTTTTCGACCCCTCTTTGACTTCTGGAGAGAAAGTGTAACAGTACCAATTTGTCTTCTCCATTCTCAACGAACCATACTGCTAGTGACCTCACGGCCGTCACATACAGCAACTTCCTCACTGTTTCAAGGAGACGTAATACTAGCCGAATCGTCACCAGTCTGCATCCTGCGCTTCGCTCAAGTCAAGCTAAAACCACGAATGAGAGAACAGAGGACCTTTCTTTGCAGTTCCTCGGTATCATGCAAGCCCTTTCGCAACTGCAGAATATATCCTATTCTTTAGATGGCGGCTATTCTTTCCTTCGCTGCGCCGCGAGCGGTCGCGTCGCGGGCACGTGGCAAACGTGGAAAACGAGGTCAGCGCGGTCAGTCGATGTGGAAGGCGGCCGATGGTCGGTCGGTGGCTGCTCACTGCTCCGTGGACTCTCCCTGAGCGACGAAAGCAGTGGAAACTGCAGTGGAAATGTGGAAACATGGGTAGTTTGGATGACACGCACCCTGGAGTCCCTTCCCTAGCCTGATTCTGCGCTCGAAGAGCGCAGAATCCATCCGCGCACTCTCCCTGAGCGACGAAAGCAGTCCCCACATGGGTAGTTTGGATGGCACACACCCTGGAGTCCTTTCCCTAGCCTGATTCTGCGCTCGAAGAGCGCAGAATCCATCCGCGCACTCTCCCTGAGCGACAAAAGCAGTTCCCACAGGGGCAGTTTGGATGGCACACACCCTGGATGCTGCGAGAACCCCAGCTGCGCACTCCCCCTGAGCGCGCACAGCTATGAAGGAAAGATTTCGCGCTCTGTCGCAAAGATGCGTGAGAATATTGCGGCGGGTGCGTGCGTGCGATGAGCGCTCGCGGCGTAGCGAAGGAAGAATAACCGCGATCTATTCTTTATCTTGACCGTCTTCTTTGGGCATTGACAGTGGGTCTGTCAGCACTACTGTACTTCATAACTCCAAAAGTCTACGAGAGACTGAGAAAATGGATAAAAAGTTTTACCTTAATTTCAATTTATTCTGTATTTATTATTTTGTTTTATTTATTATTTATTAATCATTAATTATATTCATATTTTAATTATTTGAATAATGTATATATATTTATAATTTATCGAATGTTGTGATCATCCTCGGCACACTACACGAGTCCTCTTTCTAGAGTTGATGTCAATTGTATAAAACAATGTGTGCTCTGTGCCGAGTTATTGGTTGTCTTGCCAACTGCCTTCCTCCCAACTACTCTACCTTATTCGTAGGGAGATCGCCGTAGCAGATGCCCTTCGGGGCATAATTCAAAATGCTATGTATGGGGATATTGATTGTGCTCATGAGGAGGAAACACTCCAGGTAGTTTTTTTGTTTGATGTTTATTCCATTGACGTCTCTCGTTCGTGATCTTAGCTTGACTTGAACGAAGCGCAGGATACGGACTGCTCGAGTATTACGTCTTCTTGTAACAGTGACGAGGTTTCTGTATGTGACGGCTGTGAGATCACTAGCAATATGGTTGGTTGAGCGTGAAGAAGACAGATTGGAGTCAGATAGACCGGCTGTTATACTTTCTCTCCAGAGGTCGAAGAGGTGTCGAAAACATAGATATATTAATTAATTAATTAAAAATATAAATTAAATAATAAATAAATAACAATTAAATATAATAAATAAAAATAAAATTAAAAACAATAAATAGACACAAAAACAATTTTTTATCCATTTTTTTCATTTTCTCCTCGATTTTTAGAGTCGTGAAGAACAGCAGTGCTGACAATCCCACCGTCAATGCCCACCGAAGACGGTCAAGACAAAGAATGTTATCTATTTTTTTAAGCAAAGAAAAGCCGCCTGCTTTCCTCAGCGGCCAATCGAGTAATATGAACGCCATTGCTTTATTATTTTTTGTTTTTATATCGTGACATCAGGTTAAAATAAGGTTACAAGGTTAAAATAAGGTTACAATGTCAGTATGGTACAATACCGTGGTCAAAATACACTTTACATCAACAAAATTGGGTCGCGCACGCCTAGCAATGCAGGGATACGCCCGCCGGATCCTTTTGCAGATTAGATTCTAACCACGACATGGCAGCTCCAGGCGTCAGTTTGGCTTTATCGGCCGGCACTGAAGTGATACGGTTTTTTGCAATTTTTGACCTGCACAGACGTCCGCAAAAAAATTTAGAGACCACTACGGCGCTTCACTCACTCCCCTTCAACACTCAATAGGTCGCTTTTAACATTGCCACGGGACGCTCATTGGCCTCCCTTGTTAATAGTAACAGAACGAAATACATATACGGACTAGTACTTTTTTCACTAATTCTACATCGAAGATAAATAAAGCTAAGAGAAAGGCAACAGCTATATCTTTTTAGCGCACTGTGCGAAATTTTTAGACAGTTCTCTTTCATTTGCCGACACCTTTTGCTTCAGTATAGAATATTGACAGACAAATATTGGGCGCGTGTAGCGCAGTCGGCGGAGGCGCGACTGTCGCGTGCACCCGATACCAGGTTCCTGGTTCGGATTTCCCGCCCAGGCCAACCAAGCCTTCCATCCCTCCGGGTCGGTGAATTGGTACCAGAAGTGTCTGGGAAGGATAAAGCGCTGACTTGTTCATCGGCTGGCCACCGCAAGTCATTGTATGGCCAAATACGCATTCGTGTCGCCTCCACGACATCCCGTAGAAGTAGAATGCGCTGGCGCATCCCAGAGGGGATTGAGTAACGCCGTCTTTTATCCTTTATCCTTTATCCTTTATAGAATATTGAACATGTACCTAACTATTAGCAGAAAAAGGGTGCTGGCTCCTTGGGGTGGGAGGGGCTCAAAAACATCTCGGCCTCTCCTTTGCGGAAAAGACGGAGGCTCTGGGAGACCACTACGCTGTAAAGGGATATCAAGGAACCTTTGCGGAGCAGTCGTCTGAAGTCGCTGCTCAGGAGAGCTTCCCTTTTGATCTCCGTTATGGCTTCAGTTATCTTCCGTGTGGTGATCCTTTTCTCGCTCTCCAAAACTTTCACCATGTTAGGTAGCACTGGCTGAACACCGGCAGTCTCCTTCTGACACTTGTGGCCTATTCCACTCATTGTTCTTCACAGCGATGTCCAACACGGGCCAATAGTAACGGCGCTAGGGTGCAGTGCGTGAGGAGGTAGAATTCAAATCCAATGTCTGCGGGAATTTTTAGGGAATCTTTGCATCACACGAGCAATGCTCGAATTATGCATTGCCTCGATGCTCAATTTTGAACAGCGTTCGAGCGATCCTTCCTGTCAGAGTTCGATTTCGAGCAATGCTTGAACAGTGCTTGTTCTCTATGTTCGGATTATATCAATGTTCGAGAAACAGCGGTTTTCGACTTTCAAGAAAATTGATCGAAACTGTTCGAACACATTGTTCGACGTCAGGTTTGGTCCTCATCGTTAAAGATTGGAGGACCGCATTTCGACAGCTTGGGACTAATTTCAGTAGTCGGTGGGCTATCGTTGGCAGCTTGATGATTTTAACTTTCATCTACTTCTTTTTTCGTCTATTCATATATCGCCGTTATTCGTATGAGAAAGGCAGCTTCGAAGAAGGTAATGAGGCTCGATGCGCCAGCGCAATGCATTAAGATATTGGATAAAACAGCGCGCTCATATAATTCGGCCGTTCAAATAGGCGTCCGTGACAGCGGGATCCTTGGTTTTCTTAACGATGTGGAGCGTTCGCCGACGTCGACGATCTTGTTCGCCTCCTCATAGCAAAGGGCGAGGCGATTAAAGGTTAAACGATGGGCCTCTGGAATCGAGTTAGAGCCGTGGCCGTCGTCGCAGTGGAGCGCTCGCCACTTGCCCTCGGCCGTCGAGGCAACCGTCTCCCTCCATATCCAGCCTTGATCAGGCGTCTTCCTTGGATTCCTTAGGAAGTACTGCTCGGACCGGCGAAGTGCGTCACGCTGTCCTTCGTACTCGAACATGACGAGCATTTCCTAGAATTGGCTGGGCGACATCGTTGCTTTGATTTTTCGCTTCACTTAGGACTTGGCCTAACAAGTTCAACAGATTTACTTCAACCAGTAAATGGCAGAAATACACACCGAATAGTGCACCTTAAGGGTATCAAGTTGACATTAGTACAGTACCGGTTCAGCTCTTATCTAGCTGGAAGGAACTGAAGCCTCTCATTCGATTCAAGCCAAAGATGGAATTCTGTAACAGTAGGCAAGCCGCCAAGTCCCAACGTGTAGCTTTGCCTCCAAATCGAAGGACCTTTAGACAAGCGTATTCAATTACCAGCCGATTAGTCAAGCAACTCAGTTCAGATCTTGCTCAACGTGTGCAAAATCCTCCGCTTGAGGGTCAAAAGGTCCAGTGTCCACCAGTAGCAGCGATGTATGTAGCCGGTCCGAACAGTTAATGGTCATTCGGCCAGCGGTGCACCGCAACCGTTTATTGACTCGACAGCCGAAAGCTGATCGCTGGCGATTAGCGTCTCTCCGTCTCATCGCGCGGTCTCCTTCTCACCGTTCCGGTCACTGAGGTCTTCTGGAATTTGGCCGGCTGTCGAGACTCGGAGTATCCAGCGGCCACGCAGGGCCTCTCCCAGCCGCTTGAGTGAGTAGCGCTTCCAGCTGCCTTTGAAACGAGCCGAATTAGCATTAGAACAAGGCTCTCGAGTGATTCGGCATGAAATTGCATTCGTCGGCGCCGTCCCCTTTGCTCTTCTGATATTCGACTCACGCACCACGGACGCATTACAATTAGGCGAAACCACTGCCCAAGACCCTACTACTCGACTGGTACTCGCGATTCACTGCTCTACGATTCTAGCCGCAGCAGTCGGACGGAGTGCGCCGTGCCTAAACGGTTACAAGAGCAGAATTTGGACCTCTATGCCCTTAGTGATGGTTGTCGTGGAGCAACAGCTAAGCTCGTGTCAGATACAGCTCATTTCAGTTTTGCACAATTCTAGGCGTGCCTGTCTTCGTGTAGGGGATTTTTTAAAGGTTATCTCTTGCCCATAGATCGTGTTACCTCTTCGATATAGTTCTCACTTATTAACTCATAAGCATTTGAAGTTTCTTCACACCTCACTTTTTTACCGTACTTTTGCTCCAACTTCTACCACTCGCTGTAAAATGAAATAGTCTATTAACCTGCTCAAGGATGTTGCATCAGAAACGATGGCCTTCTAGTGAAGATGAAGACCACATTTGAAACCACGTATTCGTAGTTTCGGACTATTCCGCGGGGTGGCTCGAAAACCAGCCTAATTCTCAGATAGTCTTCGCTTCCATCTGAAGGTGGACACGAATACAGATGCGACATCCTTCAAACAAAGTGACCTAACGTTGTTGCTTGCGTCGTGGAGCTGCCAAAATGCTGACAATCAGTCAGCATATCCTCGATACAACTTCGTGTCCTCTTTTAGTTGTATAACCCTTGCCCGGACTGCGGAAATGCATCCGGAATTGCATTCATGAGATCTCTTAGATTCTTCATTGTGAACGTTTGCAATGCAAGGGTTTTCACACAAGCAATGGATGTTGTCAGTCTTGGTGGGACAGGAGGTCACCAAATCCGCGCTCTCGAGGAGATATCATTTACTTGCACTAATTCCACGTGTATAAAAGCTTCAGCTCGGTACGGCATGACCTAAGGACGCTTCTACTCGACTTGATGGTGAAGGTTGGCAGGCTTCACACCTCTCTTTTGAGAAATCTTTGCTACCGCTGAGCTTGACATAAACCCAAGAACTGACCAGACTACGATTGTCATATGTCGCCCTAAAATCAATCACCAGCGACTGCTAGTACGTATCTATAAGAAGAGAGGTTTATTTCCTGTCCTGTGTCAAGCTGAATATTGAACTGTCACAGGTTTTCAGAAGAACGTTGTGTTCAAGGCGAAGGAGGCGGCCTGTTGCCGCTTCTCCTTACTAACATATTCAGGATGAGAAGACCGACCCACCTTGGGCTGCCCCTGCTCGCCCACTTGACCGAGGATACCGCCTGGCTCATTTGCATCCCCGAAGATCCCTTCCCCCTTCACGATCTGACCGCCGCCTGCTCTGGGTGCGCGACCAGAATTGGCTTGCTGACACTTAAGGGCCTCGTTACGTGTTCTTGATTCCTAATAGCTGCGATATCGCCGTTTCTAATGACATATCCCGTGCCTCATCTCCTCGGCCAACTGTCATCCGCAACCGCAACCTCCTCTAACACCCTCGACCATAACGCCACACATTGTCACGCCACGCACGTGGTGTAATTGCGATCCCCAGGGTAGAAAACACTCAACTCGGCGCCGTAACCTCTTCGGTCCTCTGCCCTCAATTACCATCAAGGTCGCCATCAGCGTTTCTAAAATGAAACAGAAAACGCGAGGGGCACTAAGTCAGTGATCTTCAAATCACGGATGCGGGGTTGCTTCCATGAGTACATTTCTTAGTGAACGGTAAATAAGAACTCTACATCGCTTTGACTTCGTGAAAGTGTAGATTCGTGCCGAGAGCCTAGTCTACATGTTTTCTTTGTTACCTCTAAATAAATTCTTCCACCACCCTTGATATCAATTCACAGAAAAACGCTTATACACCATGATCTTCAAGCCTCAACATTTCATGAGCTTTTCTAAGCCGACAGAGAACAACGGTTCAGTCGAGATCCCGATCATTTGAGTCCTCTGCGGGGAATTCAGCAACGAGGCTCTCCAGGTTTCCGTCAGCGATACCTGGAGTTGCTATTCGTGCTTTAGCTTCATTATACTAGCAACTGTTTAAGACCTGTAGGTGCGCATGAGCGCATTCGAAGATCTCACGCCTCTTTAACATTCCAACCTCTCTGTACAAGAAAAGAGTTGGAATGTCTTTCCGTCAGCATTAGCAGCTTCTTCCGACTCCCTTGAGGAGACCAGGGACCCCTAGGAGCAGGTGTGGGCAGCACTTCGCTTCTCGAGAAGAAGGCAGGGAGGAAAGGGGAAGTGCGAGCCGACGAAGGGTGCGGATCGTCTTTCGTAACCTGAGAACACCCATTAATATGCTACTTCGCCGCTTTGACGGTTGCAGCTGCTCCTCACAAAGTCGGACATAAATCCGTCCAATCGGTTCAGATTTTTGCGACTTCAGTAACTCTGCTATCGAAATCGGCTTTTTTTGTGAAGTCCAGGGACCGTCTTCAACAATGCGTGCCCACTTTGGTAGCTCTCTTCTGGCCACTAGTGCTTCTGGAAACCTATGCCTGGTAATAACAACGGCGTAGAGAGCTGCTATGTAGCAAGATGCCAGAACTATGTATGAGGTTGCTCACTGTTTCATTTTCATTCTCAGGCCCTCTCACGTCACAAAGCGTTCGCAAATTAGGACTTGAAGATACGCCTAGCTGACAGAACTCGAACAATATCTCGCTTTCCACTATCGCATTTGAGAAAAAGGTGGATATAGACATTTTCATGACTTTTCTTCCTTGTCACGCTGGAGAAATCTAGACCGATTCGTTAGTGAGAGAAGGCCCATCAGGTACATCTTGGGCGAGTTCCACGAGTGCCACTGCTAGAGGATAAACGTTACTTCTTGTTGTCTTCATGACTTTGCAGGGCACTTGTTCATTTTTGTCGATGGTCATCAGACTGCGGCGCTCTTTTCTGCGGCCAGACAGTCTCATATGGGGAGGTCTTCGGAGTAGCGAGTTTATCTTGACAACTCAAAGGGCCATTGGCTACGGGAATGGGAAGAGATTTTGGAAAAATGTTTCGGGGAGCAGAAATCAGCTAGCGTAAATTGTATTGCCAAATTTTAAGGGTATGTTGTCTAGCACTATTTATTATCAAGCAAAGTAGGTGCTACGGAAGATCCTTGCGCGACTATATCGAAGGCAGTGACGAGGAGTGTTCAGCTTGTGTATGCCAATAAAAAGCTGTCGGAGAATGCCGCGCCTCGACCCCCGAACGTGCCCGTTCCATGCTGCCAGCCCGCAGCCACTGTTTCACAGTGTCCACCTCCGGCCGTCGCCGCCGAGGTGCGAGGCACGCGACAGATGCGACGGCGACTCGGTCTGGAGTGATTGATCGCCATTTAATTACCACCTTGTCGTGACATCTGCATTACAAACTGTTCACGGGCCACGGTGAAGCGGTCCGGTGGAAGTCGTCCACACTCGGGCGGCCCATTACCCACTTGTCATCGCCAGACTATGCCGACGACCAGCCATTCATCACACTCGTAGTCTCACCCAGCTCGGCTCCTCGCAGCACCGGTTGCTCCTGATACGAGCTGACAACAGTAAATTCCCTCTGCTCTTTGGATATCGAGTAGCCCTTCACTTGCTCGTTACCGTTAGAAAAACTGCCGTCGTCGCCCAAAGGGCAAAAGGGTGTGTCACAATGGAAACCAGCAACTGTTAGGGATAGGTGCTCCTGATGAAAGAAGGCAATGTTTTCTTGTTTCCTCCTTTTTAAGGAGGAAACAAGACTTTAGAGGCAGTGAAATTTCCATTTCGGCTCCCAGCATAGCGTTGTTTAGCTTCTCCGGAGATAAGTAGGGCTGCTGAAGTTGATGTCCCTGCTGACCCACTGGTTGCCCTCAGAGGGCTGCCCCTCATCGCTTTCGTCCGAAACAGCGAATACGCGCCGCTGCGTGCGCTTTGCGGCGGACGACCGGTGAAGGGTGCTTCCCGGATGTCAACGGCTCCAGGCCCACGCAACCATCCTTGCACCCACAATACACGCGCACATGTCGAGCTGCTCGGCGCCGCTTGGCGAGCGTGTCCGAAGCCGGTCGCTTCGTCTGAAGGAGGCTGCTGCCAGCTAGGGTCTAATCTGTTCAACCCTTTTATATTCGGCTTCGATAACGCGTATTCCACTTGCTTCCGTTCTTTAATATGTCGTCGTTCAATTATTTAACGGACGTTCACAGTGCCCTGCATTTTTTCGAGCTCAGGCGCATCACATCAGAAATTGAATACAAAATTGTGATTCAGGTTATTTTTAGGAGATTATGCTTCTTACTTGAACATTTTAGACACCAACGATTTTCAAATTCGTTGGAGAAGTGTCAGTTCCTATGAAGTTTAATTGCTTTTACAACACCCTTGTCGTTGCGATGTTCGTTCAGCCAGTGAAGGTTTATGGTGCATGGCGTCATCTGACGGTGTTCCAACTGAGCAAATGTTCATAGTTTCTGTGAAGAATATGTACCTGCACTGAAGTCGATCTTGGGAGCATTTATACGTCCCACGTCTCTGTCAAGATTTTATAAGCCTGAAATTAAAAAAGTGTCCTAAAAGTTCACCCCTCTCTGAATCCCTCTTTCTGGATTGTTTGAGGAAAGTTGACCAGCCGTGCGCTCATTGGTATGCGAAAGCACAACCGACACGCTAAGTGGCGCTTTGCTCATCTCATTACTTAGCTGTGCAGAGGATTCTGTTAAGGTGTCCCACACGGAATGTCGCATCAGACCGAAAATTTAAATTCATACAGAGCGATTAAAACCAAGCTGCGTTCGGTAATATATTCTCCACAGTTATCAACAACCTTTCGCCAACGTACGCGCGAAGAATGGGTCCCGTCTTTGAAGAAATGAGCTGGCCGCGAATCGAGGAGGTTGGTCACCCAAATCCGGATTGACCATAGTTCCCACAATGGAATAGTTGAATACTGTCTTCTGTAGCGGGCTACTAGTTGGATAATTCTTAACTGAATCTTAGGTTTCCGCGCGTTTGCGCTTATCCGAAATCGGGCCTATGTTATTCAAACTTGCCACTATTTAGTATCACAAGGCCTTAAGGACATGCCACTGGGGATCTCGGAGGGGCCGTAAATCAATTAACGGAGCCGAGGAAGCAAAAGCTTCATAACTAGGTCACTGGGCAATCGTTTTAGATAATGTTTAGATCGCTGGATAGAAAATGAGACGGGGCTTCTAATGGTGTTAATTAGATTTTAAACAAATAACTTTGAAAAGAGTTATGGCAATGCGACGCTTAGTGACGGATTAACCCGTCGCAAAGCGTCTTTTTTGCAAAGAATTTGAGCGGTATTGTAGCTAAGCGAGGGGCAGCCATCTGCCATTCTTCACTCTCTGAAATTCCCTCTGAACTCGTCGATTAACGGTACTCTCATTTTCTTATAGTTCGCCGGCCCTCGATCCTTTCGATGGCGGAATTATCTGGTGTTCCGACGCCATACATATGCACCTCCCATTGTCTCCATGAATGTTCCAATTCTGGTGCCTCCTGCGAAGGCCAAGCAGCAAAATAGCAAGGATTTAAATCAGGGATGTCTCTTGAATTTTTTTTCGGGAAAATTTTAACGACCATTTTCTAACGAAAACTTTTTGCGTTAAAATCGGTAAATTCGTTAAATAAACTTTTCTTTAGCTGCAGTCAATTTGGCTGTATGTTAATAAATTTCAGTTTGGAAAAAGCGAGTTCTTTTTCTTTATTGATTTTCTTCGACTTATCTACATGACAATTATATAACCGCAGGGCGATGTGTTCACCTTCGCAGCAAGCAACAACAGTCCACCCATCATCAAAAAATTGCTAAACGAGAAAAATCATTAAGATTTCGAAATCAAACAGTAAGAACAAGACTTCTAAAATGACAAGTTTATTACTATGCTTAGTTCGATTGGCTTGTGGAAAGCCGTCCAACTTCTGTGAAGTTCCAAAATGCTGTGCACTGTAGCATGGCCCAAGATTTTTGAGCGTTTTCACTCGTTTCGACTAAGCTTTTTACAAGACTTGCACTCGCAAGTAGACTTCTACAACACAACATTCCTCTTCTATACTGCCGTCGGAAAACTACAGGGACACACAACGTTTAAATGAACAATTCAGGTCAGGGAGTGACCGCAGCGAATTCTTTGGTGCAGTTGGTCTTTCATTTCTCGTCCTAATGACAGCACCAGCAGCCACGCTCTACCACCAGTTAGGCAGGCAGAACGTTGGCTTAAGTCATCACCTAATGCTTCACGAAAAACCCGCCCTGCTTTACGGAAAGCTTACGGAGAAGAGGGAAGGAAATCCTTTCTTCCCTTGTTTCGTTTCTTGTCCTTGTTGCCTCTGTGTTTCGTAGCGTTTTCTTCGCATTTTCTATGCCTTTTCCACCGAACAAATATCACAAAGGAAGCGTAAAACACTGACTGGCTGGTAAGAATGAGGAACGCATGTATGTAGTAAAATGTGCAGCAGTCAAACGCGAGAAAAGGCATAGGGAGTCCAAAAACGCGCAACTACAGGAGAAAGTTGGGGTTCGGACAATTCTTGAAATACGATAACTAGATTGACTGCCTCCTTCCAATGATTAAAGGAAGTAGAGGATTTCCTCGATACCACATCGATACTGCGAAAGCTCTTCCAAAGAAGTCGTCCAAAATTCACTTACATAAAGTAAGTTCAAAAAATGGTGTGTAAAATGTCGTAAATGCAACTTAACGGAAATTTTCGTCGTTAAATTTCGTTAGAAATTTTAAACGAAAAATGCGAGTAAATCCAGTAAATCGGTAAATCGTTAATCGTTAGACGCACACCCTTGGTTTGAATGCACCAAACATCGCCGCGTTACACCGTTGCTAATGCGGTCCAGACGCTTGATTCTGGCCGTGAAACACACCACACACCAGGGTTTCAGTACCCTCCGTCGTGAGACGACAGCCACCACACACAATCGCTATCCGTAGTCAGGCGTCGGCTATTCGTAGATCTGATTAGAAGCACCCTGATGGCCTCTTGTCTCCGGCAGCGTTTCTCAAGGAGCATCGCTTGGACCGAGCTGCACTAGTAAGTGAGCCGACCTCAGCCACCGAACTGCTACAGATCAGTGGCCGTATTCATGAACGTTTCCGGGAACGTTCAAGGCTTCTCGCGGGAAGCGACCGGGGCGGGAAGCAAAATTTCGTATTCACGAACCTGGCGGGAAGCAACGGGAGCCTCCCTCGCCGATGGCGGGAGGCTCCCAGCCTACCCGCACTCGACCGTTCGGGAACACCGGGAAGCTGTCAATGAAGAGGTGTGTGTAAATGCACGCAACAGGATTTCGACGGCTGTTTTGGCATCGAAAGCCATCTTAACGGGGAGTTATCTTCGCCGTTCGTCACGCAACGTTTTCCTAGGCCATCTTCGAGGGTGAGGGGTGGATATTCTCTTCCTATCAAGTGCGATTGCCGCTTTCGCAATTTATTAGTATAAATTGCTTGTTAATTTAGGAAAGAGATAAATTGAAAGGCAAGTGCTTCAAAATGCATAAAACTAGACGATATTTGACACTACTAGCCATGGTGAATCAAAACTCGAGAGTCCGCACGACTTAAATTTTTTTAAGCCGTCTCAGAGCTTGATCGCGGTAAAGGATCACAAATTATTAGTGATCTATGTAACGAACGATGAAATTATGCTTCATGCAAGCTATACGCGAATTCTTGGCTGATCATGGAGCAATACTTTCCAGTCGCAAATAAATTTTGGAACGGATCAGAGCCGACTTTGTTGAAGAATTTCACGGATTCATCACAAGGCAGCGATCGTCTACCCGAGATGCAATTTTCACTATTCTGCATTTGAGTCTGGTGGTATTTGAATGCCGTTTCGGCCTGCGTAATGCATTCTCGCACCACTCGAAATCATGTTAGCCTTTTATTCGTTGTACACAAATCTGGCGTTAAATTACCTAGAGATCGTTGAAGAAGACCTTCGTAGAGGCAAAGGAATTGAGCCCTACCTTGTTCGAGCATATATTTGCAGTTCCACTCATGTAATCTCTAAAAAATTGATAAAGCAATAGCGTCAAACACTCCACACATAGATTCTGAACGGCTGCAGGAGGTGCCTATTGTCCAAAATTAGGCAAAAAATACACAAACTGGAGCGCGCTAGATGTGAGCGTCTAGTCACATTTACGAAAATTTACGATTTACGACTCAAAAATTGTCGTAAATCGTAAAAAAATCCTCAAAAATCGCCGTAAATCTCAAAATCGTAAATAGTAAATCGTAATTACGCACACCCCTGGAAATTTAGGAAAGAGGTAACGCAAACCAAACTCCCGACTGAAAACGGAAATCTCGAAAGGTTGTTGTTCTTAGTGTTGACTGTAATGCAGCCTATTCCCATCCACTGCGCTTCCTTGAATTCCTTGAATTCCGGTAAACCCAGAAATACTTCAATATTCAGTTGAAAACCCTGTAATTTGAGAAATTAGTTTTTGAAATCTTGCAATTCCCGCCTCCGCTGCGAATCTAACTCGCGCGTCGCCTCAGACACTCGTTGCGTCCGAGCCGCGTCCCATAACAGCTGTTCCGTCCCAGCCGCGTACCTATTAGCGGCGTTGCGTATCAGCTCCGTCCCACAAAGGTAGTTTTCGTGGTGAGACCTTCTCTTGCGTCCCATCCTCGTCCCACAAGAAAAGTTTTCGGAAGTTCCCGTCTCATCCGCGTCCCTTCTGCGCGTCCGGTCTGGCTTCTTGTGAACTGAACTCGCCTCTAGCGGTTTCGGGTGTCCGACTGATGAGCGGCTCGGAAGGCGGGGGGGGGGTCAGCTTGTATGGCAGGCCTATACATTCTGTTTTGCACGAAATTAACGATTCTACACAGAACTGCTATGTTTTACCCTAGGGGTGATTGCCAAACTACATTGGCCATTTCCAATGTAGTTTGGCAATCATGTGTCTTCCTACCAAGGCGGATAACCACTCAGTACCCCGAATATCAGCCGGTAACCTCAGATGTCCTCGGTGTAATACACGTGAATTTTCGGGATATCTACCACTATATAATTGAGTTAGCCTTCGATGACGTTTGAGTGGTCAAACCTGCGTGAGATATGCCTCCGCGCGGACAAAATGTGCCTTTCAACATGGGATGCTGCCGTAGCAGAGGAAGCGCGGCCTTTCTCACGCAGCGGCCTTTGCGCGTTTCTGGGCGTCCTGATTCCGAATACATGTCATCGACGTCTGCCGTAAGCATGGGAGGACCACTAATCGTAAGGGGTGGTGGAGAAGGGAAGTAAGGGGAACCCCTAGCGTGGACCAGGATAGCTACTAGGACGGAAAGGAACAACCTGGAGGAGGGGCCAGGACGGGGAATCCATCAAGAAGAGACCAGTGGGGGTCAATAGTGGAAACAAGGAAGTTGGCCAGGAGTTAGGACCAGGAAGGTGGGGCAGGGAAGGGGAAGACCAGTAAAGGCGGACCAACAATTAGATCCAGTAAAGAGAAACTAGGGGAACCTGGTGTCCGGATTCGGAAGGCGTTTCAATGATATCCGGCAACACAAGCCGTTGGACATGCAGAGGTGCAACCTGAGGGCAGCAGTACTGCACAGCACAAGCCGATGGCGTTACTGGACAATCCAGAGTGTTTACGCAATTGCGAGCATTTGTTATTACTAAGGCAAGGGATCCATCTAACCGGGAGTTAGTTTTCATGTCGAATTGATAGCGATATCTCAGATAGATTTTGATCTGGACAGCGTGCATACTTTATGCACGAGGAAACCTCGATCGAAGAGGTTCGCACGTGGGTCAACAACTGCCGGCTTGACGCTTGCTTTGACGTTTTCGTCGTCTCCGGTGGCTCCGGAATTCACCGTTAGAGCAACAGGACGACGGTACCGGCTCCATTGAGTATTATTGTGCGACAACAGTTTAATAGCACTTTCTTATAATGTTCTCTGGTGCTATTCCACTAATACGGTTAATACTATTAAACACTCCAGCAAATTCATTGTTTTCCAGTGTCTAGTATACGTATATTTTCACTTCATAGTGGACATTTTTCACTTTAAACCGGACATTTTTCATGTTAAACTAGACACTCACTTAATTTATAATTGGACAAGTGTAGAATTAATTTGGATATTTTGCTAATGAGTTGAGATGTCCATTATTTAACCTCAAGGAATTGTCTTTGATTGCTTCTAACGTGCTGGAAAACAATAAATTTGCTGGAGTGTTTCATAGTATTAACAGTATTAGTGGTATAGCACTAGAGAACAACATAAGAAATTGCTATTAAACTGTTGTCGCACAATAATATTCAATGGAGCTGGTACCGACGTCATGTCGCTTTAACGGTGAATTCCTGAGCCACCGAGCCGACAAAAAAGTCGAAGCACGCGTCAAGCCGGCAGTTGTTGGCCCACATGCGAACTCGTCCGATACAAGAGCACAGTGGGACGTGATTGGGAGCAATGAATCCGCTCGAGCTCATCCGCATCTTGCGTCTCAGCCGCGTTCCACTAGCGTCCCGTCCGCGTCCGACTAGCGTCCCGTCCGCGATGTAGGAAATTCACGAGACGGTAATGGGACGCGGCTCGGACGCAACAAGTGTCTGAGGCGGTCGCTCCTGCTTCCCGGTCGTTCATGAATAGCGACCGGGTTGCGGGAAGCCGGCCCGCTCCCGCCGTTTCATGAATACGGCTACAGGTCTCCTGAGGAGATAAATTGTCGTGGAAGGCATGGAACAGCAGGTTTAACGCCCTCTGGTAGGGTTTACTGACTTGTGCCGGCCGCAAGATGGTTGGCCTTGCCTTTTGTTTGGCTTTAAATCTCTTTTTCCCTGTGCAACTTTTGTTTCTTCTTTGATTTTGCTTTAGTCTCAGCTCTTAGTATTAGAAAAAACATCGCTAATAGATGGAACAACACTTGGGTCGCTTACGCTGTGCTATCGAAGACATGAATCTTCAACCACTTTTGAGGTTCCTCTTCAGGGTTCGTGGCCATTGTGCACCGTGCAACCCTAACTGGTGGATCTCTATACTTTCATCGCAACAATGCCTCTCACCAGAGGTCGTTAGAGGACGAAGTTTTACCCTATTAATAATTCTTACCAGATCAATTCTTTCCCACAGCTGTGAAACTCACTGTTTCTGGAACATTTGCAGTAATTTGCTCTAAACGTCCAAGAAACCTCTAACTACCCCCATAACTATCATGCTATAAGCATAACGTCTGTGTTTGCTAGGGCCTTTAAAAAATTGGATAAAAACAACTGGTCAGGCATCTGGAGGATAACAATTTTGGATAACTAGTTTGGTCTTCTACAATGTAATACCTGCAGTGGTTCTTAGTAACTGGGCTGAATGAGTTCAAAAAACCGCATATATGTGATACATTCTGATTTTTCCAGGGCTTCTGATAAAGTTCCTGTGCCACAATTAATAAACAAATTGACTCTGAACGGTATGAGTCCCGTGGCAGCGAGTGGGAATGTGGATAGATCACTGCAAGAAGTTTCACCTAAAGTTGTTGATGACGTTTGTGACTTAGGCTCTCATATTTCTAAAAATTAAAATTTTGATTCACATTATAAATCCTTTGTAAAAATGACGAATTTCCAAACCTGCGAATAACTAAAGTTTTGAAGAATCCAGTTGTGCTTTTGAGTGCCTAGAGAACATATACGTGAGCTACAGCTGCAATTCTTGCAAGTGGAAGGACATCGACGTGGTCGGAAGAGCTCAGACCAATGTCACACGTAAACTAACAGGGAGATTTTCAACATTGACTACTCGCTTATTACAAACGGGAGGAATCGTGAGAGGAATCGTGTGTTAAGACTGAAATCTCTAGAAAACAGAAGCAATACTAGCCACCACAGGGCTACGCATATAACGAATACCCCTTCAAATCGCTTCCACGATCCTCCATTGAAGTCGGATGCGTGGCGCGTCCGACGGAGCGTTTGGTCTCGACTTTTATCCTTTGTCCTTATCGCTTTTCAAAAAGGATCTAGTTAAGCAATCACTTTCATTTTCAGCTCGTTTTTTTTTAAATTTTGCAAAACTAGCCGAGCATACGTGTTTTAATACCCTTGCTCAATGAATATTAACCGAAGACCTGAACAACACTTTTTAATTAATTAGTTTATTTATTGAATACGTCATAATACGCGCCATATAAGAAAATTATTTATCAATACAGAACGCGTTGTATCACTCCAACAACCATGCGTAATCATAAGGCACCATCAGCTGGGGAGCTGCGAGGCCAAAAGGAACAGGAGCGTAGAAGAGGCCGGAGCGAGCAAACCATTTACCACGACCGCCACCGTCACTACTTGTTTAGTTCCTACCTAGCCCGCTTTACCTGGTGCCCCATGGTTCTACTACGCGGGCCTTGAAAAGAGCCAAGTTCAAAAAACTGAGTGCCGCAGAATCCTCACAAGTGTGTGAACAAACTTTAGTGCAGCACAGTTCCACGATTGCGAGGATTAAAACTGCACAATGTAATCCTGGCCAACTCACTAATCGAACCGACCGGTCCGGTGGCTTGTGGTGGACGACAGGTGAAGTTGAGGATGATGAATTGGTTTCGATAAGCTAATGGGTCGGCGTCTTTACACCATGGCGTCAGTCCGCTTCCGCCTCGGAGTCTGAAATTATATGAGATCAGCGCAAGCCAACTGTGAGCTTTCAAACATTGCTTGCGAGTGGTCCAACTCGCTTCGGCTGGTCGAAGCCACTGTACTCCCGCTCAAATGAGATGGCTAACTTCCTAGTTCTAGCATTTTAGCTTTTAGCGTGAAGATGCGAGCTCGCGCAGCTTGAGTCTGGGCTTCGTTTTTCCAAAGAATCGACGAAAGAAGTGGGTGTTCACCGCAGTAAACGAATGCTTATTTAAGAACATGGGAAGAGCTTTCCTATGAGAGAAAGACGCCTTTTCGCTATGTAAATCATGGGCGCTAATGGATGTAGTCTATCTTTACAGTTACAAGTTCGCTCACATGCCAGAACTGCTTTTTCCAAGATATGATTTGTCGGTATCGAAATCTCGTTCATGCGGGCGTCAGTGTTTCTGCAAATGAACCTCATCAAGTGCTCTACCAATAAGAAGCGCTTCCGCAGCGTCGCCGCTCTTTCCTTTGATTTTTTCTGGACAGTAGTGCACTTCGGCGATAGTTTGCTCTGAGGAAGACACTGCTTCTATTACCGTTCCTAATCGCCTTCGGCCAGCAAGCCTCAATTTCTGTTTTCCCATTCCTAATGAATCCTTCCTAAGGTGCGCTAGAGCGTGTTTCATCTGCACTACAAACCACTGCGAAAGTAAAGTCACTCTGAAGGGCAGTGACAGTGAATGTCAGTGGTGCTGCCCCACCACCAGTGGGAATTCTAAAAAACATATTTTTACTCTGAGTGGGGGAGATTCTTCCTATATGGCTCGCTTTCCCGTTCGGACATACGCTACAGTCTCTTCCTTCCCTTGTAAATCGGCAAATTTCACAGCCCTATTATAACAAGGGCCAAGGTCTCCGGAGAGGGCTCTGCATTCGAGTTTTCGAGGCTAACTGGTGGTGTTGCCTTGTCATGCAATTATCCTTGTACCATTCGTTTGCTAGCAACTAGCTTCTCGATGTGCAGCTGACAACGTTCGATGTTCAGAGGCGCTACCCTCGAGTTTGCAAATATTACCTTTCTGGTCTCGCTACATATCTCACCAGGGAATGCCTTCGTTCCCCACGGAACTTCAAATGGAGACTTATTTCGTGTGATTGAGCTGGAAACGCTGATTACAAATATATGGCCGCCTTTGCTGAACAAGTTCCCCAAGTGAGTTCTGGCCGGTCAAGATTCATCTTTTCGACTGCTAGTCGGGCGCGCTGATTCGCGTAATCACTGTAGCTATGTATGCGCTGTTGGTCCATGGGCGGATGTGGCGAGTGATCTCGCTTCGCAGCGATGGAGACATAGTTGCAGTATCGTCCAGTGCTGGCTTCCGTATATTTTGCGATTTACCCTCATTGAGACCCCTTATCCTCATTTCCAACACATTTTCGAACGAACGCCCGGTGACAACTGCCACTTACGTTTTTCGAGCTCTTAGAAGCTGGATAGGTACCAGATTTTGATTTTCAAGTAAATTAAATCAAAAACGGATGCCATATTCGTGACCAGCACTCTAAAGGCTCGAGCACATTTCGCTGCATTTGCTGCAGCAGCAATGATAAAGGATATCATCGAGCTGCTGCCTCTGATATCGTTCATCATTGCTGCCGCAGCAAAGGCAGCGAAGTGTGCTCGAGCCATAAATAACCTCTAGGGACAATGTCGATCTCTGTAGTCGTACAATGCATGTACCTTCTGATAACCAAACAGCTGAGTTATTTCGGAGCGAAAAGGCGTTGTAAATGGGTAACAAATTGTATTCATTTAGGCCTATGTCATTCCACCGCTCACCCCGAGCGAAGCCTAGTGATAAGCTCCCATATTGATCGCGCGAAGCGATGAGTCGATATGGGAGCCTATCATTAGGCTCCCATCAGGGTAAGCAATGGTATGACATAGGCCTTACTGACTGGTCAAAGACGTACTAAATGATAAAGGTATCTTCTGGTATGCCAACCTTCTTCAACAACGATGTGAGAATCCACAAGAGAGGGTAATCGACATATACTGCTCAGAAACTGAACACCTCTCTTTACTGCTTGTTCAGAATGCTGAACAAAACAACGCCGACATTGCTTGTAACCTATCTGTCGCCAAGCGTGGTCGGTTAGTTTCCAGCTTGAGTGGCTTCCCACCTCGGTTAACACCCTTCGACAGTGGTGACCGAGATGTGATTCCCGCTTTGGGCCAGGGTCAAGCGTGGGTTTTTTTTGCCGAAAATTTACGACCCCCCCCCCAGGTGATCTGGTACGACCATCCCCCTTGTGTAGACCACCGTTTTATTTCCTATCCACATTGAATTTTTTAATTGTTTATGCGTTTTCTGTACACTTTAATAGGTCCCTCTTTCCAGGTGCAGCTTCCACTGTGTCAGATTACCCCCCGAGTCTGGGCTCAATGCTGAAAGACAGCGCGGATGAGGGTGGTGAGGTCAGGAGCACCAATTTCGCCCACACTTTCGAAGTCACGATTTGGAACTCACCTTACCCATCTTAATTGCAGTCTGCAACGCGAAGTTTGACCCTCGCTTAGGAAGTCTACTTAGCAAATTTGGGTAGGTATTTGTAGTCAGCGTTCTAGCTTATTCGAATTAGGTACGCCTCTTTTCGAAGTTCTACGGGATACTCAAGGAGTTCTCTGCTCAACTTTTGCTTAATGAATCCAGCTGTTTCGCGAAAATCAAAAAAGGTCGTAGAAAACGAAGAAAACGATTGTAGTGCGCTTCTTGAGCGTTCATCTAGCTAAGAAATGCAAACCCAGTTTGATAATTCATGGAACTAATCTCTAAGTAATTTCATTCTTTGTCGTGAAGTGGAGCAGGTTGGTTATAGAAGCTCCTCTCGCATGTCTTAAAAGCACCTTGCAACTTTATGAGAGGGACTAAAAGGATTGAATCTTGGGTATTCTTGAGTCGCAGGACTGAATGCTGCCTTGAGGAGCGTGACGTCTTCGTAGCAGTTCTCTTCTGGGCAATGGAAGAGCTTATTTGCGATGTGACACATGGATTGAAATTTCTTTTTCTCACAATGTTCATTGCTCTCATTACGCCTGCTTTGTTTTGTTACACGTGTAATATGAGCAGCTATGCAGAACTTCAGAGCAGAGAAGAGGCTTATGCAAGCTACCACGAAACCTTTATCTTTACTCTCTTATTCTCAATATACAGGGTGCGCCAAGATTATGGCGCGAACAGTTTGACCTCCTATTCGCAGCGTCTGCTTTTTCTATGCTTTTACTGATTTTACTGCGTCAATCTGTCTATTCTTAGTACCAGACTTGTCTGGCAAGGTTAGGGCGCTGATTGTTCATCAGCTGGCCACCGCAATTCATTGTATGGCCAAATACGCATTCAAATCGCGGGCGCTTGTAGCGCAGTCGGGGAGGCGCCGGCGGTCGCGTGCACCCGATACCAGATTCCTGGTTCGGATTTTCCGCCCATGCCAATCAAGCCTTCCATCCCTCCTGGGTCGGTGAATTGGTACCAGACTTGATGCTTATCTCAACTAAGCATAAATTAAATAGTTTTTCATCATGTCGAAACGTTCGTGCCACCGTGCTTTAACCATTGGACTTTACGGTTAAGCCTTCTCGGCACGCGATATTCAACAGCGTCTTGGAGTTCATCGAAGTGTTCCATATAGATCCATCAAACGCTGCGAAGGACTGGGAACCCAGGATTATTGATCCCGATGAGGACGACACGTATCTGTGACAACTACGGACGACATCAGGAAGGTACGTGGACGAAATCACTGGAGCTCGGTCCACCGGATGTCGCGAAGAATGGAGATCAAGGAGAACTATTTGGACCTTTTGAGGGGCGAACTGTTACCCTGGGCTAGTGCTCACTTTGGACCTTCCAACAGGAAGGAGCTCCAGCAGAGAGAGAGAGAGAGAGAGAGAGAGAGAGAGAGAGAGAGAGAGAGAGAGAGAGAGAGAGAGTGGCGTAGGACTGGGGCAAGGGAACTTTCAGGACTTAATCAGCTTCCACGACTGGCCAGCCAACTCTCCGGATTTGAATCCGATGGATTACACCGTCTGGGCAGTTCAGAAAGCTGCCAGAAACCTCACAGCCCCATGGATTCATTGAAGGAAGCCCCCCAGAAGGCGTGGGATGAGCTCGACGCGCCTACTTGCGTGCCGCCGTGGATGCTTTCTCGAAGCGTCCAAAGCCTCTATCGACGCCGATGAAGATGTATACGAATCTCAATGCTGTGTATAGCTCGCAATGGACTAGTAAACGTTATCGCTTTGTTGGTGTTTCGAAAGTCCTGTATTTTCAATTTCGACGATTCAAATACCTTGCCGCCATAATTTTGGCGCACCCTGTATATATAAATAAATATAAATATATATGTATATATTTATATTTATATATTTACATATTTATATTTATATATTCATATTTATATATTATGTTTATATTTATGTTTATATATTTATATATTTACAAGTGCTCCGCCACGCCTATCGGCGTGCTTCGCACTTGCGCGCTTGGCGCGATTTTGCAGTATCACTAAGCTAGGGACAGTCACATCGAGCTAGCTGCTCTACATACTTGTGCAGCTTTTTTCCCTACCTAGTACAAAACGCTCGCAGTACGTACAGCTTATAGTGTGGTAGGGCGATCTATTGGTTACTCACTACTGTCCCCTCCTTAGTGAAACGGTCTCCCATTACTGGTACTGGTCTCCCTCAATGATCCACCCTTAGCGGACAACGTCTTCGCCACACCTTTTGAACCCCCAGGCAAATTGGACGACGTCTTTGGCACGTCTATCTGATTCCATAAACGTGTTGAGCGACGTATTCCGCACGTCTTCCGAATACCCTGGCACGTAGAAGACGTCCGGGTATTTTCCGCTATTTTCCCGCACCGTGATTTGATCAACATCGAACATCGAACATATTGATCACTCAGACTTTTCTGCCCGCCTGGAAACTTTAGCCCTGGGGTAATCGCTGTCGCCGAATACAAATCTGAAGTTCATTTTTGAAGTATCGATCGCCATTGATGGCGATCGATACTTCAAAAACGAACAACAGATTCCTGTTGAGCAATCCCTACTATCCCAGGGTAAAGTTTCGGAACAACTGAACGACAACCACAAAAAATCGATAGTTTGATCGATATCGATTGATGGCGATCAATACTTCAAAAGCGAACTTCAGATTTGTGTTCACCGACAGCGATAACCCCAGGGCTAAAGTTTCCAGGCAGGTAGAAGAAGTCTGGGTATTTTCCGCTATTTTCGCGACTTGCAATTTGATCAATATCGATCGATACTTCAAAAACAAACTTCAGATTCGTGTTGAGCGACCTAGACTACCCCAGTGCCAAAAGTTTCCAGGCAGGGAGAAGAGGTCTGGGTATTTTTCGCGTTGTAGTTTTCCACCCATTCCTCCTCCCCCTTTTTCCCCCTAGTTATGGCTAATTTCTGCGGCGGCGCCTATCGATAGTATGACTCGCTTCGCTTAGCGCCTTATTATAGAGAATGATATTTATATAATTTATATTTTTCATGTATATACAGGATGTTCCAAAATAACGTGATAAAGTTCTGACGTTCTCCCAAGCGAATCACACATCGATCAGCAGCATGGCGAAAATAGCGCCATTTTTTGTGTGTTTTTCTGCCCGTGTTATAAAGCTCTATTTTGTCCCAATTACGGTTTTTTCGAGGTGTCAAACCATTGCATTGCAACTTTGAAGCTTCATCGGCAAGTTAAGCGCCAATGTGACATCGTTAACCTGCTCGGTCGACTGTATCCACTGGAACTTGTCGATGTAAGGAGCTTGCCCATGAAGGTGACCGTATCCAGGACAAGGAAGAAATCGCACTGTCAATACGCTGCAGATCCGGAAAATCATCGAAAAGCGAGAATCCCAAACTTGAGGGTTTCCTGAGGAAAATCGCCCATGATATCTGTGTCAGTCACTCATCACTGCATCGAATAACCAGAAAGAAACACGGACTCGAGCCCTACAAGTTCCCTAAAGTCCAGCTCCTGATGGAGAGAACTATCAAGGAAAGGGTCTAAGCGTATATCTGAACTGGGGAATCAGTCATGGCCAGGGGTTTGGTTCCTCTGCGCTGCTGCATTTTTGCATTTCAACTGATTGGGTTCTGACGTCTATACCATTTTCAGACGTTTTGTGCGCTTTTTCCAGCTGTGCGCTGTTGTATTCAGCATGGTGATGTACATATGTTGAGCACCAGTGATACACAGGTACAAACTGCCTGTGTAGTGAATTGCGGTGTACTCCTCCATGGTTATGAGCACGCAAACGAAATCCAATTGAAGACGTACCCTTTCCTCTGAAACAAGAGTTCCACCCGAAAACGTTATCATATGCCCACTGCTTGCTTGCCTTTCCACGTCCATCAGTTCATCTTGCGGATCCCAATCTTCCTCTTCTTCTTCCACCACTTCCAGCTGTCCGTCTTCGTCAGCTTTAACTTGACCTGCTTCGAAGTCCTTGAGTATGCTGGCCATCCGTCCGGCCAGCTTGATTTCTTCCCTCGAAGATTCCTTGTCTAAAGGTGGGCCACACTTCAGCGTAGGTGGATCACCACTCGACCGTCGGCGGACATTGTTGGTGTTAGGTTCTAGAAAACCTTCAGCAGACCTTTGATTTTCAGGTGACAGGCAGACATGAGGGAAAGAGTGTATCGATGCCGTTTAGCTTAATTTGCGGGTTACAAACCTCGTTTCTCATTTGAACCACCTCCGACGTCACAACGTGGTCTCCTTTGAAAATCCGAGCAGGATGGTTTTTCCCGAGGCCTTTGGTCCATGTATGGAAACAGACTATAGGGAGCCTATAGCCTTTATACGCTACCCGTAAGGTGCCCAGTGGTGCTTCATGCACTTTGTACCTGTGTATCACTGGTGTTGAACATTTATACATCACCATGTTGAATAGCACAACGTACCGATGGAAAAATGCGCAACGTCTGAAAATGGTATAGACGTCAGAATCCCCCAAATCTCTACCAATCAGTTGAAATGCAAACGTGCAGCAACGCCGAGGAGCCAAACCCCTGACCTCTCTCGCATGAGTCAACCCTCCACCCACTTGCGCTCCGAACCACTTGCTGCAGAAGCATAGCGGGCGTACAAGACCCCCAAACGTGTGCTGCGCCGTATCTCCTGGTGACCTCCTACTCCCTGGGTTTAACGACTTGGCAAAAAATAAACACATTTTCAAACCAATTGAGGGGTGAGGATTCTCCCTATATGACTCGCTCCCCCCGTTCAGGCATGCGCTTCAGACCCTTCCCTTGTAAGCGCGAAGGCTCCATCGAGCCGCCAGCTCAAGCTGCGGGCTGCAGTGGGAGCGAACACTGTTCAGCTGTTCACCGTGGAGTAGGCTCACAACCTCCAACACGGCAGGATCTGACCAGGAGACCTTGGCCATCGCTGAACATCGTCAAGTATGCAGGTGCTCAGGGTTGGGGTGAAATCTACACTAACAGAGAGACCACGTGGTTTTTGTGGACGAAGGAGTAAAAATAAATGAAGATGTGTACCGACGGGACATCTTCGAGGCTGTTACTTTTCTGGTTCCATCAGCACTACAGCAATGCGCAGTGGACGTTTCAGGAAGACGCATTCTCTGCACGAAGGGCGAAAAGCACGCAAGCATGGTGCAGGGCCAATTTTCCGGACTTTGTCATGTGTGCGGAATGGCCACGGTACTCCCCGGATCTGAATCCAACGGACTACAGCGCGTGGTCCATTTTGAAGGCCAGGACCCGTGCCAAGCGCCACCGCAACCTGGAGGCCCAGGAGACATCTCTGCGTTGGGAGTGGGAAGGACTGCCTCCACATGACCTGCTCCCCATCGCCAAAAACTTCACCAAGCGTTTTGACTTCTGTATTCGCGCCAAGGGAAGCCACTTCGAATCCAGACTAATACAGTGTTGCCTAGTGTCTATGTCGTTGTTATCTAGGTATTGTTTCGTAAAGTTGTCAGTTGTTTCATAGTTATAATTAAAAACCTTAATCACGTTGTTTTGGAACACCCTGTATATATAAAATAAAAATATATATAATTCAGCATATGTTTTTACATTGAAACAATCAAATAATAATAATAATATCAATAATAATACATTTAGATTATAGTAATACGATAATTTCCTACGTTTCCTAAACGAAGCTGCAGTGTACATTCAAGTGATTCATTCGCATCAAAGGTGGCAGCGACTGGATGACCGAGTGGACAGCGCGGTGGACTTACGGGTCCAGGGTTCGATTCCGGGGCGTCTATTCGATTTGCTCTGTGGAGTGCTCCCTTTTTGGCTAATAAAGAGTGCATTTTGGCTTCGGTATGATACCTTCTTCGCTTCCTGACCCCGATTTCAACCTGTTCTCAGATGCAAAGACACATTACCCCACTGGAATGTTCTCAAATAGTTTTAGTAGTGTTGCTCACTGTCACCTTATTTGTGAACACGATCGACAAGTATTGAGTTCACTCAGCATCAAGACACGCTCATCGTTCTTCGGATTTCTTTACAGACTGATTTTTATTCTACGCAGCTTCCACTATTTCAGCTTACTATTATTAAGTACAGCATATCTTATCCACCTCATGGGATTTATCTAGCTGTGTATTTTTTCCTGAATATTCTCCTATACATTTACAGTAGACGGGTCGGGGCATTGCAGCTATGACCACTTGCACTCACTCCCTCAACTGTGGAGATCGAAAAAGATTTCTGGTCCCAAATTCATCTATGGGGTTATCTGGAAAGCAGATTACCAATCTGGTAGCCAATTTTGTTGGAACGATGGATGGCAGAAGGTTACGATAGGTATGTGTAAGTAAAGGTTGTACGCGGAATAACAGGCACTGCTGCCTTCCACGAGGTCGAGGAGAGGACGAAAGAAAAAAAATTTGCCCAAACATCGCCCACGGGAGTTATTTGGGGTGCTGACCACGGTTATCTTCTTCTTCAGCGTTTGTTCCGCTTCGTGACGGAGTCCGCTATTCTGGTGCCATGACACCACCTTTCCCGATCCAGCGCTAGATCAGATGGACACTATACCTTTGTCCTTGGGAAAAAATTTCGAATTTCGAATGATCGAATAATATTCGATTTTCAAAATTTCGAATTTCGAATGATCGAATAATATTCGATTTTCAAAATTTCGAATTTCGAATGATCGAATAATATTCGATTTTCAAAACTTTGAATTTCGAATGATCGAATAATATTCGATTTTCAAAATTTCGAATTTCGAATGATCGAATAATATTCGATTTTCAAAAAGTCGAATTTCGAATAATCGAATTTCGAATAGTCGAACATCCGAATAATCAAATGAGCACTATTATTCACTGTCGTCACCCAGTGGTTGACATTTAATTATTTTTTATTACCCACTGTGAAGGAAATGGATGGCTGCTCCATCCATTTCCTTTATGAGACCAAAGGACAATAACAGCGGCAGAATGGCAATGAAGCACGCTTTGCTTCCCTAAGAATTCGTGCACCGAGAAGAGAGAAACACCTTGGGTAGGCAGAGCTAGATTGTTATAGGTCTTTCTCTATAGGTTGCTATCTTTCCTTATGTTATAGCGAAGCTTCCAGGTGGTAAAAGAATGATTATCATGGGCGGAGAAATGACACAAAGGCGATCTGGTGCAGAAAGGGCGCACTGGAGTCTCATGAATGGCATTCAGTTTGTGTTCTAGCTCCGTTGAAGAGAAACGGACCCGCGTTGGAATCTAATCTGACAAGACACTACGACTTGGACAGTGTTAGAGCGAAAATGGGGATGGCTCACTTTCATAGGAAACGGAGTATGACTGGCTCTTGTACTCCATAGCCATTGCTCTTCCTCCCTTCTTCAACGTCTTTACTGGCAGAAAGCAGGAGCTTTCTAGGCCCCTGAAAGTTCTACCTCCCTACCGCAGCCCCTTCGGCTCTAATCGTTCCCTTGTTGTAACTGGGGTAGAAATACAAAACGAAGGTTCTCCCGTAGTATATTGAAGGTAAAAATATCTGTGTACAGGCATAATCCCAATCACTTGCGATTCACGTGAATGGCCACAGCACGCTCGACGGCCGTTTAAGGAAGCAGGTGCGCAGCGGAGGGCCGCGCTTGCAGCGCTTACTTCGCTTCAACTCACAAGGGAGGTCAATGAACCTCCCGTGGGAATCTTATACGTGACCTATTGAGCACTGTGGGGGATTGTCCGAGAGGCACCCCAGTGGTTTAAAACTGAATGCAGCTAAGGGACATTTTTAACGAATTTACCGAATTTACCTTTTTAACGCAAAAATTTTTCGTTAAAAAGTGGTCGTTAAAAATTTACCGAAAAAATTTAACGCACTTCTCTGCTGCCCATCGCTTCCCCACCACTCTCTGCTAATCGAAGGTTTAGGGACTTGTACTCCCACAACTCCTGAGATCGAAAGCAGGTTTCGCCCAAACGTCGTCTAGAGGGCTAATTGAGGTGCTGATCGCAAATCTAGTAAACGTTTTCGCGTGATCGCGTGATTCCACATTTTCATGAGTGATCAAGTTTATCAGTTTGAGAACATAGAATCGCTTTCTTCACCTACATATGTGATCAGACTTGCTTTCCAGTCTTCGACTTTGAGATGGAAAGTAGTGCACGAAAAATGGATAATTTAGAAAAAGAAATGACACATTCGTGGCAGCAGCCTAAATAATTTCCTAAGGCGAGGAAAGGACGAAATCAGTGGTCATGACAACTCCATCCTTACTCACGAACGCACACTATGAAATATCGTAAGCGGCCAAATTATCGAAATTGGATACCATATTCGTGCTCAGCATCCAAAGCAGCAGTACAGGCGATGTTTGGGCGAAAAAAATTCCGACCTCCGCTCAATTTTTGGAGTCACGATAGTACAACACGGCCGGTTATTCTGCACCTTTTCTTGCACATATTCACCATCGCCTATTGTGGTCGACGGTAACACCGAACACGTTTGCCAGCTTCGTGATCAGAACCTCAGCCAACCCTCAGGACAACATTTGTACTAAATTTTATTATCTAATTACGAAGTCATGGGGATTAATACAAGTACCTACGTTTGCAAAGCCCCCCCCCCCCCGTCAGTGCGGGAGAGTGGCCGAGGAAGAATAGGCTGCAAGAAGATCAATAGAATAAGTTAACCATATATGTAAATTTTAATACTCAAACAGTTTTAAATTCAATGTCTAAACAACGAAGTAGAATTAGAAATAACCTGGGGTATACATGAACTCTAAATCACTCTGTACTATAACAAACACAAGTGGAAAACAAGCAACAACTAAAACAAGTAATAACTAAAACAATGGTAACAACAACACAACATGTCTCTGCCTTCATACAAAACATGTTTATAATTAGTCACCCCGAGGCTCGTCAGTGAAGAAGGTGACTAATTAGTTTAGTGGTTAGTACTGTATTTGGTGTTATATGCAAATGCTACGAATACTACGGAGTACAATACTACGAAGTGGGTCAAAAATGATGCATTTTATAAGAGATGCTAAAATTAGTAAAATTTACAAGAGAAACGTTCTCTATAGGAACCCGAAGACTGATCAGCACATCCCAGAGATGGACTGAAGCAACACATTTCGATCATGTTCGTAAATATGGTTAAAATGAGAATGTGTTCTACATTTATCAAAACGCACAGCAATCCGTAAACAACACTCCTAGATTCGAACCTGGACCTCTCCCCGATATCCACGCCCCGACTGCAGTGAATGATTCATTTGACCTAATAAATCGTCAGATTTCTAACATCTAACTATAATTAAAGCTCTATAGCATCTGCATGTTAATTTCTGAGTATTTCAAGGCCACTCAAGGCGTCACTTTCGCCTTATCAGCCAGCACTGGAGTGCTACAGTTTTTTGTAATTTTTGACCTACCCAGATGCCCGCAGGACATTTGAAGACCACTACGGTGCTTCTTAGACACACCCTTATCGAATATTCGAATATTCGACTATTCGAATATTCGATATTCGAAGCCTTCGAATATTCGAATATTGGCCAATTTCGAATATTCGAATAAACTAATAATTCGAATATTGGACTTTCTCGAATATTCGAATAATCGAATAATTCGAATATTGGACTTTTTTCGAATAGTCGAATATTCGAATATTCGAAATTCGAATTTATTCGAAATTCGACTATTCGAAATTCGAAAAGGACAAAGGTATAGTGGACACCAGCTACTTTCAAGTCCATATGTAACGTCCCAGGCCAGCGCTGCTTCGCACGCCCTCTAGGTCGTTTTCCAATTACCTCGATGTTAAGGCCTATCTTGCGGACGCAGTCTTCCTTTCCACGCAGAACGTGGCCATACCATCGTAAGCTTCGCGCATCTTGTCGGCTATCGGCGCGACACCGAACTTCTGCCGAATGGTACCGTTTCGGATGCGATCCATGCGCGTGACTCCAGCCGTCCAGCGCAGCATCTTCGTCTCCATGACGCTGAGGCGCGTTTCAACTTCCTTAGAGGCAGGCCAACACTCAGCGCCGTACATCGCTACTGGCCGGACGCCTGCTCTGTACATCTTCGACTTAAAGCGCTCTGGTATCTTCTTGTCGCAGAGCACGCCAGTCAACGAGCGACCAAGCACCCCGCGTGAATTCACTTCGACCATCAGTTTGCCGTCAGACGCGACTGCTGAAGGTATTGAAGACCGCAGTGCGTGGAAGCTCGATGCCGTTAAACTTGATGGAGCTAGACTCCGTAACGTCCGTCGTTAGGTATTCGGTCTTCTTCACGTTCAGTTTGAGTCCAAACCGCTCCAAGCGATCATACCAAGCTTGCAGCTCTCGCTTGAGTTCATCTTTATCTTCGCTAGCGAACATCACGTCATCGGCATAAAGCAACGTCCAGGGGACGGGCTTCTGAAGATCTCGTGTGATGACATACATGACTACAACAAAGAGGAAAGGGGAAAGTGCAGACCCTAGTATACCCCAACAGAAATGGGGAACCCATCGAGGTTCCAGCTGCAGCTTGAACTTGATTCTTTCGACAAGAGTAGAGGATTCGCACCCACTCTATGTGCTCTTCAGGAACTCCATGTTGTCGTAAGGCGTACCATATAACCTCACGCGGAACGCGATCAAAGGCCTTCTCCAAATAGAGAAAGGCGATATGCACCGGCTTCTGTTTCTCGCGATGCTTCTCTATCAGGAGGGGGGCGGCGTGTATGGCATCAACGGTGCCACAGCTAATCACGAAGCCGCATTGATTGCTGGAAAGCTGGACGATGTCCCGAATTCGTCCATCGACAATTCGCTCAAAGATCTTCATGTGTGCGAAAGCAAGCGAATCGGACGGTAATTGGAGCAGTCTGCAGGACTGCCTTCTTCTTCCAAATCGAAATCGTCGCACTTTGGCGCCAACACTCAGGCACTTTCTTCTCCGCCACAACCTGTCTAAAGAATTTCGCCAACCACTCAGCAGGGTGCCAGTACTTGGACTTCCATAAATCAGCTGCCACGTCATCGGGCCCAGTCGCTTTGCCTGGCCTCATCTTCTTCAAAGCCACTTCATTCTCCTCCACGGTGATCTTCTGAACGGGACCGCAGGATGGAGCCGTTGAGGGGATGGCTGGATGAGGGAATTCTACCGTTGAGATTTCCTCAAAGTAATCTCGCCATCGCTTCAATGATTTCTTTCGGTCCATGAGAACATTTCCGTTCTCATCACTAATGCCGAAAAAAATCTCAATGTTTAAGGTCTGCTGATGGCAATTCTTAGCAGGTCGGTACAAATACTACTCACAATCGCGTGGCTCGAACTTCTTGTTGACATCTCCATAATGAGTGGCTTTTGCAACAGCCACGGTATTCTTTGCAGCTTTCTTCGCTCCCTGGTGCTTCCGCCAGTTATCGGCCGCCTTTTCGCCGAGAAACACGTAATAAAGCGACTTCTTCTGTCGCATTTTTGCTTACACGTCATCTGTCCACAGCCATGCCTGCTTGTCGACCTTCCGTCGCCCAGGCGCCGTGATGCCGAGTTCCGACTGTGCAGCTTGACGAATCGCGTCGGTTGCCTTCTTCCAAGTTCCGTCGACAGTCGTGACTGTCGGTAACCGCACGCGAGAAATCACAGCTGCTTCCCTCTCTCTCATTCTCCACCACTTGATTCTTGCTGCACTGCACCTCACCTCGACCTGCTTCAGCATCGGAGGGGCGATCTTTCAAAGTGCAGATCAGCGGTCGGTGCTGTGGGACGACCGTCTCATACGGCACGACCTTCGCGTCTTTGACAAGACTCCGGTCGCAATCTCTCACAAGGATAAAGTCTATCTGAGTCTTGGTACTCCCACTGTAGTACGAGATAAGGTGCGATTCGCGTTTTCGGAAGACGGTGTTCACAATGGTGGGGCTATGTGATTCCGCATAATCAAGAATACGCTCACCATCGGCGTTTCGTGTTCCGTATCCGAAACCACCATGACAGCTGTATCCGCCTTTCGTAGCACCTGCGTGCCCATTAAGGTCACCAGCGACTATGATGACATCTTCCGACGGTACCTCTGCTGTCTTCTCATCAAGCAGGTTCCAAAACTTATCCTTGGCTTAATCGGAGCAGCCAGTCTGCGGAGCATACGCAGAGAAGAAGTGATAGAGTCACTCCTTAGCGGCGACAACGATCTTCATCAATCGATCGTCAAAGCGTTCGACGCTTACAATCGAGTCACGAAATCGTTCGAAGACGATTATTCCGGCACCACTGGTTGTCTTGGGACTTCCACATAGAACGGTCTTGAAGCCACATCCTATGTCCCTTTACTTGCGGCAGGACCTCCTCGTCTCCTGCACCGCACAGAGATCAACTATTCTACACTCCAGTGCTTCAACCAACTCGCACGAGCGGCCCGTCAATGTGCCCACATTCTGCGTTGCCACGCGGGTCCTGCTTACGTTACAGGACTTTCGGACTAGCTCAGTTGCCCCCGATACCGACCTCGCATCTGGGACCCTCCCACACTTTTCACCCTCGCCCGGCTCTGCGAGTGCGCGTCGGCTCCCGCGGACGCCGTATCACTATCTCGAAATACTTGAACTGTCATACGCCATGCGATGTGACATAGGTGTTCGTAGGCCGGCCTGTCACAAGGGCCTGTCGCCTGCAATCGAATGGCCGTGTTCGGCTTAGCTCGCAAAACGGGCAGTTTCCAGTGGCACCACGTGGAGGAACGGACATCGCCACCTGGTTATGATACCTGTTTTTAAAATTTCGGTATATTACTGTAGGTTGCGGTAAGTATGGCTGTGTAAAGCTATCTACGTTAGCAGGATCGCCTTCTTCTCCAATGTGGTCAATTTTATTTTCCAAACTTGAACCTTCGATGAAGAGTAGTGCAGGAAAAGTGATAATTTAGAAAAAGAGTGAAAGATTCGTGGTCAGCAACTTAAATATTTTCCATAGGCGAAGTCTGAGCGAAATCGGTAGTCATGACTTCGTTACCCTTATTCACCACTAGCCAATAATACGGTAACGTACCGAAGCCAAAATGTACACTTCAGTTGCAAAAATGAGAGCAGCTCGCATGGACACCCCCGGAATCGAACCCTCAACCCCCCCCTCATAAGTCCGCCTCGTTATCCATCCAGTCGCTGCCACCATTGATGCGAATGAATCACTTGAATGCACATTGCAGCTTCGTCTAGGAAACGTAAGAATTTATCATATTACTATAATCCAACTTTAATTTGAGCTCCAAACCTTTTGTGAGTTATGTTCAGTGCGCGACAGGGCCTCTCCAGGTGTCCCTTCTGCATTGTCAGCCCGTTTTGAAGTGATACCATTTTTTGCCATTTTTGGTCTACCCAAGGGCATTTAGCAAAAACGAAACACAGTTTTGTGAACCTCGTCCGATGCCCTACAAGACCAAATAGGTCTCATGCGAAATCTCCGCACCGAGTTCTCTTAGTGCAGTGCATTTTCATGTCCGGTGTGCTTATTGCCAAATTCATTTGTTGCACGGTTGTGTGGAAGACGTCGTTGTCCGCTGTTCTCTTCAAGACACTAAAAAGTAAAGTGTACAATAAAATGTAGAGAGCATTACGCATTACGGCGTTACGCATTGCTCAGGAATGATCCCTGGGAGAGCATCGCTGTGTTTTTGCCACGTTTTGTCCAGAAGTGTGGGCATAGTGGAGAGCAAATGCGCGGATTAAGAGGGCAAACACACACCCGTCTCGTTCGGGATTCCGCGGTTCTCGATCCCCGTCCGCATTCTTACAAATATTTCCACTTCACATTTCAGGATGTCCGTTTCTTGACTGGGTAGGTCTCCCCATGATTCTCGCGATTCTTCTGCTTCCGGCCGCAGCAACAGCGCTCTGCTCCGACACTGACTCCTGTATTAGCCGGGTCCGAGAAATAGTCGCTGCCCCCCGAATGTGAGTTCTACACGATCGTGCCCTCAACAGGTGCCGACAGCGCGGCTGCTTCAGGTTCTGGTTCGGCGAGCAGCGCCGATCACTGTGCCTAGGCCGAAACGCTGATCCAATTGAGTGCTTCGGGCCCACGCATCTGAGTGCCTTCCACTCGATTGGTAGCAGGTTGTTTCGAGTCAGAACTTACCACGCCGCCTACCTGAGAAATCTCCAGGTTTTTCCGCGGGTCACTTTTCGAGCTCATTCAGGTTGGTTGCGCTGCGTCGCATTGCGCCTTTTGATGCTTCTCTAGGAATAAACTCTTGGTCAGGCGAGTACCGTGCGTGCGACCACGATTTCCGTGCCGGGAATGGAAGCGTGCAGATCGTTGAAGCCGATCCGGACATGCCCCCGGTGGCGCCGTATTTCCTTCGATCCAAACCCGAAATCACGTGGCAAGGCCTGCAGTACGATGACGAGTTCACGATCGCCATCATCGACGTCGGATTCGGCACTCTCAACTACCTTCTCAGTGGATTTCCACTTAATCCGAAGGTGGGAGTGCTCGATGGTGGTTGTCTCAATCGCAAACGTCACTAACCACAATTCTAGGTGTTACACGACTACGAGCCTTCTGAGAACTTCCGTCCGGAGCCGAATCCGATGGCTGTCGTCGTTTTCCGCAAGGCAAAGACGTCAGCTCTTCAAATTGGACGAGCTAACGACTTCGACATTTCAAAGTTCATGCTCGACAACGAGTTGGCTGACGGTTGGTCGCAGAAGTTCTGGATGTTACCTTCCCATTACACTGCATGTATTCGCAGAGTTCGCAGCGTGGGACATTTGGGACACTTAGGAATTAGAACTACAGTTCTATCCCAATTCACCATTTATGCCATTCAAACCTTCTTTCCCTTTCCAATACGCGGACGCTAACAAAGCACCCTCAAGTCTGTTAGGCCTTTAGAAAAAGCTTGGAATGAAAGTTTATCCATTTTGCCTCCATAGCAAATAAAGAACTAGTAGGTTTGTTAATTATTGCCGCTATATCGCGAGGAGGAGAAGCAGACCTGTGCATTCCGACGTGTTCCCTTATTCAATTTTCAACGTGAATTTTGAGCGGACAAAGTTTCCCTATTGCGTAAACTTCAACGATGCATGTTTGAACTCGTTGCAGCCTTGCTGCACTAAGGCAAGCTCTTAAGTAGGTGTCTGTTATTGATTTTTGAAACACAGGAACTTAATATTTTGCCTTAAACAACTACTGACTCAAAATTTATGATGAAAACAAATTGTTGCACTTTTGTAGCAGCGATTAAACCGCGGTATACCAGGCGTCTGGATCCACTCAGAGGAGCCATTGGCTATAGCGTTCATTTGGAATTGAGATTCTTCATTCGAGCTTGCCCTGGCCGACAACGCAAGGAGTCCATCCATGTGAACTTGGTGAAATGGCACACATTTAGAGGCTAACATTAGTATATTCTGTAAAGATCTCTTCTCATTTTGGTCGGCGCACGTTGGAGATAGCATAGAACCGCCCAGGTTCGACTTTCAATGAATCTTGGCATGACGTTCCTGATTATCGATGCAGTGTTCTTGAGCTGTTCACCAAGATTGTTAACGTCTTTTATTAGGCTGATGTTTCGGCGAGTTTCGCCTTCTTCGGAGCCTGGAAAAGTCGGAAACATTCGCAGAACTACTCGCTCAAATATCATTTCATTCTACAGAATACTTTTCTTAAGGAAAAGTGAGACAAGATCAGATATGGGAGTTGCGAAGGGCGACTAACCTGACAGGCGGTTGCCGTAAAGGACCACCGTTCACCCGTAGCTGGAGACAACGTGGGTGAGTGAGCTTCAACCCCGGGACCACCCGACTTATATACCCTGTAGATCAGATTGAACGGTGGATCAGAACCTACAGAGTTCAATGAAGGGTGCCAGTTCTTGTGTTATCGATAGACACTCCTCCTTACGGTTGACCTGGGGATTCCTAGCCGTGATCCAAAGTGCCTCCAGTGTCCTGCGAGCCGAGATGTCATTTTCTCGGGCTAAAATCGACACGGACACCTGCGGTATCGCGCCTGCATGGCATCGCATCCTGTGTTCTCCCCAAGGAGTCAAGACGTTGCCTTTCATAAGGCCATCTAGATGTTCCTTGACTCTAACACAAAGGGGTCTGCCCGTTTCCCCTATGTAGTCCTCCCCGCACTCATTGCACGACGTGAGATAAACCACACCAGATGTCATGCAATCTCCCTCTTTCCCATTAGGGCAAACACTGCAGGACGGAGTTGAGCACGTCCTATCGTAGGCACGATTCCGGACTAGCTGCCCCTTCAAGGTTCTGGGAGGGATTTCAACAATCCTCACAAATTCTTGAAGATCAGCTATGCGGAGACACTTTCGTATCTCAGCACTAGTTTCGTCGGATACGAAAAGCACACAGAAGGGTACTTTTTCGCGTTCTTCCTCGCGACGCGCTACCGTGTTAGCTTGCAACCTGCACGCTTTATGCCAGCGCTGTGTTGGGTACCCATTTACTTCTGCAATTTTAAGTGCTATTTTCCGAGAGAAAGATTTCTGTTCGTTGTCAGACGAAACTAAGCTGGCAGCCCGGAACATATTTTTGACAATGGCCTTTTTGGTACTAGAGGGATGGGCGGAGCGGAAATGAACGAGGATGTTCTTGCTGCTGGGTTTGCGGTACCACCTCGTTCTTATGTTCCCACGTGAGAGGTGTACTTCGACATTAAGGAAGGCAAGCCAATTTTCTGCCGGTTTCTCCCGTGTAAGCTTTATGTACTCGGACTGCTGGTTCAGCAGTTCAAAGCAGGCGTCCATCTCAGATTGAGTGGGACACACAATAAAGCAATCATCGATATTCCTACAATAAAGTGTAGGCATGCGTTGCAAAAGTGGATTTTCCACCTTAGACATGAATGCTACCGCTAACACAGGAGCTAGCCTCTGGCCCATAGCCAACCCTCTAATCTGCCTGTAGTACTCCCCTGACCACTTGAATACGTTACACATCAGGCATTCATTCACCAACGTCATTACCTGACTCACACTGAGGCCGTACAAGTTTACACTTGCTTCGTTCTCAGTGAGAAATTCAGATACGGCCTGCAATGCACTTTCCTTCGCTACGTTGGTGTACAACGAGGTGACGTCGAAGGATTCCATAACGTATCCATCCTCGACCCTGGTGGATCGGAGTTTTTGGAGGAAAGCATTGGTACTAGGCAAATGTGAGGGTATGAATCTGAGCAGCTGTACCAAGACCAGATTTAGTAACCAGGAAATGCGGTCTGTAGGACCATCGACACCACTTATAATTGGCCTAACCTTGAAAGAGGAAGGATTGTCGATGGATTCTGCTTCTGTTGGCAATTTGTGGGTTTTAATAAGAACATATAACACGGGACACGTGGGCAGCTCGCACTTTAACCGTGTTATTATACCCTTAGGGAGGTTCGCTGACTTTCCAATCTCGGACCATTTCCGGAAAAGTCGACGATACTGCCTCACAAATTCCTTATGGACTAGAGTGGTAGGGCTATAGATAGTTTGATCTTGGAGATGTGATCTCGTGATAGCCCTGTCCATCTCTTGAGACAATACTACGAACTCTCCACCCTTGTCACTCACCGTGACTCTTATTGCTCCAGAAGCAACCAACTCCCTTATCTCTCTAAGACCGCACTTTTGCGCTGCACTCAGATTGCTTGCCGTCCTTTTCCCCGCAATACGTCGCAGGATATTCAACACGGATCTGGCAAAGATGCGAAACTTCGTATCCACTGCGCTATCAGGCTCCTGTGGCCCCAGATACGTGGATGGAAAAGGTGGGGGCGGTATTCCAGCGCGGCTGGCAACACCTTGCCCACCACCACGCGCGCCGATTTTCGCTCTGCTCCGCAAGCGATCATGTAGCGATTGTAGGTTCCCCACAATCTTGCACGACACCGCAGAGGATAGGCATTG
>OX377203.1:58847449-59024833 GCA_947396885.1 Heligmosomoides polygyrus polygyrus | reverse complement strand
ATGAATGCTACCGCTAACACAGGAGCTAGCCTCTGGCCCATAGCCAACCCTCTAATCTGCCTGTAGTACTCCCCTGACCACTTGAATACGTTACACATCAGGCATTCATTCACCAACGTCATTACCTGACTCACACTGAGGCCGTACAAGTTTACACTTGCTTCGTTCTCAGTGAGAAATTCAGATACGGCCTGCAATGCACTTTCCTTCGCTACGTTGGTGTACAACGAGGTGACGTCGAAGGATTCCATAACGTATCCATCCTCGACCCTGGTGGAATCGGAGTTTTTGGAGGAAAGCATTGGTACTAGGCAAATGTGAGGGTATGAATCTGAGCAGCTGTACCAAGACCAGATTTAGTAACCAGGAAATGCGGTCTGTAGGACCATCGACACCACTTATAATTGGCCTAACCTTGAAAGAGGAAGGATTGTCGATGGATTCTGCTTCTGTTGGCAATTTGTGGGTTTTAATAAGAACATATAACACGGGACACGTGGGCAGCTCGCACTTTAACCGTGTTATTATACCCTTAGGGAGGTTCGCTGACTTTCCAATCTCGGACCATTTCCGGATAAGTCGACGATACTGCCTCACAAATTCCTTATGGACTAGAGTGGTAGGGCTATAGATAGTTTGATCTTGGAGATGTGATCTCGTGATAGCCCTGTCCATCTCTTGAGACAATACTACGAACTCTCCACCCTTGTCACTCACCGTGACTCTTATTGCTCCAGAAGCAACCAACTCCCTTATCTCTCTAAGACCGCACTTTTGCGCTGCACTCAGATTGCTTGCCGTCCTTTTCCCCGCAATACGTCGCAGGATATTCAACACGGATCTGGCAAAGATGCGAAACTTCGTATCCACTGCGCTATCAGGCTCCTGTGGCCCCAGATACGTGGATGGAAAAGGTGGGGGCGGTATTCCAGCGCGGCTGGCAACACCTTGCCCACCACCACGCGCGCCGATTTTCGCTCTGCTCCGCAAGCGATCATGTAGCGATTGTAGGTTCCCCACAATCTTGCACGACACCGCAGAGGATAGGCATTGATTGGGAGCGAAACTAGGACCCAGGTCCAACGCTGACAGCGCATTGTTCGATAGCGTTACGTTGCCAAGAACCGTGACTCGTGGGCGACGCACATCATCCCCGTTCCCTCCAGCACCAAGGGGAGAGTTAACAGAAGAGGAAATAGGAATCGCCTTGCAACTACCATCCCAATTTTGCTGCACTAATCCTAAAAATTTCTCCTGTAGTTTTACTTTGATCTTAGAACGAATAGCACCGCAATAGCAACGCATGCCTACACTTTATTGTAGGTATATCGATGACTGCTTTATTGTGTGTCCCACTCAATCTGAGATGGACGCCTGCTTTGAACTGCTGAACCAGCAGTCCGAGTACATAAAGCTAACACGGGAGAAACCGGCAGAAAATTGGCTTGCCTTCCTTAATGTCGAAGTACACCTCTCACGTGGGAACATAAGAACGAGGTGGTACCGCAAACCCAGCAGCAAGAACATCCTCGTTCATTTCCGCTCCGCCCATCCCTCTAGTACCAAAAAGGCCATTGTCAAAAATATGTTCCGGACTGCCAGCTTAGTTTCGTCTGACAACGAACAGAAATCTTTCTCTCGGAAAATAGCACTTAAAATTGCAGAAGTAAATGGGTACCCAACACAGCGCTGGCATAAAGCGTGCAGGTTGCAAGCTAACACGGTAGCGCGTCGCGAGGAAGAACGCGAAAAAGTACCCTTCTGTGTGCTTTTCGTATCCGACGAAACTAGTGCTGAGATACGAAAGTGTCTCCGCATAGCTGATCTTCAAGAATTTGTGAGGATTGTTGAAATCCCTCCCAGAACCTTGAAGGGGCAGCTAGTCCGGAATCGTGCCTACGATAGGACGTGCTCAACTCCGTCCTGCAGTGTTTGCCCTAATGGGAAAGAGGGAGATTGCATGACATCTGGTGTGGTTTATCTCACGTCGTGCAATGAGTGCGGGGAGGACTACATAGGGGAAACGGGCAGACCCCTTTGTGTTAGAGTCAAGGAACATCTAGATGGCCTTATGAAAGGCAACGTCTTGACTCCTTGGGGAGAACACAGGATGCGATGCCATGCAGGCGCGATACCGCAGGTGTCCGTGTCGATTTTAGCCCGAGAAAATGACATCTCGGCTCGCAGGACACTGGAGGCACTTTGGATCACGGCTAGGAATCCCCAGGTCAACCGTAAGGAGGAGTGTCTATCGATAACACAAGAACTGGCACCCTTCATTGAACTCTGTAGGTTCTGATCCACCGTTCAATCTGATCTACAGGGTATATAAGTCGGGTGGTCCCGGGGTTGAAGCTCACTCACCCACGTTGTCTCCAGCTACGGGTGAACGGTGGTCCTTTACGGCAACCGCCTGTCAGGTTAGTCGCGCTTCGCAACTCCCATATCTGATCTTGTCTCACTTTTCCTTAAGAAAAGTATTCTGTAGAATGAAATGATGTTTGAGCGAGTAGTTCTGCGAATGTTTCCGACTTTTCCAGGCTCCGAAGAAGGCGAAACTCGCCGAAACATCAGCCTAATAAAAGACGTTAACAATCTTGGTGAACAGCTGAAGAACACTGCATCGATAGCATAGAACCGCTTATCATAAGTAAGCTCACAAAAGCATTGAGAAGAAACGAAATCTGCATGATTTAGTGATCCGCTATACACAAAAATAATCTTTGTCAAGTATGGGCTTATAACGAGCTCAGAAATGAAGCCGTATCAAATTTGACAGCAAAAAACGATAGGTTGAAAACAATGGAATAGGTCGAATAAAGACCGTAGGGTCGAATAAAGAATAAAGAGGGACTCGGTGGACAGGCAGGCGGTCGCAATGTTCTTCAGGGCATTTCAGCTCAGCACAGTTACTACGCATACCGCTACATCAGCGCCCGAACTGTTGCAACAAATGAACGGTGTTGCGGTTGGTTGAAGATTTTAAGTGAAAAATCGCGGAGTTTTGTTGTTCAGCATGACAGGATTTATTTGCGAGAACTGGGCGGCAAACGCTACTGGACATGTTTCACATTTCTGGAGAAAGCTGCCTCTTTAACTAGTCGAAATTTGGCCACCTGACCTCTTGGCCTCTTTATCTTTATGCACATAGTCTCTGCTTCGTGCTCAACTAGCTGACGCATTTTCGAACCATAGCTTTAAGTTGGAAGATGGATGTCCACGTCTCAATTCACTAATAGAGCGTACTGCCCACGGAAAGTCTGCTTGCTTGCGAATTTGACAGTTGGCAACCGGCCACAAAATGGGTGAAATGAACTGCAAACGTGGATTTGTTATGTTCTATCCTCTGCCAACAACGTGAAGAAATGACAGGCTTCAATAATAGCTTAAAGATTGATAATTTCTTTCCTGAAATAAAAGAAAATGACGATTGTGATGCAGCAGCAAGTTCAATTTGGAAACCGTATGGTCAAATTGGGTGTCAAATAAATTGTCGTAGAGAGAACAATCTTGAAAACATCAAGAAAACTAAATTTGAGCACAGTCAATGATTTTAAAATTTGATTGAAGAAGTCCAGTTTTGCCTGAGGGCGCAAGGACGGATGTGGGTCAGGTCAACGCAACTAAGTGGCTCCTTAATTTCGCTTATGCTTTTAAGGCTTCTACTTGTTCTCAAATCGTAATCACATGCCATATGATAGCGAAGGCTATCGCATAAGCCGCTGCAAATTTTTGTTAGGAAGTCTGTATTTTGAAACAAGTTATCATGCTGCGACGCAAAAACACATTTTTGCGTCGCAAACGTCATTTGGTCGAATGTTTAGCGGCGGTACTGTACAGCTTGTTCCATGCACCTCGCTTTCCGCACACAATGCTTTTCCTAATGCAGCCGGCGCTCGTTTAGACTTAGTCGGCCTTGCGCTGCTCATCGTCGGCAGCGACGCGTTCGCCATCGAGCGGCAACGACTTCGAGGGACGATCGACAACTGTCACAGTCTTCTGAAAAGCAGTAAGTGAATGCCGCACGTTATCCTGACAACGTGCTTCTCATGCCGATTTTAGAAAGCCTATGGGGTGTCTCACAGCTGGATGGATACCTATGGCGTTTCGTTAGCAATTACCCTATGGCCCAATTACCCAATTACCCTATTACTCTACGTGTCTTATGGCTTCGCGATCCTACGCGTAGAGCAGAAGGCTGCCTAGAACTTCGACATGCTAATTTGACGTTACTCCCAGTCTTACAGCTCATGGTGAATTGTGCTCTACTTAAATAGTACTATGAGGAACTGCTCAGTAAAGAAATCAATCATTTGTGAATGGATTCTTAACTGTATATGCACAGATACATGAATATACATATAACATACATGCATATATGCCTACACATACATATTCTATAGAACTGCTTCGTCATCCAGCAGCACCGGCGCTCACTCGTCTTCCTCTTGAGGAGCTGAATTCGTGGCTAATTGTATCCGTGAAACAGCCGGAGCTTAGTGTTAATGTGTGCTGCCAGCGAGTTCGTCAAAAGTAAGAGGGCTTATAATGCTTTATTATGTGGTGACAAGCTCATCTGCAGTGCACTTCAGAGCCAGTGACGTCTTCTTTGACCCACTTGGAGCCGCTACCGTCTCTGCAACTGCAACCATCACTCCGCCGACGGTGAATTCTGCGAGGATTCCGCTTCAGAGTCCTTCCTACGTCAACTATCACCGGCAAGCCAGGACACACATTGGTGAGCGTACTACACGGTGGTCTTACTTAGTTTCCTCTCATTTCTGCATGAATAAGTTTTTCCATTTTCAAAGGGAATAGATGGATGGTTGTGAATTCCTAAATATATACATACCACCCACATTCTGAAGGAAAAGTTCTTTTGACGGACTAGAAGCATTAGGCTGAGCAAAAGATTCGTCGCTGTTTCTTCGAATGGCTTCATTTAAGCTGTTTGCTATTTGTTTGACATGCTGTTTTGTATTTATTAGAACTTACATTTTCTGCTTTAAATAGAAAAGTGTTATTGATTTTTTGAATAATAAGTTATTTTTGTTATTTTTAGGCTCACAATAGAACACCAGAGGGGCAAAAATATCAGCATTAAGCAGACAGCGTTTGCTCTTCTTAGCACTTCGTCGTGGTCCAAAAGTTGTCGAAGCAGCCCGAGGTATCTGCGAGGTGTGCGGAGGAGACTCCATAGAAGAGTTTACAGCACGGAAATAGTTTGAGACGTTCAAGAACGGCGACATTGGCCTCGACAACAGCCTGCCACTTGGCAGAAGACCTTCGGAATTCGATGAAGAGCGTCTCAAGGCACTTTTGGAAGAGAGCAACGAACTCGAAAGGAACACCATGGTCAACAAAGAGCTTGTACATTGCCTAACTCCACCGCGTTGATGAGGTTCTTCTTCTGAAAAGATCGCAGCGAGAAGGCCAGTTTTCCATGTTCCTTAACGACAAGGCCAGGCCGCATGTTGCACAAGTCGTCAAAGCCGCACTTCAAGAGCTCGAATGGGAGGTTCTTCAGCATCCGTCGCACTCTTTGGACATCGCACCAACTGATTGGCACCTTTTCCGCTCCCTGTCGAACCATATGAGAGGCACCACGACGAAATGCGAGAAAGAGTAGGTGTCGAAAATGCTGATTTTCCCCCTGGGCATTCCTTTCCTAAGCCTAAAAAGTAGCAAAAAACTAACGGTAAGGTATTCTGAAAAACAATAACAAAGCTTTGTAGTGCTAAAAAGTACTTTCTAATCAATGCAAACAGTTTGCCAAGCAAAAAGCAAATCGCTAAAGAAAATCACTTCGAAGAAAACGCTGCAAACCTATTCCTTAACGTGTTAATTAAGACAAGCACGTCAGCATCAAAGGAGGAAGCGGAGAACCTGTCCGCTTTGTCCGCGGACTCCTATCCTTTGCGTCGCCTTGAAACGGCTATTTCAGCGTTGATGGACGAATTGTACACGCTGGTGGCACTCGATGCCACCTCTTCGATGCTTCACTGGATGGTTGTCGACATCCCCTCGCAGGCGCTGGCGTCAGCGCCCAGCGGGATTACGGTCAGTGGGGTGGCGGGTCAAAGTTTCAGCTCGCAATGCAATTGACGAAGCGAGCAACGCGATACAGCCACTTAGCAGCGCGATGCCACTGAAGTCCACAGATCGTCCTGCGTCGAAGTCGTCCGGGATTGCGCACGCATAGAATGGGTTCCAATCCGATCTTTTCTTCAGAAGGCTGCCTACCAGCCGTTCACTCCGGAGAGGCCGGCCAGCTGTTCACCGTTTGCTCTCTTCCTCTTCTCGCAGCCTGCCTCCCTCAACGTTGTCTCCGAATACTGCGATGGAGCATGTGAACAGCGAGAGAAGTTTCGGTGAGTGGTGAATCCACATCGGCACTTCAAAACAGGAGAATCAATAAATGTTGAAATCGATGGCCTTATCTGTGCCCACGGGCATAAAGGTATAAAGGGCTTTTACTTGAGGAAGAAACCATTATCAGTTTCTGCTTAAAACGTTTCATGGAATTGTTTTCGTTCCACAAGGCTCGATCGAAGGCGAAATTGAACGAGTTCGACTTGGGCGTCACCCACAGCCGCGTTCTGTGAAGTACTACTGCAGGATCAGCCAACACTTGTTGATACAACAGTGGACTCAGTAGCATAGTTGCTCTGACATTTGACTTGCTTTCCGAAAACCACAACACATGTTGTGGACAAGTGCACGCAGCGTTCAATTCTCCGTGGTATCAGAAAGATTTGCAAGCGTTCAGAAGTTTTCCTCTGGACTGCCAGAGAAGGTTCTTCGAAGCAGTAATTCATTGCGGTAAAAACACAAGTTCCTTCAGGATGGACGTCTTCAAGCAGCGCTACACTCTGCGGTTGAGGGCGCTGTCGTGGATCAGCGTCTGCTACGACTTGCCGTACGCCTACCACGTCATTAGATCGGCCATGAATTCAACGGTTCCACGAACCGCTAAGGAGCGGAGGTCAGTTATGATGCGTAGACATGGGCTGTGCAGCAACTGTAGAAGAGAGCAAGGCGATAGCAGCGGCTTCTCAATGCTGACCGCTGTGTGGGTTCATGTCGGCACGCTTTCTATGGGGGTTTTATTTGTTTATTTATTGGTTGTCGACGCCGACAGAACTATTCTACAATCAGCTATCTAAAAAGAAAATACGAGATATACACAACGAGAAGAACAAGACATATGTTAGCGTGGCAGAAGAATACAGACAACATCACCCTAATGAATTAATCATCATTTGAAGTACCCATTAATGAGCCTTTTAAGTCGTGAAATGCGATTTGGTAGTGACATTTAAAAAGTCCGAACCAGCTCGTTGGGTAAAAAATACCAAACGAGCTGGTTCGCTCGTAGTCGAGACCTTGCCTTAGGAAAACGAACTTTGGTCCTGCAACCACGCGTGTTCGGAGAAGAAGTTGTGTGAAATTCGTCAAGACGTAAGCGTATTCTCGCACTGATCATTTTGTAAATCATGCTCAAATCGTTCCTCTTCCTGCGCATTAGCAGTCTTGAAATATGGGGAAATCCGTTCCGAATATTGGAGGGTAGGAAGGATGTGCAATCATAGTCGTAAAGCCGTGTCCAGAACTTTCGCGTGAAATTACTCTGCACCGTTTCTAGTCTGGCTTGGTTGCGCTTGGCAGATGTACTGAGCACAGCCGCGCCATATTCGACCATGGGACGGTCATAAGGAATGTAAGCCAATCTGAGATGACTAATTAAGTTTATGGACAAGTTGTGGACAGTTCTAAATGTACTGTGAATAGCTCTATCTGCTCGCTATTATACTTCGCAATGTTCGATAAACATTCAGCATCCAAAGTGAAGCCTGGGTTGCGATGTCTATTGGTATTATTTATACTATTTCCACTGACGGAGAGAGCGTAATCATCCTCCGCACTTCCGAGGTGAAAAATTTCGTTTTGGCACTGGAGGAGGGAACCCATGGTAGTAAACCCATCAGCAACGGCTGTAGTCGTTGACTGGACTCTAACACGGTTATCAGCGTTTTGAATTCTCATAGATTTTGATATCTTAACAAACATTTGGCAAGAGATATGAAACGATCTTTTCGAGCTCGGTAAATCAGATTTGTATATAATGAATAAGATAGGAGATAAAACCTTCTCACTGAGGTAGCTCGTTTGTGACTGGATAGGCAGGAGCAAAAAGACTGATTGTTTTGAAGGATCTGCCGGTGACGAAGTTGCTAATCCATTCTACTACCCTTGGAAGCAAATTGGAATTTTGAAGCTTGAAGATAAGCACCTAGAAAGGAGCTCTATCAAACGGTTTGGAAGCTACGAAAATGAGATCAACATTCAAGTTTGATCAAGTGCTTTTGTCCATTCTTCAAGAGTTATGTGATTACCAGCCGTCAGAACGGCCTCTCGGCCGCACTGACGGCTTCCTAACGGCTTCTCATCATCAACTGTAGCTGCCACCTATGTCACGGGTTCCCCAGGAAGGACATCATAACTACGTCGATTAGGGCAAGTTAGAAAGAAATAGAAAAAGTGAACGACATCCACAAAAAATCGATTGATCAATATCGATTGATGGCCATCGATACTCCAAAAACGAACTTCAGATTCGTGTTCAGCGACCTCGATCACTCCCGTGGCTGAAGTTTCGGACCGTTTGAACGTCATCCACAGAAGATTGGTATTCTGATCAATATCGATTGACGTCGATCGATACTTCGAAAATGGTCTTCAGATTCGTGTTGAGCGACCTCGATCACCCATAGGACTGAAGTTTCGGACCGTTTGAACGTCATCCACAGAAAATTGATAATACGATCAATATCGATTGATGTCGATCGGTACTTCGATATCGCACTTCAGATTCGTGTTCAGAGACTTCGATCACCCATAGGGCTGAAGTTTCGGACCGTTTGAACGTCACCCACAGAAAATTGGTAAAGTGTTCAATATCGATTGATGTCTATCGATACTTGGAAAATGGTCCTCAGATTCGTGTTCAGCGACCTGATTACCCCCAGGGCTAAAGTTTCGGACCGCTTGAATGACATACGTAAAAATCGATATCTTGATTGATGTCAATTGATGGAGATCAAAACATCAAAAACGAGCTTCAGATTCGTGTGGGCTTCTGGACTCCGCTCACACGGCCCTAAATCCTGTAAAATGAGCATCGCAAAAGCCCACCTTGAGTTGGGAACCATACCCTGTGAGACTCCTCACCCAAGTAGAGCACCCTGCAATGGAATGCTTTTGTGTCCCATAGAACTTTGAAGTGAAACCTATTCATATGGAAGAGCTTTCAGCGCTGGTTACAAATATGCAGAGCAAAGCTGCTAATTACGTCTCCTGCGCGAGTACTGGCCGGCCCAAATTCGGCTGGTGGACTTCTAGTCGGGAGCCTTGATTAGGTGTGGAAGCAGTGTTGCCTAACAATGCTTAACAATACAGCTAAGCGCTGTTATCCACGGGCAACTGTGGTGTAGTGGTGACATGCTTGTCTCACAGAAGTCTACTCATGAACTCGATTCTCGCCTGCGATGTCCCCATTGCATGTGGTGATTTATGGTCGAGAAGACCCTTTATTCTCATTTCCAACGCATTTTTGAACAAACGCTCGTTAGCAGCGTTCTTTGAGGACTGACTTGCGGAATCTCATGCAGGCTTGGAGTGAGCGTGAAGCGCAGCGTTCGGATTACGTCTGAATGTCTTGAAGACGGAGTGCCCGCCGAGCAACGAAGAGGAGAAGGACTCGCTCACAGTGGATGGCGTCATATGCCAGTGATGCTTCTAAATAGCAGCACTCAGCTATAAGCAACGACGAAGTTTTTGTTGGGGAGATCAACCATCGCATAACCTCTTCTTGGCTCAAGTGTATAATAGAACCACCGCCGTACCACACTGAGACCGTAAAGTCAGTGATAAGTTAAAGTCGAAGGCACGTCGCAGTAGTTCGACCAGAGACGTTTTACGGATCTGACGAGGGAAGGGTCTGAAGCATATGTCTGAACGGGGAGAGCGATTCATATAGGGAGAATCCCACTCCTCAGTTAGAGTGAAAATGTGTTTATTTTTTGCCAAATCGATAAACCCAAGAAGTAGGTGGTCACAGTGGGATACGGGCATCACGAGTTCGGTGGTCTTGTACGCCCGCGATCCCCCTACCGCCAAGCCGCTTGGAGCACAGTGAAGGTGCGGTTGCTTCATGCGAGGAAGGTCGGGGTTTGGTTCTTGTGCGCTGCTGCATTTTTGTATTTGGACTGACTGGTTGAGATTTGGTGACTTTGACGTCTATACCATTTTCAGACGTTTCCTGCCCATTGTCCAGCTGCGTGCTGTGGTATCCAACATGGTGATGTGTAAATGTTCAGCATCAGTGATACACCTTGTACAGAGTGCATAAAGCAGCACTGGGCACAATACGGGCAGCGTATAAAAGCTGCAGGCTTCTCACAGTTTGTTTCCGTACATGGACCAATGACCTCGGGAAAAACCATCCTGTTGGGATTTTCAAAAGAGACCAGGATGTGACGTCGGAGGGGTTAACATTAGAAACGCGGTCTGCAGCTCCCGCAAATTAACCTGAACGGCCATCGATACGCTCTTCCCTCATCTTTGCCTGTCACCTGGAAATCACAGGTCTGCTGGAGGTTTTCTAAAACCTAACACCAACAACGTCTGGAGATGCTCGAGTGATGATCCACCTGCTCCCGCTGAAGTGTGGCCTACCCTTAGACAAGGAACCTTCGAGGGAAGAAATCAAGCTGGCCGAACGGATGGCCAGCATATTCGAGGACTTCGAAGCACGTCAACCTGAAGTTGACGAAGACGAACAGCTGGAAGCAGTGGAGGAAGAAGAAGAAGATAGGGATCCGCAAGATGAACAGATGGACGTGGAGAAGCAAGCAAGCAGTAAGCAGTGGACATATGATAATGTTTTCAGGTGGAACTCTTGCTTCGGAGGAAAGGGTGCGTCTTCAATTGGATTTCGGGTGCGTGCTCATAACCATGGAGGATTTCAGGCCTGGGCGGCTGCGGAGCATCACTGGTCAACGTCCAGCAAGCAGTCTCGCACAAGGCAAAACACGAGCTGCTGGTTCAGGTTTCTGTGGAGTGGCCAAGAACATTAAACAATTTCACCAAGATGGTGTGGAAATATGGAAGTTAACAAACGAACAGCAACAAACTACAAACATTTTACATGCATTCATACTTATTAGGGCTTCTCATGAGGGGTGCACGACAGCGTGTTTCTCAGGTTGCAGATGCCCTACATAAGAAGGTTGCGGAAAAATAACAAAGGTATGTCGTAAAACTGCAGGCGTTCCCGCGCTGTACATTTCACATTTGGTAGAGAGTTCTAGGTATAGCTTTCTCATTGTCTTGTGGTTAGAAAACCAGTCAGTAATAAACAAGTCGCAAGAAAGGTACTCTCCAGAGCATACAGCTGGACAAGGCGCAGAAAACGTCTGAAAATGGTGTAGACGTCAAAATCCCCAAATCTCAACCTGTCAGTCGAAATGCTAAAATGCAGCAGCGCACAAGAACCAAACACCGACCTTCCTCGCATGAACCAACCGCACTTCCGCTAGGGGCATCACGGGCGTAGAAGACCACCAAACTCGCGATGCGCCGTATCCCACTGTGACCCCTACTTCTTGGGTTTAACGACTTGGCATAAAATAAACACATTTTCATAGTAATTGAGCGGTGGGGATTCTCCCTATATGATTCGCTCCCCCCGTCATACGCTTCAGACCCTTCCCTTGTGAGTGCTGACCTGCGACAAACGAAGTGGAGAGTCGACCAAGTGTCATGGAGATGATGATGCTGCGCTGTAGTGCTGACATCACGGGAATGGACTGCTAGCGAGGGGATGATCACTAAACGAGCTGAAGGCAGCCGATTTCCTCCCCGATCACGCAGTTAGTTGACAAGAATAAAAACGGCGATCGCACTCCGAACAGGTGAACTCTGCCCGGATGTGGCACAAACGCCGAAGGATGGATCGGTAAATAAATAAGTAACAACACGTTCTTTGAGTTTGTTCAACAGCAGTTTTGGCGAGGTCGGGAGCAAATTACGAGTAACTGAATGAAGGGCTCAACGACGATAAGTCGCAGTGTGCAAAGACTCCACTGCTGCGAAAATCGACAGACTTTTCTGTTAGACAAGCACACTATCACTACGCCAGAGAAGCCGCTGTCCAACTTCGCTTAGCCGCGCTGATTGTATGTACAATGCCACGCTTCATTAAAGCACCGTCCAGCAGTCGAGTCGCCAAGGTGAACTTTGATAGGCCAGAACTCGGTGAGGAGATTTATTCAGCGATTTTGGCCTACTCGCTCGACGTTCCAAGCTCCTCCACTCGATCAAACTTCGAAATCCCGTTTGAAGCTGAAGACAGTCGCCATCGCCGGTGATTAGATTGGCGGAAATGCCGTGGATGAGCCCAAGGATGAGGAGGGAAGGCGCAACGCGGCGTGGTGATCCATGCCTCGCAGCAGTGGGATCCCGTCGACCAAGTTTTTGGATCGCGCCAGTCGACTTCAGTCCACGAACTACTGTTGCGTGAGTGGCATCAGCAGTGGCTGAGATGAGCACGGTGTGGATCCGGTTTCACTTTGCCGCCCCACGTGTCTAAATTCAACTCCATCGGGAGTTCGGTGACTCTATTATTCTCAATGGAATAGTCACCATTTTTGAACTTCCAGAGTAGACTGCGACATAGAACGGAAACACTTCCATCGTAACCGTTTGCATTTCAGATAGAATGGATAGGGTTGGAGGGAATATAGGTATAGAAATACCATGACGCAGCGGATTTGATGTTTGGAAGGCATGGCTTACGAAGCCGTGATACCAGAGTGGAACTAGACTGAAGTCAGAATTGGTTTTCGTTTTGCTCGGTTACTTCTTCATGATCGCTATGTTTCTTCCATCTTCGGCCCACACTGACGGAATAACTCATCTTTAGCACGTTGACGACCGTTGACATAATGTCGCGTCACAGACCTGGATTTTTTTGTTGGATTCAAATCCTTCGATAGACTTTTTTGTGTATGTGTATTTCATCTTTAGATTTTTTCGTAAAAAGAGTGATCCACGAAAAAGGCTTATTGAGCTTCTTGACAAGAAGTGGCTCTCCAACTGTCAAACAACTGTCGATATTCAAAATATCGAGTGCTCCCACGCGCCAGACACGCGACTTTATGCGAATTTATGATGTTTGGCTGGCGCTTTCTCCCCAGCTCGTCAGTCGATTGATAGTTTCACGATTCGACCTTCTCTACCTCAAGATAGCCACATCTTCGATAGATGCTCTTAAACCATCTCGACCATCAAACACGAACCTGGGTCTGGCTGGGTACCTTTTTGCTGCTCGTCTATCCATGTTAGTCCTAGAAACAGAAACATTTTTTAGTCCATTGGTAGGATCAGGACCAGTGGTGCAGCTGTTATGTTTCGAGCAGTCATAGAAGCGGTGTGAAGTAGCATGAGAAAGCATGCACGAAACCGGGAGCTCACCTTCTATTCCAGGGCTAGCTCCGCGGAGAAGTCGCCGACCTCGTCTCGCATCTGCGCCTCATTCCATGTCTCCCACCACCACAAATGCCCGATCAGCTCAACTGCGGAACTCAGTTGGATGTGGATCACTCTCCTGCCATTCGTCCACCTGCTTCTCTCATCGCTTTCCGTGTGAAGATGCATCCTCCTCGAGAGAATTCATACCTTATTGGCTCACATTGTGCCGAATTCTTTCACATGAGATCTAGGTGTGTAACGGTGTGTACCGAAGGCATTCCGGGGCATCTGTGTGCAAACCACATTGAGAATCCTAGTGCTTGAAAGGTTCAGATACTCAAGCGGTTAAGGCGAATTGCTGAGCAGTCGTGGCACATTACATCGAATGCACATGGATATCGTACGAATAAAATCTGTTCATTTTCTGAAAGTGGTGTTGTGTTTGTAGTGCTTCGTAGAACACAATGCTCTAGTGTGTGTTGTGCACGTGGCATCCACGACTTACTCAAGGAGTGCGCATTTCCTATAATGCATACACACAGACGCTTAGCTGTTGCTACACAACATCGCTATGTTGCCGATATGCGTAGGAAACCATTATGTCAGGGAGGGCTCAACCATCTTTAATCGCAAGTGGTACCGTAGAGATAACCGCATTCAGGAACTATTATTAGGTTGGCCAGAAAGTTCTGGCGGTTTTTGTGCTACCGCTTTCCGTTCGTCTATTACTGAATCAATATTCAACTCACTTCGCATTTTTATATAAGGCCTGAGATTGCGGAAGGCCTGGGATTCAGTAAAACTGCTGTCACGGATGGTTTGATACGCTTTGGAAAGGTAAAATGCTCGAAAAGTGGGTGCCCCACGAGAGAAATAGTCGCGTTTCGAAATCTATTCTTCTTTGCTTCTCCGGAATCCAAACGACCCGTTTTTGGTCGAGCCGTCACATGTGTAGAAAAGTGGGTTCTGCACGATAACCGAAGACGATCAGGACAGTGAGTTGATGCCGATGAACACTCCCCCCCCCCCAGGTACTTTCCAAAGCCGAATTCCCATCAGAAAAAGGCGATGGTTACAGTGTGCTGGTCGGCGACTGGCGTGGTTCACTACAACTTTCTGGAATCAGGCCGAGCCATTACAGCAGAGTCCTGCTGTGACGCAATCGAGGAGAATTGAAAATTGCGTGAGCTGCAGTTGGCACTTGTCAGCAGAAGAGGTACCATTCTTCCGCACGTCAACGCCCGGACACACGTTTCGCAAATCACCACGTGGAAATTAGACGAGCTTGGAGTTGAAGTTCTGCCTCACCCGCCATATTCATATGATCTTGCGCCAATCGACCACCGCCTTTTTAAGCACTTTCAGAACTTCCCGTCTGCAAGAACCCTCGCAAATCAGGACCACGAAAAACTGCCTTTCAGGAATTTGTCGCATCTCAACCACCATGTTTTTTCGCTAGTGGAACTAATCCACTAGTATCGCATTGGAAAAAGTGCGCTGCATGCTGTTTACTTCGACTGAATCCGGTGAGTATGAAGGTTGTGATCGTTTGAAGTGGACCTGTCCAGAACTTTCCCGTCAACCTAATAGAAGCCGTTCAGCGTCCAGTTTAGGTGTACCACATGGCTCATAGATAAATACCGCAACAAACTTTGGCAGCCTTGTTAAGAGGCTGCCAAAGGCCTCGGCCACTACAACAGTTACCGTGCACACTCTTGGTACTGTGTTCCTAACAATTACGTTGGTTCCGGCTTCTCATAACAAACATTGGCGACGTTTCATTTAAAACGACCGAGTGCGTATGTTCTCAAGGCCCAAGTTGGAGTACTCCGATTCCGAAGTGGCTAAATTTCTAAAGACTCATCGTGGAACATTCAGCACTACGCTAGCGTGTAGGGAACCTCAGCTGAAGTGATCGAAAAAGGTGGTAGTCACTTGGGGCCAGATTTGGGTTGTGCGGTGGATGCGGCAGAACTTCCCATCCGAGTTCCAGAATTTTCTGAGAAGTCGTCTTCGCGATGTGTGGGCGCGCGTTATCGTGCAGAAAGCGAACTTTGTCGAGCCTGGGCTGTTCCTTGCGCATCTTGTCGGCCAGTCTCTGCAGTTGGATGGAGTAGACCTCGGCAGTGACCGTCGTGATGTCAGGCAGCAGCTCGAAATGGTAGATCCCACAAACTCCCCATCAGACGCTCAGCATGACTTTCCTCGCATGAATTATTTCACCTTTTACGAAAGATTTCGGCACCTCACTGCGTTGGCACCACACACGTTTACGAGCGTGGTTGACGTAGAGGACCCATTTTTCGTCTCCTGTGATGATGGTGTCCAGACAGTTGAAGGTGCGACTTCGGGAGAGCAGCTGAGTGCATATGTCCAGACGTCTTCGCCGGTTGTCGTCGATCAGTTCGTGTGAAAGCCACTGACCAAGCCTTTTAACCATTCCAAGAGATGCAGTCCATTGTCCACGGTGGATCGGGAACAGCCAAGAGCAGCAGCAAAGTTGCGCACACCTTCATATGGATGCTGCTCCGCCAGTTTCCTCAGTTCGTCCAAAGATATGGTTGTCGGTCGACCAGAGCGAGACTCACCTTCGAGACTCCTGTTCCCCTTCTGAAGCGTTCAAACCAGCTATACACAGACCGTACAGAAGGAGCTCCAGAGCCGAATACAGGACACAAGTACAGCTTCTGCAGCGGAGCGCCCAGATTCAAACTCGTAAAGGCGTAGGTGTCTAATATGGGTAGACAGTTCGGCCATCGTACAGTGAAATAGGCAAAGAAGACGGAGCTGGATATGCTGTGCATATACAGCAGGATAGTGTCTTTATATAGCACTTATGTTGAAATCTTCAGAATATTCTAGAAAAAATCAGGAACATTGCGAAGTTTTCTGCAGATACTTTCTGGATACCCTAATATTTGGAGGACGGAGATTCTTCCTGTAGTATTCATTTTTGCCGTTCCGGCGTACCTTTGAAACAGTTCCCTTGTTAGTCAAGAGCGCTAAGCGAAGAGAGGTAGCTGTCTCCCTCTGTTGGATCGTTCATGGTTTTTTCGGTAGCCGGAACGGTTTTTTTCTTTGTCTATTAGGAACGATACTCCCACTTGTATCGATCTCACAAGTTCATGTAAAACCGCCTTTCTTTTTTAAACAAAGTTCGGGAAACACCATCCTTTCGACAGGAACACTGGTGATGCCACCATTTTTTTTAAATCCAGCTGCGAGTGAGACCGCGTGCCCTTCTGCATCCTCAAATTTGGTCGGATCGGAAACATGTCCAGCGAAATTAGTTCAAAATCTTTTACAGTCATATGGACGCCACTGTATGAACTCGTACTTCATGCATCAGCCCTTTTTCAGAGAATTTGTGAAACGTTCGGTTTTCAGAAAGGCCCACCATGCTTTCCGTACCGTGCTGAGAAATATCATCCTGATTGAGAAGACGTAGTCATAAAGTACATATGCATCAGTAGCCTTCGTCAGTCTAGGGAGAGCTGTCTTCAATATTATGTACATAGAGAGCTTATTTTCAGCAGCACTTCTTCACTCTCGATTGTTGCCGACTGCGATCGCTGCGCAGCTGGACATTCCCGGTGCCATTCACAAAATCCAAGCTATGTTGGCCACTCCTTTCGTTTGCAATAACCTGAAAATGTTAATTCGATGACAGCTAGAGCAACCTAGCCACCCCTAATCGAAGTTGAAATTTGGGTCACTTTGTGCCACCGAGCAATGCTTGAATTTGCTCCAGGTTTTACTTCATTCTCCTGTATTTTTCGACCACTTAATATTATTATATAATAAACTGGGCGCGTTGGGTGCGTTGAGGTACCGGCCGTCGCGTGCTCTCGAGTCCAGTACCTGGGTCGAGTTTTCCGCCTCAGGCCAACCAAGTCTTCCATCTCTTCGGTCTCCCGGAAGGAAGAACACCGCTTTTCCATTGGCTGGCCATCTCATGTCATTGTAATGGCCAAACACGCATTCAAATTGCCTCCACGACATTCCAAAAGGGATTGATTAGTTCCGCGTCTATCCCTTCCTTATAAAAAACTGTTTTTCCGGGTGTGGATTCGGCATTGTTCGACATTAGCGCGTAGTGTTGTTCACTGAAGAAGACGTTGTGAATGTGGAGCTGACTCTCATAAGGTACAGAATGATGTTCGTTCTAGAATAAGAAATAAAGAATGCCTGCGACAATTTTTGAATCAATCGGGACAGCCTCAATTTTTGCACATTTTAACAGAATATCATAGCACATTTTTCTCCCTGTCTGAGCGAGCTGTTGACTTGAAGCTGTGTAGTATTAATGCTGATCTTTAAAAAAATTAGGCGCTTCTAAAAGATTAACAAGATTTTTTACAGTGCACAGAGCTTTTTAAAGGCCTATTCGACGCGATCACGGAGTCGTAAGCGAAAATTTGACTTGTCACGAAAATAGTTTTTTCTCACTGAAGAAGACATCATTCTTCTTCTTCTTCTCCTTCTTCAGCGTTTGTCCCGCTTCTTGGCGGGGTCCACTATTCTGGTGTCATGACGCCACGTTTCCCGATCCAGGGCTTGATCGGGGTGCACACCAGCTACTTTCAAGTCCATATGTAACGTCCCAGGCCAGCGCTGCTTCGGACGCCCTCTAGGCCGTTTTCCAGACACCTCCAACTCAAGGCCCATCTTACGGACGCTGTCTTCCTTTCCACGCAGAACGTGGCCGTACCATCGCAAGTGAGCTTCGCGCATCTTTCAGCTATCGGCGCGACACCGAACTTCTGCCGAATGATATCCTTTCGGATGCGGCCCATGCACGTGACCCCAGCTGTCCAGCGCAGCATCTTCGTCTCCATGACGCTGAGGCGGGTCTCAAATTCTTTGGTCGTAGACCAACACTCAGCGCCGTACATTGCTACTGTCAGGATGACTGCTCTGAACTACAACGTCGACGTAAAGCGCTCTGGTACCTTCTTGTCGCAGAGCACGCCAGTCAACGAGCGCCACTTGGACCAAGCTGCACTCACGCATGAATTCCCTTCGACCATCAGTTTGCCGTCAGATGCGACTGCTGATCCCAGGTACTTAAAGACCGAAGTCCGTGAAAGCTCGATGCCGTTTATCTTGTTGGAGCTGGACTCGGAAACGTCCGTGGTTGGGTATTCAGTCTTCTTCACGTTTAATCTGAGTCCAAAGCGCTCCAAGCGATCATACCAAGCTTGCAGCTCTCGCTCGAGTTCATCTTTATCTTTGCTAGCGAGCATCACGTCATCGGCAAAAGCAACGTCCATGGGACGGGCTCGTGATCTCGAAGATCTCGTGTGATGACATACATGACAACAAGAAAGAGGAGTGGGGCAAGTGCAGAACCCTGGTGTACCCCAAAGAGATGGGGAACTCCATCGAGGTTCCAGCTGCAGCTTGAACTCTGCTCTTTGGGCGAGAGTGGAGGTTTCGCACCCACTCTATGAGCTCTTCAGGAACTCCATGTTGTCGCAAGGCGTACCTTTAACCTCACGCGACACCCGATCAAAGGCCTTCTCCAAGTCGAGGAAGGCGATATGCACTGGCTTCTGTTTCTCGCGGTGCTTCTCTATCAGGGGGCGGGCGGCGTGTATGGCATCAACGGTGCCGCAGCCAGCCACGAAGCTGCATTGATTGTTGGGAAGCTGGGCGATGTTCCGAATTCGTTTATCGACAATTCGCTGAAAGATCTTCATGCTGTGCGAAAGGAAGCGAATCGGACGGTAATTGAAGGAGTCTGCAGAACTGCCCTTCTTCTTTCACTTTGGCGCCAACACTCAGGCACTTTCTTCAACCTGTCTAAAGAACTTCGCCAACCACTCAGCAGGGTGCCAGTACTTGGACTTCCATAAATCAGCTGCCACGTCATCGGGCCCAGTCGCTTTGCCTGGCCTCATCTTCTTCAAAGCCACTTCACTCTCCTCCACGGTGATCTTCTGAATGGGACCGTGGGTTGGGGCCGATGAAGGGATGGCTGGATGAGGAAATTCTACCGTTGAGATTTCCTCAAAGTAATCTCGCCATCGCTCCAATGATTTCTTGCGGTCCATGAGAAGATGGCGGTTCTCATCATTAATGCCGAAAAAATTCGTAATGCAGAGTTCCGACTGTGCAGCTTGACGAATCGCCTTCTTCCAAGTTCCGTCGATAGTCGTGACTGTCGGCGACGGAACGCGAGAAATTATAGCTGCTTCCTTCTCTCTCATTCGCCACCACTTGATTCTTGGTGCACCGCATCGCTCGACCTGCTTCATCCTCGGAGGGGCGATCTTCAAAGTGCAAACGGTCGGTGCTGTAGGGCGACCGTCTCATACGGCACGAGAGCATCTGTGCAGTATACGCAGCGAAGAAGTGATAGGCCTGAGTTATACTCCCGCGGGAGCATCCGCGGAAGGGCGGGAATCGCGCCGAGACTCCTCACCTGGCCAATCGCCGCGCCTCGCCACGCCCGCCTCCGCCGTGCACCATTGGTCCGCGGACGTTCCGCGGGAGTGTAACAGATGCCATAGGCCTCTGTTATACTCCCGCGGGAGCTTCTGCGGGACGTCCGCGGACGGACGATGCACCACGGACGGTCGTCGTCGTCCCGGGGCGGGTAGCGTCGCATCGAAGCGCGTTTCCCGCGCCGAACTCCGGGGGACGACAGCCTTCCGCGGTGCAGTGCACCGCGGACGGCTGCCATCCCGCGGGCGGGAAGTATAACACCCCTCTCGTCGTGTGTCGGCGGTATCCGCGGACGGCGGGCGTGGCGGGCCGCGACGAGTGGCCCGGCGCGGGGTCCCGACGCGATTTCCGCCCATCCGCGGAAGCTCCCGCGGGAGTATAACAGGGGCCATAGAGTCGCTCCCGACGACGAATTCCATCAATCGATCGTCAAAGCGTTCGACGCTTACAATCAAGTCACGATGTCGTTCGGAGACGATTATTCCGACACCACTGGTGGTCCTGGGACTTCCACAAAGAACAGCCTTGAAGCCACGTTCTATCCCTTGACTTGACGGACGCCGTAGCACAATCTCGAGAAACTTGCATTCTCATACGCCATGTGATGTGACACGGGTGTTCGTAGGCCGGCCTGTCACAAGGGCCTGTCGCCTGCAATCGAGTGGCCGTGTTCGGCTTAGCTCGCAGAGCGGGCAGTTTCCAGTGGCACCACGTGGAGGAACAGACATCGCCACCAACTGAAGGAGACATCATATGAAGACAAAATTGTACTGCATAAAGTTCCAAGCACAGATTGTTATAAAATGAAGAGTAAAGCTTTTCTTCAGCGATCTTCGGTATGATTAGGGGATTCGATCTCGAGGCAACCATTTCTTTTCCGTCAAACGATGGAAAATCGAACCTTCTGCTCATTTAAAGGACTTGCACGAAATCTGATTTTATACGGTGGATTAAAACGCCTAAAAATCTATGCCTCAAAACTTCACTCCTATAAGTTGATTCCTTCAGATATTAAAAAGGATTTATTTTTAAGAAAAGTGGCGATTTTAATATGGGTCCACGAGTCATATCGAAGACCGCAGTGGAAAGATTTCATTTTTACGGCCAATATTTACCGAGGTCGAAATTTTATGGAGTTTTCAGTTCTTCAATTTCATCTCATATCGCTATCTCCTTCAGGTAGAAAATAATTCATTTCCGTAGCAAGTCAAGGCTTCGCATTCGACTCCGCGATCGACTCGAGGAGCGCTTCAAAAAAGACTCTGTACACAACTGCTGTAAAAAATCTTTAAGGCAGCACTTAAACTACTATTAACGATTAGAAATCGTATTTTACGGGGTACAGTTTCAGATCAGGATGTCTCTCGTTCAGGTAGAGAAAGGTGCCGGAAAATTTGGGGCTACACGCTACAAGGAGAGGGTGTGTTGCAGTAGATTATATAGCGTATCCGTTTTTCCTAGCAGATCAGAAATCACGGCTTATCCTTTGGCGTAAGACGTGAGCGAGCGATTTAGACTTTCTTTGTAGTAAGTCAAAAGTTGAACTAAGGCTGCTGGAGCTGATACTTGACCATGTCGGCAGGCGTAGAGTTGGACCCGCTTCGTTCGTGAGCTGAGCAGAGCTCTAAGCAGAATAACCGACCGCATTAGAACGAGCTTACTGCAGTACAGCGACACACACATACAATGATAGGCAGCAATGTGAAGGCGACTTTTCTTTGATGAAATCCGGGGCGAATAACTTCCCGCTCTTATTACCGATGGAGAGAAGAGGAAGGCCTGGGCTACCAACGTCGAAGGACGAGGCAACGCTGACTACATAGGACCACATGACTGCCACAGCGGCGTCGTGTTTTGCGGAGGAGTGTTGTAGCTTCATGCAACAAATGACTCACTTTCTTCACAACAGTTGCGAAAGCTTCCTTAATTCCGTAGTTGTCTTTGGCAGACGATCGGATTGCCTCAATAAAACAGCTGCTCTCTTTTAAGTCCGTCAGCTCCTCATCGCTTAACCGGCTGTCCAAATCGCTCTGAAATAGACCTTCTCATGTCAAGAGCTAGCAATTGACAAGAAACGGGATTCTAGAGGAGGAATCTTCTGTCGTACGAATTATCAAGGAGCACAAAAATTAAAGGCAGTTTGTGCCTGATTCTCTTTTTTCCTTAATCGTATTTATCAGCTGGGTTCCTTTTTACAACTGTTGTATCCTACCATATTGTATTATAAAAACGGCATAGCTTATGCTTGATTTTCTTTCCTCTTTTCTCAATCGTATCTCTCAGCTGAGCTTTGCTGTACTACTGTTGTCAGCATAAACACCCAAATATTGGCCATAGTTAAATACTGCCATAATCTTAGCGGGCACCATACCAAGATTCATTGAGAGTCGAAGTTGGGATTCTTACAAGTACCAGCAAATGGCAGTCCCAGTGGTGCACCTCATGGAAGCGCTTTCTCTAAGAGAGAAGATTGTCTTAGCGAGGCAAGCGATTCACTTGCTCGGTCGCTGCCTACGCCGGTACTACATTATCTGACGTGCCACTCCGGCCAACAAGCACCAGCGGCGCATTTTTGCGCCGAAAAGCACCGTTTTTAATAACTGCTTTGGAATCGAAATAAAAGACGTTTAATTGAGTTCATCAGCTCAAGTTCTACCGTTTGGTGGCAGCTAGTTCCATAAAATAGGTCATGCTCTTCTTAACACATGGACAACCATTTAACGTCATTCTGCGAGCGATCGTGCCCACTCGATTGATTCTGTATATATGATGGGTTCATAAGCATTGTTCACCTTGGCTGGAATTTGAAAATTGCCTCCGTTCTGGTACCTTTGTGCTGGATTCCACGCTTTATTATTAATTCTTATTTACTTTAATATTATTTCTTGGCTTATTCTTGTCCCGTTTGAAACATAGAGATACGTGATGTCTTTGTCCACATGCGGAGCAGTCCAGCTTTGAACAATCAAAGCTGCTGTGAGTAGGTGAGGAGCATTTCCAGCATCTGCGTTCCTGCTTTAACTACTTTCTGCGAGCCGTTTGGCCTGTTACTGCTCTGAAGGGGGTGCGTTACGTTAGGCAGCTCCCTTAGTTAGCGGTAGCGGGCCGCGCCACGCGCCACCGCCCCCGATCATGGTAGCGTGGCGTGTTGTTGAGCCCGCCTCGGACGGACGGGTCCGACTGCTGCCGACAGGGACGGCTAGTGACGTCATACGCGTCTAATCAATGGGCGCGCTAGAGCACGAAGTTATGCACCACCGACTGTTGGCTACGCTCTTTCGGCTTGGTAGAAAGGGAGACAGTGAAATACCTCCGCTTCAGCTTGTATGTTGGAGAAATACTACGGTTTCTGAGTGTTTGCTAAAAGGGTGCCTGCGAACGACATGACACTTAAACTATCACACGCGAGTTGGAGAAGTGTAGCGAGGAAGTGACGAGCGAAATTACAATCAAGAGGAAAGTTACGGATTAATGCTGCAATGAACAGCTTTTGAAGCCTAGCAAAGGACCCGTGTCTCAGCAATCCCTCAAAAATTTCCCAAGGCCGAGTATTCAAAGAAAAATTTGTAGGGGTGTTAATATTGTTATGCCGAACGAGGTTGTAAGGTGATATGATGATATGTATGCGTGTGGTGTATTGAGAAGCTCAATAAATACCCACCTTACAACCTCGTTCGGCACAGCAATATTGACATACTAAGAAAATACCGAGGTTTTGCGAATAGAGAAAATGGAGAATGTATAGAGAATTTCGGGAACCGTCTTCCAAACACCTGTGAAAGTTCATTAAAGTCTCTGGCAACAGTAACCTTCCTATCACAACGGACAATATATTAGAGCAGAAAGCAGTGATCTTCAAGAACAGTGACACGATAGAGAATCTGTGGAAAAGACGCCGTAAACATTAGATATTCTCATGGGTGGTTATCTTACCCCATTGTCTGAAGTATTATTACCCAGCTAATTTATCAAAATATCTACTCCTTACACCTTCCAGCTTTTCCTCTGTTCATGCTATAGTTCGAGTTTTATACCATTTCCAAACGGTTTACATATGCCCCCGCTCTTTCTTTCTTGTTGAAATAATCCATTATTAATCCAGAGAATCGGGAATAAGCTCAAGCTTCTACTCCATTGTATCCCCTGCCCCGATAAAAGTGTGCATGTTTTGTTGTTGGTAGTTTGCAATTTGCAGTTTGCACTTGGTTCTGAAACTTCTAAATAATAGCCACCTAAATCCTTTTTCGAATTCTCCTGACAACGTGGCTTGCCACGTCTCCTCAGTCATATGAAGCAGATCTCATTCCACTTGAACGTAGTTAACAAACGCTCCCACTTCTTCAGTCTACCAAAAGACGTCAAATGTTCCACCAACATTGTGTACCACTTAACTGTTTCCCTTCTTCTGCGCTAGTAGAAGGAACGCAGTCGAAAGCAGTCGGCACACCCTTTCGCGCCCTGGCGCGCCCAGCAGACTCGGTGACCGCTCGCGTATGACGTCACTAGCCGTCCCTGTCGGCAGCAGTCGGACTCGTCCGTCCGAGGCGGGCTCAACAACACGCCACGCTACCGTGCTCGGGGGCGGTGGCGCGCGGAGCGGCCCGCTACCGTAACCCAGGAAGCTGCCTAACGTACGAACCCGTCGCAAATCGTCGCATGGTCATAACTCCTTCAATTTTATGTTGTTTGAGGAAATGTTGGGACCGTTCGACTCATCTCCTCGAGATCTACGCAAACATAAATAAAACTTTACCAGACCACCGCGTTTTCACCGTGGGTGTTCTAAAAATGCAGCGGGCTTTTGCGATTAGAGCACCTTATTTCCCAGGACGTGCATGATTTCGGAGTATCTCAGGCATGGCGTACTTTGTCAGTGCTCTGTCATGCCTGGAATGCTCCGAGACTGCGCCGCCAACAATGTATATAGGATCGAACCTATCAATCGAGTGTTAGAAAGCATGTTCTGTCCGCTCCTATCTGCCCTTACTGGAAAATGTTAAGTTCAAGTCTATTTCGACCCGTTTGGAGACTTTTATCAAAAATTTCCAGCTACCCTACTCTAGAATTGCTCCAATCTGTCCCGGCGAGACAAAAGTGTGCGCCGTGCGCAATGCGTATAGATGAACCTATCGATTGGGTTCGTAACTGGTAGAATGAGCGATTGGGAAGTTCTATCATAAATCTCCAGCCGTCCTGTTAAGGAATTGCTCCAAGGCTGTCCAGCTAGCCTTTGGAGTGCGCCGTGACCAACGCATATAGAATCGAACCTTTCAATCGAGGCGAGCGACCGCCTGCAAATTGTACGCGCGGACGTTCCGAAGAGCAATAACTCTTTCAAGTTCAGATCATTTCTGCTGCAACGTGTGGGTCTTGTAGGCAGTAAAATGGTCTAGTAGTACACTAAAGTAAAACGGTGTAGCTTAGGAAGAGACGATGTTACAGGTGTGCGAAAACGCAGGTGAGGCTTGTGTGACGCATTTTTTCGATTTCGGTGGACCACTGCGAGACGACGAGATGAGCTAACGACCTTCAAATGCATATGCATACAGAGCGCTTAAGGTTCTTTACGATGACGTGCTCAGAGCTCCTCAGCTACCTAAAATGGCTTACCCTCAGCTGCCAGTTTAAAGCGGCGAAAGATAGCGGTTAGAGTTTCTTGTGCTCTCACTCGCCCAGATTAGAGTGTTCGACACTCGAAATGACACCGTTCTGTTCAGCATGAAGAGCGCTATCGAATGGTGTAGACTTCGACCGATTTCGGAAACATCGATCTTTTGACAGATTCGCATCGAGGGCGAGGCCGCTCGAGGCCCCTGCAGACGGACGATTACGTCATCGAAAATCGTTATCTTCGAGTTAGGCCACGCTTGACACCATTCAATAGAGCCTTTTGTGCTGAACTGAATCGTGTTATTGGGAGTAGGGAAAACTTTAACGAGTAAGAGCGAGGAGAACATCGACCGTTGGTGTGCTAAATTGTACGCGCGGGCGTCTTCTGAGCGCGACAACTTTGTCATGTGTGAACCTTTCCGGTTGCAGCTTGTGGATTTTGTAGACAGCAAAATGTTCTAGCAGCGCACTGAAATACAGCAATGCCGCTTATGATTGGACAAAGTGACACCAGTGCGAAAATGCAGGTTAGCCTTGTGTGACACAATTTTTTCCAATTCCAGTCGACCTCTGCAAGAAGACGCAGAGAGCTTACGACCTACAAATGCGCAGGCGAGCAGAACACTTGAGGTTCCTTACGAAGACTTGCTCACAGCTCCCAACCTGCATAAACTGCCTTACCCCATTCGTCATTTTAGGCGCCGGATTTAGCTGTTCCTGCCTCCTTACTCGCCCGTATTGGGTTTTCGACACTCCCAATAGCAACGTTTTGTTAACCATGAAAAGCTCTATCGAACGATGTCAATTTCGACCAATTTCAGAAAAATCTATTTTTTTAACAATTTCCCTACGAAGACGGGGCGCTAAAGGTCGAGCCTGCGCGGAGGATGACATCATCGAAAACCGATAATTTCGAAGTTGGCCGAATTTTCTCGTCCAAAATCATCTAGGCGGTTATTTTTGTTTTCACCCTCAAGTATGGGCGGTTTCCTGCCGCAATCGTCCAAATGAACTTCGGCATCGTGTTCGGCACCCCCGAATGAAGCCCCGCCCCTAAGCGAGCTTTGAGCAAAATCGGTGATCCCTGACCCGAATACCTCCAATTATCCAGAAGAATATCCAAAACCTACAGAAATCGGCGGAGTTTTCAAAGACGGACGTCGGGTTCGTAATCAGTGACCCAAATAACCCCTAGATGGTTTTGGACGAGAAAATTCGGCCAATTTCGAAAACATCGATTTTCGATGACGTCATCGTTCGCGCAGGCTCGGCCTGGTGCGCCCCCGTCCTCCATGGGAAATTGTCAAAAAATCGATTTTTCTGAAATTGGTCGAAATTGATATCATTCGAAAGCGCTTTCCATGGTGAACAGAACGGTACCACTGCGAATGTCGAACACTCAAAACTTGGGCGAATAATTGCGCAGAAACTTCAACGCTAAAACTCCGCCGCCCGAAAAATGGCAGCTGGTGCTAAGGCAGTTTAATCAGCTAAGGAATTGTTAAGACATCCTCTTAAAGAACCTTAAGTGTTCTGCTCGCTGGCGCATTTGTAGGCCGTTAGCTCTCTGCGTCTTCTTACAGGGGTCGACTGGAATTGGAAAAAATTGTGTCACACAAGGCTAACCTGCATGCACTGGTGTCACTTTGTCCAATCATAAGCGGCATTGCTGTATTTCAGTGCACTGCTAGACCATTTCGCTGCCTACAAAATCCACAAGCTGCAACCGGAAAGGTTCACACATGACAAAATTATCGGGCTCAGAAGACGACCGCGCGTACAATTTAGCACACCAACGGTCGATGTTCTCCTCGCTCTTACTCGTTAAAGTTTTCCCTACTCCCAATAACACTATTCAATTCAGCATAAAAGGCTCTATTGAATGGTGTCAAGAGTGGCCCAACTCGAAGACATCGATTTTCGATGACGTAATCCTCCGTCTGCAGGGGCCTCGAGCGGCCTCGCCCTCGATGCGAATCTGTCAAAAAACCGATATTTCCAGAACCGGTCGAAATTTATACCATTCGATAGCGCTCTTCATGCTGAATAGAACGGTGTCATTTCGAGTGTCGAACACTCTAATCTGGGCGAGTGAGAGCACAAGAAACTCTAACCGCTATCTTTCGCCGCTTTAAACTGGCAGCTGAGGGTAAGCCATTTTAGGTAGCTGAGGAGCTCTGAGCACCTCATCGTAAAGTACCTTAAGCGCTCTGTATGCATATGCATTTGAAGGTCGTTAGCTCATCTCGTCGTTTCGCAGTGGTCCACCGAAGTCGTAAAAATGCCCACACAAGCCTCACCTGTGTTTTCGCACACCTGTGACATCGTCTCCTCCTAAGCTACACCGTTCTACTTTAGTGTACTACTAGACCATTTTACTGCCTACAAGACCCACACGTTGCAGCAGAAATGGTCTGAACTTGAAAGAGTTATTGCTCTTCGGAACGTCCGCGCGTACAATTTGCAAGCGGTCGCTCGCCTCGATTGAAAGGTTCGATTCTATATGCGTTGGTCACGGCGCACTCCAAAGGCTAGCTGGACAGCCTTGGAGCGATTCCTTAGCAGGACGGCTGGAAATTTATGATAGAACTTCCCAAACGCTCACTCTACCAGTTACGAACCCTATCGATTGATAGGTTCATCTCTATACGCATTGCACACTGCGCACACTTTAGTCTCGCCGGGACAGATTGGAGCATTTCCCTAGTAGAACGGCTGAAAATTTCTGATAAAATTCTTCAAACGGTTGGAAATAGGCTTGAAGGCTTTACATTTTCCAGTAAGGGCAGATCGAAGCAGAGTGAACATGCTTCCTAACACTCGATTGATAGGCTCGATCGTGTACACATTGTGCGCGGCGCACTCTCGGAGCATTCTAAGCATGACAGAGCACTGACAACGCACGCCATGCTTGAGATGCACGACACATGCACTTCCTGGGAAATAAGGTGCTCTAATCGCAAAAGCCTGCTGCAGCTATTTTATAGGACGCCCACGGCGAAAACGCGGTGGTATGGTAAAGTTTTATATCTGTTTCTGTAGATCTAGAGGAGACGAATCGAACGCTCCCAAGAGTTTCTCAAACAACTTAAAATTTAAGGAGTTATGAGCATGCGACGGTTTGCGACGGATTTTTCCGTAGCAAACCGTCTTTTTGACGGCGCGACGCGGTCGGTATTGTAGGCCCTAGGCAGGTAGGAAACATGGTAAGTCAACTCGAGAAATAAGTCTGATTAAAATTTCCCCATGCTAGTTGATTGCCTGATCGATACTCCCTCTGCTGTGAAGCCCTTCCGTCGATCATCTTTATTGCGCAACACCCACCCCGATCGGTTATGTAGGCCTGAGAGGAAGCCCATAGCACCGCTCAAAATGTCGATAATATTGATAGATATCAATTGCCATAAGGCGTTTCCGTGATCTATCATAATCCCACAACTCCCATCCCGATCGGACAGGTCTGAGAGAAAACCGTGCACCGCTCAAAAAATCGATCATATCGATCAATATCGATTGCCTGATCGAGATTCGCTCGGCCGTACAACACTTCCTTCGGTCAACACAATCACGCAACTACTACCCTGATAAGTTAACTCTGGGAGCAAACCGACAGCACCGCCCAAAGGATCGCTAATATGGTGTTGTGAATACACAACCTACATGAGAATGTATAAAGGTAATGCCATGTAGGGCAACATAAATTTGAATAATAAATGTTTAGACATTTAGACTAGCTCCACAAGATAAGTACCATTGAACAACTCCACAGGCATGACTAGCGGTACCGTAAGTAAGCAATCGAGGTTGCGCATATGCAATACACTCTAGACGCGGTATATCCTTTTAACTTCTCACCCATTGGCAAATATGTTCCCTGTTTATAGGCTCCGCCCAAGTAATTTCTGCATATATACCGCCATGTTCTGTAATATTTGCCGTGCTCTTAACGTGATATCGTAATAAATCAATTATTACAAGTCGCAATAGACACAGCCGTGGTGAACCACCAAATTGGTGCATCAGCCGTGGATTCAAACCCACGCAAACGTTTCTGCGATACATCTCCCCATTGAGACAGAAACTAAAGTTACTCCAGTAAGCGTTCCTCAGGGGACCAGGAAACTTCAAAGACTTCCTAACGCGTTCCCTCATGAGAGCCCTGGAAGCAACTGAAACTTCTTTCCATCGCTAGGAAAATAAGAATTCAAAAAAGCACTCTATTAAGTGTTCCTCGGGAACCAGGAGTTCTTTCAAAGCCTTCCTTTACCAGGAAGCAAAAAGTTTCTTTCCAACTCGTTGGAAAGAGATTAAATCAGCAGTTCTTTCTGGTTAAACCTTAACAGAGCGGCCAATAGAAATTGCTGGAAAAGCTCGCTCATTGTGCGAGTTCTCATCTGAGAGAGCCGGAAGAGCAAGTAAAAGACCCGCGTGGCAGGAAAAGTTCTTATTCGAACCAAACGAAGTAAAATCTAAGGTGAAACTGTGAAACTTTGCAAAAATCAAGAACATGGCAGAAATACAAATTTACAAGACAAAGATGACGAATGCTTGCGGACTGATCAAGAAAAGCAAGCCAGAGGTCATCCGTCTCGACCAAGCGTTCGCATTTCCGGAAGAAAGGAAGGAGTACGAAGCGTACATTAGGGAGAAGACAGCACAGCTGAACCACCTGATGAGAACGGTAATGAGCAACAAGCAGTACCACGACAACTGCTTAAAGGAAGCCATCGAAATTATTAATTCACGTCCCGATGAGAAATAACGTGAAAAGCTCATGACGGATTTAAATGACCACTTGCAAGCAGAATCAAACGAGCTTGACATCACGGTCATACGATGGCAGAATAAAGTGGACTTCAGAAAGGACGAACTGTCTCAGCAAACAGTTTTAATTACCAGCTGTCAGGAAGGTAGCAACGGTAACCGTACTGTCACTGGCAATAGTGGCAGCAATTGCACATCGACAAATGGAGCCACACCTTCACAGGAACGCAGTGTGACACTCAGACGTCCATTTCTCGAGGTTCCAACATTCACAGGGAGCTTCAGAGAATTCTCCGCCTTCTGGTCGGTGTTCGAGTTGCTTATACATAACGACGTAAATTTAAGTGACCAAGAGAAATTCCTTCCTGTTTTTGAAGCAGGCTCTTAAAGGGAAGGCCGCAGATTCCATAAGCTGTGTTCCTGTAATTGGAGACAAATACTATGTAGCCGTCAACATCTTCAAAAAACAGTACGACAGATCGGCAAGCATAGCTGACATTCTCATAAATGAGATCGAAAACATTCCGCGTGCTCACGATACACCCAGGAGTTGTCGTGACACCCTATCATCCATTACCTCACGGATCATACACCTGGAACAAACCGGTGTATCACTTAATGCTGACCGAGTATGGCGTCGCATTATCCTCTCAAAATTTACGGAGCATATCTGTAGCACTGTGATAAGGAAAGAAAGCCTTGCCGGTATATCCTTCGAAGTCAAAGATATTACAGAAGCCATTGACGAGATCATCACTCTCCAAGAAACAGCGGAGCTCACAACAAAGACTCTATTTGGGAATGAAACTCAGAGAGCAGGTAGCTTCAGAGGGCCAATCGAGATCAAGCTCACAGATCAAGCAACTTCAGGAGACCAAGCGATAAGCCAATACAGGCTAAAGCCTTTAACGCTCAAAGGACGACGAACAAATGTTTATGTGGAGCACCGCATCCAGCGCAACGCTGCACAAACTTTACTACGCCTCAGGCACGACGGATGGAAGCAAAACGACAACGAGTTTGCTGGAGATGCTTCGACGATTCACACACTTCGAAATACTGTACTAATGTCGGAAAGTGCCCAAAATGTGGAGAAGAACACCACTCCTCACTTTGCGTCTCTTTAAAGAGGTCCTTTAAGGAAACTGATCATGCCAATCACGCAAGTAGACAAAACTCACATCCCAGCTCGGCAAACCTGCCGAATCGCATATCGCAGCCGTGGAATGCCAGTAAATATAAACCGCAACAGGCTAACGTCAATGGATTATCAACCCGTGACAATCCTGCTTGATTCGGGAGCTCAAAGAAGCTTCATTAAAACGCAAATTGGAGCTACACTGAAGCTGTCAGTAGTAAGTTCAACTTCATTCACAACGATAGGAATGGGAGAACTACACGAAACCTTCAACTCTAACGAAGTTCATGTCACACTGAAAAGCCGAAACTGCGCCAGGAAGTTACAACGTTTGTCCATTTTCACAAAGGACAAGTTAACGTCTTCAGCGAGAACCGCAGAACTATCGGAAGCAGATCGGAAGTTCATCAAAGCGAGGCGAATAACAGTTGCTCAAGCCAACTTGTCATCTTCAGAGGTATCTCCTGACCTACTTATTGGACAAGATCTTCTGAATCAAGTGCTCGAACACGAGGTACCAATTATCAAGCTGCCGTCTGGATTGATTCTCACCTCTACCATTTTCGGCTACACCGTTTCCGGTACTAGTGAAACCTATGCCTCAGGAACGAACGGCAAAAATCCTCAGTGCAGCTCACTTATCGTCGCAACACCGGTCACGTCATCCAGAGACGACTACAAGAAGGAAGTAAAGCACCTCTACGAATTGGAATCACTCAGTATCAACACCAACAATGAAACAGACGAAGCAGCTGTTATCAGCTTTATGGATGAATACAGAAAGTCGATTTTTATCGAAAATGGAAACATTGTCGCAGGATTTCCATTCACTGATGAAGTTACTAATCTAAAGGACAACTTCACCGTAGCCTTTCGCAGACTTCAGAGCCTTCTGCGCAGCCTGCAGGGAGATAAAGAGAAGTACAGTATGTACAATGAGACATTCCTCAGCTACCTACGTGAAGGGATAGAAGAAGTGAAGGACAATTCGAACAGAGTAGCGACATTCTACCTACCCCATAGGCAAGTGTGGACACCATCAAAGTCTACTCGACTCCGCGTGGTTTTCGATGCTTCATTGCATGCAAAAGACGAACTCAGTCTCAATGATTTGATTTATGAAGGATACCCACTAACGCCTCTCATACATGAGGTATTGCTGCAGTTCCGAACACATCTCTACACAATGGTAGCTGATATTCAGAAAGGCTTTCTGCTAATCAGATTGCCAGAGAGCCACCGTGACGTCACAAGGTTTCTATGGGTGAACGACGCCTCAAAACCAGCAAAAGAAAGTGACCTAAAGCACTTTCGGTTCTGTAGAGTGCCTTTTGGTATCAACGCCAGTCCTGCAATCCTAAACCAGTGGATTCTGAAATACATAGAAGGGTCACAATCCGAGATTTCCCAAGAACTATCTAACTCACTCTACGTAGATAACGTGTTCTTGGAAGGAAAAAGTCCCGATGACCTTTTGCGCAAGTACAGCGAATCGAAGAGACTATTCTCCTCTATAGGAATAAATCTCAGAGACTACCTCTCGAATTCGGCTCATGTAAACATGGAGGTACCAGAACCGGATAGAGCCAGCTCGACGGAGATCAAAGTGCTTGGAATACTGTGGAATGCTATGGAGGACTCTGAAATGTAGCGAAAAACCAGCGAACAAAATCTCCAAAAGAACAATACTAAGTCAGATAAATGGCTGTTGTTTCGATCCTCTTGGGCTACTGACGCCGCTTATAACGCCTGCAAAAATCTTTCCTCAAGATCATCACAAAAAGAAGTATGGATGGGATTCTGCTCTTTCTGAAGAAGACGAATTGTTGTGGAAAGCAATAAAGTCGAAAGTAATCGGCTTTCAAGTTACGCTGCTGAGGAAAGTAGTTGAAAACAACAGTTCCACATCTCATCCACTGTCAGTGTTGGTCGATAGCTCCAAACGAGCGTATGCATGTAGCATATACGTGACAACTACATCATGCCACGGTGTTAAGGAATCGCGCTTGTTCACTGCGAAATCCAAGATAGCATCTATAAACAAGGAGCAAACAATACCTCGTCTCGAGCTGTTATCTATCTTCATTGGACTAGGCCTTGTTGAGTCAACTATCCAGAAGGTTAACGTGACGTTCGAAAAAATCAGCATTTCAGCGACCCCACCATTGCTCTGTGCTGGATATACGGAAACAGGCGTCTACCACCTATTGTGTCTTCGCTTGTACAGAAGATCTCCCTTATGACAAAGAGACTTCGAGAATTCATCGACGTCACATTCTTCCATGTGCCCACGCAGGAAAACGTAGCCGATTGCGCAACAAAAGGGGTCGAAAAAAGCGACTTCATCAACCATCGATGGTGGAGCGGCCCGATTTGGCTAAACATCCCATGCGAAAATTGGCCGGTCAAGGATGCAAGTATCTTATGCAAGCAGAATGCTGATTCAGAAGTCGAAGAAGTTGACTCCCACGCCTCAAATATTGCTGAGGTTGCAGCTAACACAATCTGGCCTACTGACAAAATGAGCAACTATTCGAAGCTACTCCGGATTGTGGCATACAGTGCACGTTTCATTCGAAAAACGAGCAAGGACAAATACCTTCCTTTGAAAGAAGAGCTGCAAACTATGACACCCTCAGTCAGAGAGGTTATGGACGCCGAAGTCCTCGTCATACGCGAACAGAAAGCGATTTTCAAGTCTCAAATCCTAATGCAAAACAAGCAGCTAAATGTCAAAACTTACATAAACGGATTATACAGAAGGTTTGGAAGGCTACAGAATTCCGACCTCGACTTCTCTACAATTAATCCAATTCAAATACCTAAGCACAGCAAGCTAGGGCTATTAATCGCAAGCCACCTCCACCAAAGTTTTGCGCACTGCGGGATAAACCAACTGCTTTACAATGTCAGGCGAAGGTTTTGGATACCATCAGATAGGGCACTTTGCAAACGTACGCTCAAGCACTGTACCGTGCAAAAGATTCAACAGAGCACCGTACAAGTACCCCAATATGGGACCACTGCCGTCCGAAAGGGTTAAGGAATCGCCTCCATTTGCAAACACAGAAGTGGATTTTATGGGACCGATTACCGTCAAATCTGCTTCAGGAGAAGACTGCAAGCGATATGTCGCTTTATTTACATGTCTAGTGACAAGACTGACACATTTGGAGGCAGCGATGGATTGTCTGCTAAAAGCTTTGTCTTCGCATTGAAGCGATTCATTGCAAGAAGAGGAGTACCGCAGAAAATACTGAGCGATAACTGATCGAACTTCCACCTCACAGAAAACCTCTTACGCAGCAATCAAGCGACTGAAGAAGACTCTCACTTATCGTTGTTCCTCGCTGAGCATCGCATTATCTGCAGCTTCATCCCACCTTCATCGCCATGGATGGGTGGTGTTTGGGAAAGAACCGTCGAAAGAGCGCTGCAGAAGACAATCGGTCGACGCAAACTCGCCGATGAACATCTTCACACAACATTATGTGAGATAGAAAGCATTGTCAACTCGAGACCGATAACTGTGGTCAGTGACCAAGATTCACCCTGTGACGCGCCTCTTCCAATAGACTTCATCTACAAGGACGTTCGCCACGGGACAACTCAACTGACTGTGGACGACAACAGTGAGGACCCCGAATTCCAGTTGCTCCCTATCCCATTTTCTCAAAAATTAGCAAAACAGGCTATATCAGAGTCGGAAAGGCTAACAAGGAAGTTCTGGACTATCTGGCGAAATGAATATCTGCTGGAGCTGAGAGACCGCCACAAATTAGTGGGAAAGAACTCTAAGTCAGCCGTCCAGATTCCGCGGACGGGAGACGTTGTGCTTCTCGACGAGGAGTCTCAGCAGCCAAGGGGACAATGGCCGATGGCTATCATATTGGACCTAGCCACCAGCAGAGACAAAGAAATTCGAAGTGCAATGCTGCAAACCGCATCAGAAAGGATCATTCAGAGACCGATAAATCATCTGATTCCGCTGGAAATTCAATCCAGCATAACAGAGCCTTATCAACCACTCGTTGATTCACATAATCGTGACGACATCGACATCGCCTCTGGAGAAGCTACAAGAATGGCAGAACCTGCTGAAAACACAGTTAGGCGACAACCCCTCGTGCTGTGAAAAACACTGTCATACAACGAGAACATCGCGAACGCAAGGAATTCAAGGCCAACAACGAGTTCGTCGAATCATCTTCTCATGACGCTGTGCGTCATAGCATTACTAGGAGTTAGCGCAGTTTCTGCTGCCGCAGTATCCTGCTCAAGCAAAGGAATAACAATCAACGAATATCGACCTACCAATGTCGAAATTTGTGTTAACTACAAGGAATGCATCGTTGTCGAACCTAAGGACCACGCGAAAGAAATCACTTTGCCATTCCAGTATCGCATAAGTCGTCATACAGTAGTTTGGCGCACAATCGCCGATAGAAGGCAACATTTCGAGACAATAGTTTGTCCAGCTCAAGAAATTTTGTGCCAGCATTGACTGCACATTCTGTATAGAGTTGCTCGCTAACACTCATTGCAGTCCACAGCTAGCGATTGCAGTACTAGCAGTGATTCTCTCACTTATTCTTGCTCCCCTCGCCATAGCTTGTTATTTGGTTGCACAATGTGGAATACCAAAATTATTCTGCCAGCTACGGAAAAAAGGAAGAAAACAGCAGACAACGAAACATCCAAGAGGAAGCAACATTGCGCTGACAAGTTTACTACCACAACTTCCAAGCTCAAAGATGGTAACTTTCAACGCTGTACTTGTATGCCTTATTGCAACGTCGAGCGCATGCCAATATACGCACACAATCACGGTAAACAACACTGTTTGCACGCACTCAAATCGCCTAACCGAATGCCGAGAAGCTCTAGAAAGCACGCTAACTCTGAGTGAAAGGAGAGCACAAGCCTGCATCCGTATTCTAAGCGGAAACATTACCGTAGGAACAATGGAAGTGCAGCTCCAACAAGTAGTGGTGACTTGCAATCCGGTTGTATTGTACTATACAAAGGACGCGGAGATCAACACCGAGTCAACAAAAAGGTGCGATTCAGCTGGATCCTGCAATTCCCAAACCTGCGCTCATATAGGAAGAAATTCGGAAATTCCCGAATTAAGAGACACCTACGACTTTCCTGGAGTTTCTGGATGCCGATGCACGACGTCATGTGGAGGAATCGGATGCGGTTGCCTGCTATCCATGCCAGGTTGCCTATTTTCCCGCACTTTTGCTAAGCCAAAGAATAAGAAGGTCTTCAGAGTTTTTCACTGTCCAACATGGATGGATTCAGCTCTAATCAAATACACCTATACTGTCGTCAAAGGAAACAAGACTTCGCACATAGTAAGGGCAATTACGCGAAGCACACAAGAATTAAGTACTGCTAACGTAACCCCCCCCTTCATGTGCCACCGCGGCGAAGGGGTGAACATCACTTTGTGATGGATAACGGCACAAACGGTCACGCAGTACGCGACGCTTTGTCGTGTATGGGCGGCTCTCCTGTATCCCTGGCCAGGAACATGTGAGTAACCAGACCACCGGTATGGCTCAAACAACTAAACCCGCGCCCCAGTCCTCCGCGCGCCGGAGGTGGACTTCTACGACGTCGGTTGCATCCACCTCCGGCGACGGGCCATCTAATCTCGGAGTTAAACTATCAGGACGTCATTGGAATCGGACTACCGGAAACTCCCTCCCACCACGACACGGAAACTGCCTATTCGTCAGCACTTATAACTGTCGTTCGATCGCATCTGAGCAGGATCTTCGGACACTGCTTTACAGAAGCCGCAACATCAAATACGACGTTATCGCCCTGCAGGAAACGAAAGGAAGAACGGAAACCATAAGAAGGACCGACCAAAACGAGCTTCTCATTATCGGAGCAAAGGTGGACAGAAAGAATATTGGCGGAGTTGGATTTCTCGTTAATTCGACAGTGCACCACCTAATAGACTCTTACAAGATCATCAGTCCGCGAGTAGCTGTTCTTCGTCTGGAAACCAAAGATCAAGGAACCATCTCCATCATAAATGGATATGCTCCAACATCTGCGGCCACAGATGAAGAAAAGGAGGAATTCTACAAGTTGTTCGAAAGGACTGTCAACGACGAGAAGAGCTACTACAAAGTTGTCGTTTGTGACTTTAACGCTATCGTCGGTACGAATGATCACGACGAATGGAGGCTAGGACCACATGGAACTTCCTCAAGGAACGAAAACGGAGCGCCTGATAGACTTCCTATCCGCGTGCCGTCTCTATCATGGAAATTCTATGTTTAAGAAGCCTTCAAACCGACGATGGACCTGGGAAAGTCCAAATGGAGAAACACGTTCGGAGATCGACCATATTCCTACAAACAGACGCTGAGGTCTGTTCGACGTTTCCGCCCTGCCTTCATTTGACACCGGCTCGGATCACCGTCTTGTCCGTGCGAAGCTGACTCTCAAAAAGAGGATGTGCAAGCGAGACACTCATAAACCAGCACCGGTGAGGATCCCCACATTCAACTCTGAGGAGTTGGACCATGCAATAAAGTCGTATGATTGGAATCTTCTTGAAGATCCATCGGAAGACTACGACCTTCTCTCCAAAGGATTGTTGAAATGTGCTAGCAGCTCTTGCGGAGCCACATCACCGTCTGCTTCAAGACTCAACGCACATGCGATTAAACTCTAGGAGCAAAGAAGAGCTGTTAAACTGGATCCTACTGCTTCCCATCTGGAAAAAAGTCACCATCTCGAAGGCCTGTCGAATTGCAGTGAAGGAGTACATTCAAGCCTACAGAAGATTGAAGCTGTTAGAAGCCGCTGAGAAAGGTTCAAGCATAAAGCGCTAGAAACGAGATCTCTGCGATCAGAGGGCAATAATGTCAGCCTTGTGGATAAGGATGGAACAACGCAAACGTCTCGAACAGCGATGTAGGCCATCGTTCAAGAATTCTACACAGATCTGTTTCGTTCTTCATCACTGTCACAAAATGCTTGATGCCACCAGCTGAGGAAGTACCTCCCCTTCTGGAATCAGAAGTTGCTCATGTCATCAGAACGATGAAGACAGGCACTGCGCCCGGGCCGGACGGCATTCCTGCTGATCTCCTTCGTGCGGGTGGCAGTGCCCTTTGCTCACTTCTTGCCAAGCACTTCAACCACCACCTTCGACTTGGTAGGATTCCGGACTCATGGAAGGAGTCGAAAACAGTTTTAATCTTCAAAGAAGGTCAGCAGGAGGATATCAACAACTATCGACCCATCAGTCTTCTCTCGGTTGTGTACAAGATCTTCACCAAGATACTGCTTAACCGCATGGAGCGTTGCTTGGATGAATATCAGCCAGTGGAGCAAGCACGGTTTCGCAAGGATTTCTCCTGCATGAACCATATTCAGACTGTCTCACAGCTCATCGAGAGGAGCCGCGAACACCACCTCCCACTTGCCCTTGTCTTCGTGGATAATCGGAAAGCGTTCAACCCTGTGGAAATCAAAGTCATTCTGAACGCGCTTGTGCATGCTGGTAAACCTTCGCCCTACATCCGACTTCTCGACGATATCTTCTTGAAGACATCGCCTATCATCCAGCTGTTCGATCGAAAGCTTAAGATTCCTATCGAGAAGGGAGTACGGCAGGGAGACACGATTTCTCCTAAGCTATTCACAGCGGCACTCCAGGATGCCATGAAAGACTTGAACTGGGACGATAAAAGCTACCTTGTCGAGGGTAAACGGATCAGCAACCTTCGCTTCGCCGACGATATTGTTCTCATCTCTACCAGCACGGCGGAAGTCGAGGAAATGCTGAACGAGCTCAATGTGGCAGTTATGAAGATTGGATTGGACATGAATATGTCCAAAACACAATTTATGGTCAACCAGTGGTGTGACACGGGACCCGTAAGGTTAAATGGAGTCGCTCTACAACAGATTGACTCCTACGTCTCTCTGGGAAGAGAGCTGAACATGGATAACGACCTCGCTCCTGAAATCTCCCGCAGGAGACGCGCAGCATGGGCAGCCTTCAGTTCCATTCGCGAAGTCACCGATCAGGTCAAGGATCCCGGCCTCAGGGCCTCGATATTCAACGCCTCTGTACTGCCTGCGATGTGTTACGCGACGGAAACCTGGCCCGACAACAAGACAATCGCCAGAGCGATGCAAACAACGCATCGTGCACTGTAGAGATGTCTTCTGAGGACAAGCCTTCATCAGCAATGGCAAGAAGGCCTACGAAGCTCGGAGCTACGGGAGAAGTCGCAATTAGCAGACCCGCTGGAGTACATGAAGAAGTCCAAATATCGCTGGGCCGGACACCTGCTTCGACGAAAGGACGACAGATGGAGTCTCCGTGTCACAGAATGGCTCCCAAGAGACCATAAGAGACCACTGGGACGACCGCCAACGCGATGGGCAGACTCATTCTCAAGATCTTTCAGAGAGCGGAGTCTGCCTCACTGGATGCAAGCAGCCAGAGATCGAGTGGTCTGGAAGAGTTGTGGTCCCCGCTGAGAAGACCTCCAACCGACAAAAGGACCATCAAAGCATCAAAGTAAAGTAAGTAACGTAACCCTGGAGTTCGTTACTAAGCCAGCCATTCCACTGCTGGGCTCAACATTTGTAGAGGCAGTGAATGACCACCATTCTGAGGTGGCCATTGTTGGAAAAGACGACTTCTTCGCATTGCGATGTCCTACATACTCAAGTTCTGCAAATATAACGACTTGCAGCGTTGAGGATAACTGCATCTGCTCACCGACCGATCGTCTTCCTCTATCATCCTCAGTCCTGCACCTGCGAGACGCCCATGAAAGAATCTACGGTGTCATTCACGATGCAGTGATAGAAATTACCATCAGTACAATTGGAGGATACCACACAGCTTCAATTGTAGATAATATACATACATAATAAGTCTGCGACATAAAGGCTTCACCGGTAAAAGGCTGCTACAACTGCTTATCTGGAGCAGACGTCATCTTTAGCTGTTAAGCTATGCAATCCATCATGGTGGAAATACACTGTCAAGAAAGAAGGTTTGCCATCATATGTAACCAATCAGCAGCACAAACAACGGTAACAATCCATGCGACGGTACCAAAATACAAGGAAACCTGTTTGGTCAAGTGTGAAAAGCAGCATAATATCACGCTGTCAGGTGCGCTAGCATTTCCCTCTAGTGGAGGAAGCCATCTCAATAGTACTCAGCACAAGGCACAAACTACATCAACATGTTCAACTATCCTGATGTAGAACACCTTCTTCATGTAGTAATGGAGCACTGGATAGCGTCAACGGCCGCTTTCATTGGCGTAGTCTTGGCTGTCACATTTACGGTTTGGATATTACCGAAATTACTGATCCGAATTATGTGCTAGAGAACACGCACCGTATCATGTCCTAGATCAGTCATGTACATAACATCTATCTTATCAATCTCTACCCCAGTGGCGCCAAATGCCACCAATTATATTAATTACGGCACTCAACACGGACAATATTTCACTGAAAGGGCGCCTGCAGGAATTATTCGGCCTATAAATACAGGTCTTGTCCAAAGCTACTCATTTCGAAATAGTTCGACATGCCTTCCAAGACGCTTCGTCAGTCAACAGTCACTTAGCCAGAAGAAGACCTGCTCGATATGGACATCTCGGGAGCGGAAGCCGTCATGGCTGCTTTGAACCCTCCGTCTCCACGCACTCAACGCTCAAGAAGAAGGAGAAGAAGCGACCCCTGAGCAGCTTCGAACACGTCGAGCCACCTACGAAGAAACCGCAGCCGTCCCTACTCCAAAGACTACTCTGCGCCCATTGTTGGTCTCTCGTGATCACGTGGGCGAGATGTCTAGTAAGGACGTGCGGGACATCTTCTATGCAATAATGGATGGGATTCAAGAAATAAAAAGGAAGCAAGATCGCATGGAGGATCGCCTACGTGGTATCGACATAAGGACTCGTGCGCTGGAGGAATGGACCGCAGCCTTCGATGTTAGGCAGAAAGTTGCAATGGTGGAAAGCGTACCAGGATGCCCCTTGGTAGCACCCACTAAGTACTGCGACGTTTGCCTCACAGCTGGACACCAGGCCGTCAACTGCAGAAGCAAAGCGAGAATGGAACGGAGTTGTGTCGAAACTATTTATAAAGAGAAGGGCATATGTAAAAAATGTCATTGTATTCATAAATTGTAAACCATCTGTTGAGATGTATGTATTTGTGTTTTATGTATATTTATTTGTAGCTAATTGGTTGTAATTGTGAACTGTTAATTTAGCTACCGCTAACTTGCCGCCCCCCAGTGTTGTGAATACACAACCTACATGAGAATGTGTAAACGTAATGCCATGTAGGGCAACATAAATTTGAATAATAAATGTTTAGACATTTAGACTAGCACCACCAGATAAGTACCATTGAATAACTCCACAGGCATGACCTAGCGGTACCGTAAGTAAGCAATCGAGGTTGCGCATATGCAATACACTCTAGACGCGGTATATCCTTTTAAGATCTGCGGTATATCCTTTTAACTTCTCACCCATTGGCAAATATGTTCCCTGTTTATAGGCTCCGCCCAAGTAATTTCTGCATATATACCGCCATGTTCTGTAATATTTGTCGTGCTCTTAACGTGATATCGTAACAAATCAATTATTACAAGTCACAATAGACACAGCCGTGGTGAACCACCAAATATGGATCAATATTGATTCCCTGAGCGGCCTTCCGACGGCCATAACCAAAACTTCGATAATAACTATCGATATTGATTGCCTGATCGAACATCTCTCCTACTGTGAAGTATACTTATGCTATAATGACCCATTGCAAGTGGTATTCGAATGTTTTTCATTCCAATTTGAATATTCGAAATCGAATATTCGAAAAATCGTGTTTTTCGAATGTATTCGGATTCGAATAATCAGAATGTTCGATTTCGAATGCTCGAAAACTTTCGGTATTCGAAACCACTCGAATATTCAAAACTCTCTAGGAAGCCAAAACTATTCGAGTATTCGAAAAGTGTTATTCGAATGCTCAAGGAGAATTTGTGTAAAGGCGTATTTTGAAGAGGCTTGTTGGACTTTTCAGACAATTAGGATCTCCCAAGCGATTCTGTCTTTGAATCAAAGCTCTGGTGCGATAGTGGCTCGGTGTAAAGGTACTGAGGGCCTCTTCTGATCACTTTCCGAAGAGCCTTCCTGTCAAAAAGGAGAACTTCCACAACGTCTCACAATGTTGAACGGCATAAATTTTTCCACGCAGAACCACTGCAGTGGTGAATGGTCGATGGGAGACGCCTAATTGTCATACTATCAGACGATTGCGTGATCGATCTCTGACGTCTTCTGATTTACATCTCAGGGTTGGGTTTTCGCGCGCAGGATATGTTCAAAACATCGATAATACCGATCAGCGGTGATTATGTGATCGAAAATTCCCCCTGATGTGAAGCCTTTCCATCGACAGTCATATGGTCGTGACTCGCACCCCCAATCGGATAACTCTGAGAGAATACCGATCACCGACAGAAGGATCTGTAGATCGATATTGATTGTATGATTGATCTGTGGCACTGCCTTCTGAGTTCCAGCCCTCGCTGGAGACGTCTGGACATTTTCCAGTGTTCTGTGTACCTTCTTCTTCTTCAGCGTTTGTCCCGCTTAACTGCGTGATCCGCATTCCTGGAATGCTGGCGCCACTTTTCCCAATCAAATACCTGATCAGAGTGCAACCTAGCCATCATCAAGTCCTGATGCAGTGAATCAAGCCACCGTTGATTCGGTCTCCCTCGTGGCCCCTTTCCGGGCACCTCGAGAACAGCCTTCCGGACAGTGTCACCTTTTTGCGCAAAGAACGAAATCATCGGAGTGGCTGGTCATCTTTGCTGAATGGAGTCGTTGCGCACTTGTTCCAAACGCGCAACTCCGGTAATCCACCGCAAAATCTTCGTTTCCATTACGCTGAGGCGCCTTTCAATTTCTTTAGTAACACGCCAGCGCTCAGCTCCGTTAATAGGTGCAGGTCGTACGACTGCTCTAGATCTTTGACTTAAGCCGTTCTGATACCTTCATTTTGTTGCACACCGCTCCCGTCAGAGAGCGCCACTTGGACCATGCTGCACTCACACGTGAGTTGGCTTCAACGAGTAGACCGCCATCGGACGCGATTGCTGATCCTAGGTACTTGAATACCAAAGTATGTGCCAGCTCAATGCCGTTTATCTTAATGGAGCTGGAATCATCATTGCCGTCAAAAACTCGTTCTTTTTACACTAATTTTGAGTCCAAATCCCTCCAAGCGATCGCACCAAGCTTGTACCTGTTGCTAGAGTTCAACCGTTTTTTTTTGCAAACGAGCATTACATCATCAGCGTAAAGCAACGTCCAAGGATCTGGCTGCTGAAGACGTGATACGACACGTGAGTCTTACAAGGGGTCGGAACGGCCCAAGGGTTATATATATATACCCCCAAACCCCGAGAGTAGGACGCCATGGCCGCTACGGGTTTCCTATTCTTCCCTAGGCCTTCTGACCATTATGTTAATCGAGATGGATCGGCTGATCTTCCTCAACGTGATCCTCAAAAATCGATAATATCGATCGATATCGATTGGTCGACTTCCGATTCGTGTTCAGCGACCTCGATTACCCCTAAGGCCGAAGTTTCGCGCCACTTGAACGCCATCCTCAAAAAATCGATAATATCGATCGATATCGATTGGTCGACTTCAGATTCGTGTTCAGCGACCTCGCCCCAAGGCCGAAGCTTCGCGCCACTTGAACACCATGCTCAAAAAATCGATAATATCGATCGATATCGATTGGTCGACTTCAGATTCGTGTTCAGCGACCTTGATTACCCCCAGAGCCGAAGTTTCAGACCGTTTGAAGGAAATCCACAGAAAATCGATAATATTGATCGATTGATCCGACTTCAGATTCGTGTTCAGCGACCTCGATTACCCCCAGGGCCGAAGTTCTGTGCCGCCGACGTGTTCGGCACGTCTACGGCTCGCCATGCACGGTTGCCGATGACTTTGGCACGTCTACGGCTCGCCATGCACGGTCGCCGACGTGTTCGGCACGTCTGCGGCTCGCCATGCACGGTCGTCGATGTGTTCGGCACGTCTACGGCTCGCCATGCACGGTTGCCGTTTCACGGGGTAGTATCTCCTCTCTCTGAGATACAACAAAATGCAAATATTGCGACCTCGATACAACTCGAGGAAGCGACGTTTGCTAAACGTCCGAGGAAGTGGGAATCAAATTGCGACGACTGGAGCGCGCTGTTCTCCGTGGAGCACGTCGTTTCTGACGATGGCCTCACTGTGTCTTTTCTGCACTTCCGATATGCTTGAAGTTATTCACGTTGTAGTGCGATGTTCAGAGAGGTTGTGCTGGTTCTATTTGTTTAACCTATAAGCTGTTTTTAAACTTTCAGTTAATACGCAAACATGAAAACTTCTGCCGAATCTCACGTTTGCCTCAAAGGTCCACTCCTTCTCAGTAACCTTTATAAAGACGTTGGCTAAACATCGGAGGTGGAGCGCAGACTTTTTAAATCAGACTTCTTTTCAAACTATTCCAAATCGAAATTCTCATAAACTACAGACTCAGAAAGATGGTTCGAATATTTTTTGTTCAAAACAAATTGGTATAATTTTTCTGAAATCTTTTAGTTCACCTGCTCCTATAAATAATTTTTTAAATTTTATTTTTTCGAGAAAAATATTAAACTAACTAACTTAAAGTTTGTCTTAAAGCACAGCAAACAGGCGCATTAATGGACCAGCTCGCGCCATGGACTTGGGAAGCTGGTCGCAATTTTTGTTTGACTGATAGTATAAATGCTGGTAACATAAAGCATCTAAATGAAGATATGTGCCTTCCCTGCAACTGTTTTTACTGTATCGTTTACAAGTGTGAAACTTCATGCAAGCAGATATCAATCGAATAAAAAACCCGATGTCTCGGACGGGCGAATGGCGCAATCTTTTTTGGCAAATGGCTGCCTTCTTGCTCTTAGAAACAAGCTTTGACCATTACTTTTTCCTCAAACAAATATTTTGAAATATTTTAAACAATGTATCTACTTACTGGGTAACTGAATTAAAACTTCAAAGAAAGCTTTATTACAATTTTCCTTGAACAGGGAATCTTTCTAGCCCTTTTCAAGATCCCTTAGTTTAATGTAGGAGAAGCTCATTTCCATTTGGAACAGTTCGCTCTGATTACAAATGTCTTAAGCTAGCACAGAAGAGTGTCCAATTTGATTTGAAAACTGCTCAGTTCGACGTGAAAATGGTAAATATTGTGGTCTACACCTGACATTTTGAAAGTGTTTAGATAATTGTATTTGGGTGAGCGTTCTTACAAGAGCAGCTGAAATGCTTTGAGAATGCTCCCGGCAGAAACAACGCGCTCCACTGAGAACAGCGCGCTCCAATCGCAGTTTGATTCCCTCTACCTCCGACTTCTAGCAAACGTCGGCTGAGGCTGGCTGGAAACAGCGGTGACGAGCAAGCGGTGGTGGCGCAGTGGGTGGAGGCGCGGCTTAATCCCCATAATCGCTGTTTCCAGCCAAACTAAGCCAGCCCTCCGCGGGTCCTATAGGGCCGGGCGGTATCGGTAACCAGCAAGCAAGAGTACCATTATACACATTATCCACTGCGAATAAGCACATCCATCGAGAACTAACAAGGAGAGCCTCCAAAGTGGCGCTAAGCTTTTGCGATGCAATTTTTACAGGATATGGGGTCTCCTTTGGGGAGTCCAAAACCATAGTTACCTTTTCGGAATGTTATTCTATGGTCGAAAAAAGCGTGTAGACGCGTGAGCGCAAAGTTCATGACGCCCTGCTGCCACCAAACCCAATGTGGTCGGTTGGCGTAGTGGTAGCATTGTAGCTTCATAGGAGCGTGGCCGTGTGTTCCATTCCCTCTTGTACTGGTGGTCTTGCATTTTGCGATTTATCATTAGTAGGACCCTTTGTCCCCACTTCCAACACATTTTTGAACAAAAACACGGCAACAAATATCGCTTACGTTCATCAAGCTCTTTGAAAGTGAAAAGGTGAGCACCTTTGACTTCCAGGTTAAGCAAGTAAAAAACTGTTGCCAGATTCGTGATCAACACCCCAAACAACCCCTACGCACAAAGTTTGAGCGAAATTGGTGCATCCGACCTCCTATACCCTCACTCGAGCCTGAGCCTAGAGGGGGCTTTGCACCTCGGTCTTCATGGTCAAACAAAGGGTGTGAAGCCATTCGAGGCGGAAACCAACTGAATACGTTAAGCGGTGGAGGGCTACACAGAAAGCAAAATGTCGGTGCTACTACGTCCTTTTTTCGAGCGTCTGGTAGATACAAGCGTATATGTCACTTTGTGAGCAGTGTATTTCGCATAGATGCTTTCTTGCAATCCTCCATCATTGTTGAAGGTTGATACACCATTAGCTATTCTTGCCGGTTGTTACTACGGTTTTGACTCCATCCATGTAAAGAATGTGGTAGAGTTTGCTATCTACAATAACTCATCTTGAAACAGCTTGACTGTTCGAAACTCAAAATGGGCCCATGCATTGTACCAGCGAGGTCGAAAAAAAAGTTATCCGTACTTCGGTCACGGGTGTTACTTGGAGTGCTGATCATGAATCGTTTCTGGATTTCCCGTCTCATTATGACATTAGAGAAGGTGAGTAAGCGAGGGTGGTGAGGTCGGATGGGGTGCGTAGCATTCGTATCGGCTGGTCGTGGGCGCCGCGGCCGCACGCCCATACCTGCGACGTCATTCCCCTGCTCGCCGTCTCAACTCACGCTGTGAAACCCGTCGCGCGCGCAGCGGACAACGGCCCGACGGACAAGCGGAACACGCAGGTCGACCAGATTTGCTGGGGACTGCAATCAATAGGATGTTCAGAGGATTTACAACACCAGCGTAAAGATACATGTTGGTGTGAAACAAACATAGCTCTATCTAATGAGCTCTACCTCAAGCTTATCAATGCTACCGTTGATGAGATATTCTTCAAATTCAAAACTGAAAAATAATTCTTCGCAAACCTGGTGGCGATGTCCGTTCCTCCACGTGGTGCCACTGGAAACTGCTTGCTTTTGCGAGCCGAGCCAATCACGGACAATCGAATGCAGGCGACAGGCCCTAGTGACAGGCCGGCCTACGAACATCCTGTGTCACATCATTAGGTCGATGACGTTTCAGAGTTCTCGAGATAGTGCTACGGCGTCCGCGGGAACCGACGCGCACTCGCAAAGCCCGGTGGGTGTGAGAAGTATGCGAGGGTCCCTGATGCGAGGACGGCATCGGGGGGCAACTGAGCTAGTCCGAAAGTCCCGTAACGTATGCAAGACCCGCGTAGCAACGTTGAATGTGGGTACGTTGACGGGCCGCTCGTGCGAGTTGGTAGAAGCACTGGAGCGAAGAAAGATAGATTTCTGTGCGGTGCAGGAGACGAGGTGGTCCTGCAGCAAGTCAAGGGACATAGGACGTGGCTTCAAAGCCGTTCTATGTGGAAGTCCCAGGACCACCAGTGGTGTCGGTATGATCGTCTCCGAGCGTTTCCGTGACGCGATTGCAAGCGTAGAACGTTTCGATGACCGCTTGATGAAGATTGTTGTCGCCGTAGATGAGCGACGATGTCATTTCTTTTCCGCGTATGCTCCGCAGACAGGTTGCTCCGAGCAAACCAAGGACGAGTTCTGGTCCCTGCTTGATGAGAAGACAGCGGAAGTGCCGTCACAAGACATGATTGTTGTGGCAGGTGACCTTAATGGTCACGTCGGAGCAGCGAAAGATGGTTACAGCTGTCATGGTGGTTTTGGCTATGGGTCACGCAACGCCGATGGTGAGCGTATACTTGAGTATGCAGACTCACACGACCTCATCATCGTGAACACTAAGTTTCGAAAGCGTGACTCCCATCTCATCTCGTTTTATAGCGGGAACGCCAAAACGCAGATTGACTATGTCCTTGTTAGGCGTCGCGACCAAGGTCTTGTCACAGACGCGAAGACCGTGCCGTATGAGACGGTGCCACGCAACACCGTTCACTTATCTGCTCGCTGAAGATCACACCTCCGAGGTGTAAACGTATTGAGCGATGCGGGACGGCTAGAATCAAATGGTGGCGAACGAAAGAGAAGGAAGCAGCTGTTATTTCTCGCATTCGGTTGCCGACGGTAACAACTGTCGACGAAACCTGGAAGGATGCTACCGATGCGATAACTCGGGCTGCGCGTCTCGAACTCGGCACAACGAAGCCTGGACGGCGTTGGGTCGACAAGCAGGCTTGGCTATGGACTGACGATGTCAGAGAGAAGGTCAGGGAAAAGAAACGGCTATATCACGTATTTATCGGTGATAAAACAGTCGATAATTGGCGGAATTATCGAGAAGCGAAGAAAGCGGCAAAGAAGGCTGTGGCCGGTGCTAAAGCCGCACACTACGCTGATGTGAGTGAAAAACTGGAGACGCGCGATGGCGAGCGTTATCTTTACCGCCTCGCCAAAGCTCGCTGTCGCCAAGCAGAAGACATCGAGAAGTTCTTTGGCATTAACGACAAGAACGGTCATCTTCTGATGGATCGTAAGAGGGCTGTGAAGAGATGGCGCGAGTACTTCGAGGAAATCTCGAATGTAGAATTTGAACATCCTGCTGTTCCTTTTGCGTCACCTGTATACGGTCCCGTTCAGAAGATCACAGTGAGCGAAACTGAAGCAGCCCTGAGGAAGATGAACTCAGGCAAAGCCACTGGTCCCGATGACCTGCCAGCTGATCTGTGGAAGTCGAAGTTTTGGTGCCCTGCTGACTGGCTGACTGAGTTTTTCAATCAGGTTGTTGCTGAGAAGAAAGTGCCTGAGGGTTGGCAGCAAAGCACGACTATTCCGATTTGGAAGAAGAAGGGCAGTCCTGCAGACTGTGCTAGTTACCGTCCAATTCGCCTTCTTTCGCACACCATGAAAATCTTTGAGCGAATTGTCGACGGACGTATCCGGGATGTCGTACAGCTTTCCACGAATCAGTGTGGTTTCGTATCTGGCTGTGGCACCGTTGATGCCATTCACGCCGTTCGTCTTCTGCTAGAGAAGCACCGCGAGAAACAGAAACCGGTGCATTTTGCCTTCCTGGACTTGGAGAAGGCCTTCGACCGCGTTCCGCGGGAAGTGATATGGTACGCATTGCGACGACATGGTATCCCTGAAGAGCTTATTGAGTGGGTGTGCATCCTCTACTCGTGCCCAATAAGCCGAGTGCGAGCACCAGCGGGCACCTCGATGGAGTTTCCAATATCTGTCGGAGTGCACCAGGGATCTGCGCTCTCCCCACTGCTCTTCGTGATCGTCATGGATGCAATTACACGCGATCTCCAAAGGGCAGCTCCTTGGACGCTGCTGTATGCCGATGACGTCATGCTTGCATGCGAAGACAAAGCAGAGCTCGAGCGGCAGGCACAGGCGTGGTGCGATCGCTTAGCATTGTTCGGACTCAAGCTAAACGTCAAAAAGACGGAATACTTGACGACGGATGTGAATGAGCATGGATCCATTAAGATCAATGGTACTGAGCTCTCACGAGTTACATCTTTCAAGTATCTTGGATCAACAGTCACGTCCGATGGCAGTCTAAAGTTGGAGGTGAACGCACGTGTGAGTGCAGCCTGGTCCAAATGGCGTTCGTTGACTGGGGTGCTTTGCGACAAGACAATTCCTGAGTACCTCAAAGCAAAGGTGTATAGAGCAGTCGTCCGCCCAGTAGCGACGTACGGTGCTGAGTGCTGGCCTGTGACGAAGGAAATTGAAAGCCGCCTCAGTGTAATGGAGACGAAAATGCTAAGGTGGACGGCTGGAGTAACGCGATTGGACCACGTTCGCAATGAAACCATGCGACAGAGGTTCGGTGTCGCCTCGATAGCTGACAAGTTGCGCGAAGCACGCCTGCGATGGTATGGCCACGTCCTTCGCGCTAACGACGACACCGTGTGTAAGATTGGCCTGAATCTTGAAGTCCCTGGAAAACGACCCAGAGGACGTCCGAAACAACGTTGGCTAGATACGTTGCATATGGACTTGAAGTTAGCTGGTGTCCATCCCGACCAAGCGTTTGATCGGGAGAAGTGGCGTCACCAGACCAGAAGAGCGGACCCCGCCACCAAGCGGGACAAACGCTATTGAAAATGATGATGATGATGAATTCTTCGCAAACCTGCGATGAAGCTGTGAAGGGTATATTTCCAAGCTAAAATTTCACACAGAATTCAACTACATCGTCTAAATACCTTCTAGAGAAACTCTTCTTTTTTTTGAAGAAAAAATTGTGTGTATCACACCGTTGGGGACATGTCTCCAAGCCAATATTCTACGCAGAATTCAATCACGAAGTTGATTTGCTATCCTACTACATATAAAAGAGTTGTGTGTATTTTTGCGTATGTAGTTCAAGCCGCATTAATACGCATTCAAATCGCCTCCACGACATCCCGAAGAAGTAAAATGCGTGGCGCATCCCAAAAGGGATTGAGTAACGCCGTCCTTTATCCTTTATCCTTAATTCAAGCCGTCTGAAACTTTAACCGTGGGAGTAGTCGAGACCGCTGAACACGAATCTGAAGTTCGCTTTTGATGTTTCGATCGGCATCAATTGATATTGACCAAATTGTCGATTCTCCGTGGATGTCAATCAAGCGGTGCGAAACTTCAGCCCTCGGGATAATCGAGGTCTCTGAACACATATAGTCTTTCATTGCCCTCTCATAAGACCTCGACCACCTGGAGGCAGTGGGTCCAACGGGTCGAGGTTAACTATTAAAAGGTCCTTGCTTGCTGCTAGCGAGCCCTGAGGCAGTACCTCTAGCGGTTGAGTTCATGATTATTAATCGCTCCTTGCTCTCTGCTCCAAACCCTGGAAGCAGTGCCTCCAAGGGGTAGACACGTTTATTAATCAATCCTTGCTTACCGCTTCATTACTCCTGTGAATGGACCATATAGTGAAGTCGCTGAATCGCCTATGTACTCCGACGGTGTTTTCGAACTTCCAGTGGGACTTCAGGATAAACTTCTTTCTTCGAAGGAAAGCCTAGAGCCGGGCTTGACTTTTGTTATATGCGTAGAGATGTAGAAAGGGTTAATAGAGCGATAGCGATATTAAAGCGATAAATTCTGCAGTCAATAAACTCACATGTCACGTGTCTTTCACGTAGTTGTCAATTTCTAAACGTTAAAAGAGGCACAGCACAGGTTAGTGTGGCCAAGTAGTAACAGGATTTTAGCAAGCAGTCGGCCCATGCAAAGTCAATCAAGTCTGAAATGCAATGTTCCAGGCAGGAGCATGGCGCAATCTTGGCTATTTGCATGCCACAGAAATTTCGTTACCCTGCGCTTTCACGTGGTTGTCAAAAATTATAACAAGCATTCAAGCGAAAATAATCGATCGAGTATAAAATGCAAGGTTTCAGACGAGTGCATGGCGCGATCCATACGGCCCATTTGACAGAAAATTTCTACTTTTTAAGCTTTCATATGAGCCATCAAGTCCTTCAGCACCTTAACTCTGAGCAAAGTTATCACCTTTCAAACAGTGTGTGCATTTTTGAGACACACTGTATTTGCGAACATAGAATTCGAAATTGAATTCTGCGTAGAATGTTGGCTTGGAGACATGTCTCCAACGGTGTGATGCACACAAATTTTTCTTTAAAAAAAGGGCTTATCTAAAAGGTATTCAGATGACGTAGTTGAATTCTATGTGAAATTTTGGCTTGGAAATATACCCTTCACAGCTTCATCGCAGGTTTGCGAAGAATTATTTTTCAGTTTTGAGTTTGAAGAATATCTCATCAACGGTAGCATTGATAAGCTTGAGGTTGAGCTCACTAGATAGAGCTCGAAAAAAGCTCCGATGTAGAGCTATGTTTGTTTCACACCAACATGCATCTTTACACTGGTTTTGTAAATCCTCTGAACATCCTATGATTGCAGTCCCAGCAAATCTGATCGACTCGTGTGTTCCGCTCGTCCGTCGGGCCGTTGTCCACCGCGCGCGCGACGGGTGTCACAGCGTGAGCTGAGACGGCGAGCAGGGGAATGACGCCGCAGGTATGGGCGCGCGGCCGCGGCGCCCACGACGAGCCGATACGAATGCCCCCCCCCCCTCCCGGTCGGATGCACCAATTTCGCCCAAACGTTGTGCATGGAGGTTATTTGGGGTGCCGATCACGAATCTGGCATCAGTTTTTGACTTGCTTGACCTGAAAGTCAAGAGTCACTTTTCCACTTTCAAAGAGTTCGATGAGCGTAAAGGACATTTGTTGCCACGTTTTTGTTCAAAAATTGTTGGAAATGGGGATAGAGAGTCCCAGTGACGATAAACCGCAAAATGCAGAAACACCAGTAGAAGGAGGAATCGAAGCCATGACCATGCTCCTGTGAAGCTACAACACTACCACTACGCCAACCGACCACATTGGGCTGGGTGGGAGCAGGGTGTGATGAACTTCGCGCTCACGCCTCCTCACGCTTTTTTCGACCATAGAATAGCATTCCGAAAAAGTAACTATGGACTCCCCACAGGGGACCCTACATCCTGTAAAAATTACATCGCAACAGTTCACAGCCAGTGTAGAGGCTCTCCTTGTAAGAAAGCCGCCATCCGAAATACGATTCGTACGGCTCACACAGTTTCATTTCAATGCGAGGGGCGTATGAACTATTCATTAGATGCGGCTTGCAATGCGAAGCGAAACGGATACGATAATATTAAGCGGATCGGTGGACCAATAGGACGATCAACAGCCAACAGAGAGTTTGGGGACGAACGATCGAAAGTAGTACCTCGTGCACCATTTCTAACGGTATAACGGCAGCAGTTGGGGAGCTGCATTCGACAGCTGAGGTTGAGGACGATGTAAAGGTTGAAATTACCCCTACCAATTTGAAAGTGCAGTTAGTACACAGTCTCATGTACGATCGAATATGCACTACACCCTCTTGCGTCATCTGGCCATTTTCGGAATGGAGAAGACTGCACAACATCTGGTGTAGTATTCCTAATCACACGCTCTGACTACTGGGAAGAGTATTTTGGGGAGATCGGAATGCCCTTGGGCGTAAGAACAAAGAACAAAGAACATTGACGGACTATGTGGATCTCGGACGTCCACTCCTCTAGGTGACCGCAGGGTTAATTATCATGGATGCAGGCGTTTTGAAGTAGCGGTAAAGATCCTAGCACGTGGGCATGCTATCTCAACTGTCGAATACATTGCGGCAAGAGCACCTGGGACCAACAGAAGGAACGAGTGCGTTGCAGTAGCTCATGATCTTCGCCATTCGCCGATGTGTGTGGATTGTGAGCGGTTGAGAGTATCGCGACGATCACCGACACATAGTGATTTCAAGGGTTGGCTTTTCACTCTCTCACATTCAGCAGCGGTCGACAATGGAAGACTCTCTGCCATGAGGTCGTCCATTTCGTGGCTTGAGGTGCCGTTTTAGGTTCTTTCCCTTTCTCGATATACTCTGCAAAATGGAACGGCATTCGAGGATAGCTTCATTAATGTGATTCGATTTCTTCAGGCTCTGAAGAAGGCGACAGCGCTGCAATATAAAGCTGGAATAGAGGTGTATAACATTCTTGGGCAGAGCTAAACAGTGTTATTGATCTTAACAGGCAGGAACCATTCCAAGGAGGGTGACTCGGAAAAGTAAGTTTGGTCCCTGTGGCTGCACGAGCTAGAAAACAGTGCGCCGCAGAAGCGTTGTCGGTTTCCTGTTTTCACAACGTGCTGCTCTGTGTGATCACTGATCTGGATAAGTCGTGGTGGAATTGGAACTCAAATATTGGTCAATCGAAACTGATCTATTAGGTTGCCATTTGCGCGCTTGTTCTCTCCGCTTAGGTTTGTAATTTTTTTGCGCAGTTTTTATAGCACTTGAAAGACAATGTCCCATAAGTCCCCGCCGTTTTTTTTTTCAACGATTCACTGCAGATTTCGCCGGCGGTCTCTTGCATAGCGCTGCATAGCTCTCGAAAGAGAATGATGTGCTCTATCAGAAAGTGTATTGCACTTCTTTGTTCATTTGTCAATGTTTAGGTCGTTGGAGTGAATAGTGAAAAAGTGAAAAAGTAGCCATTTGCGCACTTGTTCTCTCCGCTTAGGTTTGTAATTTTTTGCGCAGTTTTTTATAGCACTTGAAAGACAATGTTCTGTGCTACAAGAGTATGTGTTGGTCCTATTTTCCCACTTGCCCGTTACTGATTTTTAGGTCATCAAATTGGGAATTCCGACTTTTCCGTCCGAATTTTTAGCAAAACTCCGGTTCTGTGGTTGGACTTTTTTGTTTGGTGTTATATGTCGTTTGGAAGAGGATGTCATTCTCAGTAAGAATTTGTGTCGCGTTCATTGGCTCACGCTGATTTTTGTCGAATATCAACAACTGAAGAAGGAGATGGAGTTGTTGGTGAAGACGATTTTTCTCATTTTGGCATTTTGTTGACATTCAATAGAAATCAATGAACGCGACATATATTCTTATAGAGCAAGACATTCTCTTTCGAATGACATATAACACCAACCCAAAAAGTCCAACCACAGAGCAGGAGCTGTCGGCAAAAATAACCACCCTCCTTCGGACGTCCCAATTTGATGACCTAAAAATCAATAAAGGACAAATGAGCAAATAGCACTAACACATATTCTTGTATTGCAGAACATTGTCTTCCAAGTGCCATAAAAAATGCGCAAAAAATTACAAAACTAAGCGGAGAGAACAAGTGCGCAAATGGCTACTTTTTCACTTTTTCACTTTTCACCTCAACGACTTAAAAATTGACAAAATCCATGATGAGAAAAGAAATGCAATACATGTTCTGATAGAGCAAATCATTCTCTTTTGAAAGCTATGCAGCGCTATGCAAGGGACCGCCGGCGAAATCTGCTGTGAATCGTTGAAAAAACGGCGGGGACTTATGGGACAACCTAATAAGTGCTTGAGCTTCTAGTTCAGGCCAACTGCGGGGACCTCTTTGCGGAAATTTGTCTTAGAACCACACCTTTAAATGAGAGGGTGTCAATTGTCACCAGCTACATATGTGCCTCACTTCTGCATTGATTCTAGATTCTGTGGACAGCGCCTAGCTGAAGCGTCCTAAAACCTTCGATCAAAGTTTTTTTCAGAATTCAATCAAAGGTTGTCCTATTTATCTGACCCTCTAGTCCCGCGCTGTCGCGTGACCTGCTGTTCTTGGATTTTATCCATCTCACTCTATATAAGGGACCTTCTCCCGTGGCGCCGAGCAGCGAGATCTCCTTTGGCGACGTTTTTCCACATCTTCCTTCAGGCTCTTCTTTTCGGGTGCTTCGACCTCACTGAGTGAACTTTCGGTCTTCTGAGAATACAAAGTGCGACAGTACAATAGTGTAGTACAACCTCAACTTCGTTCTGTCATTTTCAGATAGATCGGGGATGCCCTTTCAGTTTACTGTAGGATATCAAATGTTCAACAGTTCAGTCATCAGCGTGAACCATGAGCAGGGTTGCATGGAGATGGTGAAAACTAGCCTAGGAACTTTGTACATTCCCTGCATTGCTTTTTTCTGAAACACGCACACAAACTGCATTCACGAACGAACCGAGGAATGAGTCACTTTTGAGCAGAGGGTAGCAACGAGAACAAATGTGTCGAAAAGTATACACCGCTTGAGTGACCATAGCCCCCCCCCCCTCCCCTCTCTAGCTATGTTGGTGATCTGTCCAATGCTATATGTATAAGAAGGCTAATATTTTGCGTTATACTAGATGATGGTCACTCCACTCACCTATCTTACGTATTGGATTGCTAATTGATCGGTAGTGCAAATTCTATTTACATGGAATTTTCCAATCCAATAACATGAGATTTGTTACGCATGATTTTGTGGAAACCTAAAATTACTAGGTCGGACCGAAAGTTTCCAGTGCTTTGGTGCTTTGAATGCTCTCGCCTCTAACTGATACCTATCTTCCACCACTTGATAGGAGATTTTGCTATCATTACTTACAATTAGAAAAAAACATTACATAGTTGTATCACGTAAAAGACATACTCACTATTCATATCAGATGTCTCTCAAAAGCGAAGAACTTTCGTTTTTTTTAGAACGTTCCTCCTTTTGTGATAGCCTATAAGTGGGACTTTTGTGGCATAGATGTTTACAGCTTGGACCTCGAAAACATTGACACAGTCAAATCGAAGTTTAGGAGCTGTGGTGAAGTGGAATTGTTTAAAAATGAAAAATGATGGACGAATATGAATGAGTCAGTGGGAATTGGAGATAGAGAACCTTAATGTAGCAGAGATCCTTCCTCAGAATAAGCAGCCATCGACGTAGGTGAGCAAAACCTGAGCGGTTTGTCTCACAGGGCTTGTCGTATCAAAAAGTATCCTGCAAAGCGGCGTCCGTTCATAAAAAAGGAAGATGATCACTTGGTCTGCACTCTAGGATTGGGCACCTCCAGATTGCCTTCCGAGGTTGCCAGTGGCAACGTGCGGCACTTTCTCTCTTTGATGAAAGAGGAATATTTTCTGACAAGAGATTGCGTGTTATAAAGATCGAAAGACGGCCAACAATAGATGATCTTCTTCTTCTTCTTCTTCTTCTTCTTCTTCTTCTTCTTCTTCTTCTTCTTCTTCTTCTTCTTCTTCTTCCTCTTCTTATTCTCCTTCTTCAGCGTGTGTCCCGCCTCGTAGCTCCGATCCAGCGATAGATCAGGAGGACCAGCAACCTTCAAATCCATATGCAATGTATCAGCGCTGCTTCGGACGCCCTCTAGGCCGTTTCCCTATTTCCTCGAACTTAAAGTCTACCTTGCGAACGCTGTCTTTCTTTAAACGCAGAACGTGGCCGTAAGTGAGCTTCGCGCATTTTGTCAGCTACCGGCGGAATACTGAACTTCTGCCGAATGACATCGTTTCGGATGCGTCCATGCGCGTGACTCCAACCGTCCAGCGAAGCATCTTTGTCTCCATGACGCTGAGACGACTGCTCTGTAGATCTTCGACTTCAAGCACTCCGGTATCTTTTTATCGCAGAGCACGACAGTCAACGAGCGCCACTTGGACCAAGCTGCATTCACGCGTGAATTCACTTCAACCATCAGTTGGCCATCAGACGCTACTGCTGATCATAGGTACATAAAGACCGAAGTCCGTGGAAGCTCGATGCCGTTAACCTTGATGGAGCTGGACTCGGTAAATCCTTGGTTGGGTATTCAGTCTTCTTCACGTTCAATCTGAGTCCAAACCGCTCCAAGCGATCACACCAAGCTTGCAGCTGTCGCTCGAGTTCATCCTTATCTTCGCTGGTGAGCATCACGTCAACGGCAAAAGCAACCTCCATGAGACGGCCTTCTGAAGATACATGACAACAACGAAGAGGAGTGTGGAATGTGCAGCACCCTGGTGTACCCCAAAGAGATGGGGAACTCCATCGAGGTTCCAGCTGCAGCTTGAACTCGACACGTTGAACAAGAGTAGAGAATTCGCACCCACTCTATGAGCTGTTCAGGAACTCCACGTTGTCGCAAGGCGTACCATATCACTTCACACGGTACGCGGTCAAAGGCCTTCTCCAAGTCGAGGAAGGCGATATGCACTGGCTTCTTCTTCTCCATCAGGAGACGGGTGGCATGTATGGCATCAACGGTGCCACAGCCAGCCACGAAGGTGGACGATGTCACGAATTCGTCCGTCGAACAATTCGCCCGAAGATCTTCATGCTGTGCGAAAATAAGCGAATCGGATGGTAATTGGAACAGTCAGCAGGACTGCCCTTCTTCTTCAAAATCGGAATCGTCGCACTTTGGCGCCAACACTCAGGCACTTTCTTCTCCGCCACAACCTGATTAAGGAAGTTCGCCAACCACTCAGCAGGGTACCAAAACTTCGACTTCCACAGTTCTACTACCACGTCGTCCGGCCCAGTCGCTTTGCTTGGCCTTATTATCTTCAAAGCCGCTTCAATCTCCTCCCGGTGGTCTTCTGAACAGGGCCTTGGCTTGAACCCATTAAAGGGGCTCTTGAGTGGACGGTCCGTAAGAAGAAGGCCGTTCTCATCATTGATGCCGAAAAACTTCTAATTATTCTCGGTCTGCCAATGGCGCAACTCTGCAAGTCGGTACAGATACCGCTCACCATCGCGTGACTCGAACTTCTTGACTTCTTCTCTCGCACATTTGTTTACACGTCATCTGTCCACAGCCATGCCTGCTTGTCGACCTTCCGTCGCCCAGGCTTCGTAATGCCGAGTTCCGACTGTGCAGCTTGACGAATCGCATCGGTCGCCTTCTTCCAAGTTTCGTCGACAGTTGTGACCGTCGGTAACCGCACGCAAAAAATCACAGCTGCTTCCTTCTCTTTCATTCGCCACCACTTGATTCTTGGTGCACCGCATCGCTCGACCTGCTTCAGTTTCGGAGGGACAATCTTCAGAGTGCAGATCAGCGGTCGGTGATGTGGGGCGACCGTCTCATACGGCACGACCTTCGCGTCTGTGACAAGACTCCGGTTGCGATCTCTCACAAGGACAAAGTCTATTTGAGTTTTGGTACTCCCACTGTAGTATGAGATAAGGTGCGAGTCGCGTTTTCGGAAGACGGTGTTCAGTATGGTGAGGTTACGGGATTCCGCGTAAACAAGAATGCGCTCACGATCGGCGTTACGTGATCCGTGTCCGAAACCACCATGACAGCTGTACCTCATCAGGCAGGCTTTAAAACTCATCCTTGGCTTGATCGGAGCAGCCAGTCTGCGGAGCATACACAGAGAGAAAGTGAAAGAGTCGCCCCTTAGCGGCGACAGCGATCTTCATCAATTGATCGTCAAAGCGCTCGACGTTTACAATCGAGTCACGAAATCGTTCGGAAACGATTATTCCGACACCACTGGTGGTCCTGGGACTTCCACATAGGACGACCTTGAAGCCACGTCCTATGTCCCTTAACTTGCGGCAGGACCGCCTCGTCTCCTGCACCGCGCAGAAATCAACTCTCCTTCGCTCCAGTGGTTCAACCAATTCGCACAAGCGGCCCATCAACGTACCCACATTCAGCGTTGCCACGCGCGTCCTGCTTACGTTACGGGACTAGCTCAGTTGCCCGCTGCCGTCCTCTGACCCTCGCATACTTTTCCCACTCGCCAGGCTTTGCGAGTGCGCATCTGCTCCCGCGGACGCCGTAGCACTATCTCGATATACGGTAATTGACATGCACCATGTGATGTGACATGGGTCTTCGTAAGCCGGCCAGTGTCAAGGGCCTGTCGCCTGCAATCGAGTGTCCATCTACGGCAGAACAGAGCAACAGTTTCCAGTGGCACCACGTGGAGGAACGGACATCGCCACCTCCAACAATAGATGATGATTTACCGGAAACTTGGCGAAGAACTAGCCTCTTACAAATACAGCCATCGTGAAGCTTCTAGACCAGCATCAAAGTATCATTTTTGGCAATAACCCACTGGTGGATTGCGCTGATGAGAATCGAAAATCAGTGTCGACATCTGCTGAAAGCCTACCCTGCCCAAGTAAACAAGAAGTTCCCCAAAGGATTTATTTACTGTGCTTGATCTGCAGACGCTTCGCTTTCACAGTGTTATTTCCCAGATTTCTTGGAGAACATGCAGAAATGAAACCACATCAAGAGGATGTAAAAAAATGTATCCTGACAGATCATGAGCTCTAAATATCAAGTCTATCATAAATAGAGAATTCTTACCTGTGAACTTCGTTGACGGAATATGCCACGTGCAACTATTTCTAGTCAAGGCTGTTATCTTTATACGAAGTTATGATCGTCTGAAGTTCAAAGCTCAAAGCGGCAGAAACCCTTGGTCCACCGTGGTAATAATGTGTCAAGACAAGACTCTTGAGTCGGTCCTAATCTTCGAGGTTCTATGTCTTCTTTTCCTGGGCACTCATTCGCCGAGCCCGCTGACCTCACAATCTGTCGTGTCGTGTGACGAAACTGGGCTCCCTTCCTTTCAGCCGCACCGTCTCTCCCAGCTCCTTCTGGGTGTCGACTACCAGAGAAATGTCGTCCGCGCGGAGGGTGGTCCTAAGTGAGCGGCGATTCCTCCAGACGCTTCAACATGCAGCCGAGCGTACCCAGGAGGAGCAGGCTCAGAGCCTCTCCTTGTGTATCGCGTGGCTGTGTCCACCTTCTCACTACCCCCTCCGTGGTTGCTATGACCGCTCAGAGCGCCCGACAACTATTACGCGGTCATGATCCAGCACTCGACGCACGCGTTCGACGGCGAGAACTCCCTGCTCAAACCGTCTACTTTGCCGAACTCCTGCCGAGTTGTTATCACAGAATAAGTCCACCAGTGTGCGCCTGCAGAGCATAGTGAACCAATGCCCGAACTAAGGGATTTAGAAAGAGGGCATTCGAGTGCTGAAAATTAAGTGCTTGATTCATGGACGCTCTCAAAGCTCAATTGCTTGTTAATTTTCCGTCAGAAACAATGCTTCGTGTTTTGAATGCATTCACATTTGCCCCCCCCCCCCCCTCCCTGATATCTGTGTGAGTCATGTGATCGTTCCTCAGTCTTTTGTATTGGCTCTCGACAATGTGGAAGGAATACCTCGTTACCATCTCTTCTGTATTTTCTTTTCTGTCTCGTTCGCATTCTGTAGCAGACTGCGAACATTTATAAGAAGAGGACTAAATGGTACAATAGGGGCTACCGATTCGTAGAAACTGAAGATCTGGTGACAGAGTTTTATCTGCTGACAATGAGGCCTGAAACTTGCAAATCAGCGAATGTTGGCTAGTTCGTATGTTCTTTAATTGCAGCCACATTTTAGAAGACGTTGATCAACGACAGGGGCAGCACTAACCTTATTAACGACCAACACTGCTGGCACGTGGCTGCCATCGGCCAGTATCAGCTTCTGATCCAAGTCCGCCTTCCAGCGACAAGCTCCTTCCCTCGATTGATCCCTTAAGTAATCGATTGGTGTGCTAAATCTTACAAGGCATCATTATTCGCTGGCTGTTTTTCAAGTACGAACACTAATCGTAAGAGCATGAAAGGAGGAGAAGCTGCTCACCTTGTGGCGTCCATAACTACGATGGCGGCATGGGCGTCCTTGTAGTACACCCGGGTCATCACGCCGTATCGGTCTTGTCCTGAAACATCTGAGATTTCCTCTACATCCAGGTTAAAGGGTACAGGTTGGCCGTAATCAGAACATGTAGGGGCCGGAGAAGTCAATAAACTCAGCTGAGTTGTTGGTTGTTACCCAGGGTAGGGGGGGGGGGTGACTAGACGTTGGACAAGTCAATGTTTTCAGTTATCCAGATTTGATCCCAGATCTGTGAAGAAGCCATGAGCAGTGGTGATGGTGTCACCTGGAAGGACTGCACACCTCCTGAACTATTTGTCTGCCTCGACCAGTTGAAGGTGTGTTTCTGCTCTGCAGACGAGGAGGTTCATCACGCGTCACGTACGCTTCTGCGAATGTTTGTTGAGGAAAAAGTTGGAGGCGCGGCGGACATCGTTCCGGGCGGACACAAACATTGGTCTGGATTCCTCGAGAGATTTCGCGAGTAGCGCGATCGCGCCGGCCTAGCCCTTCAACAAATTCAGCTTTCCGGTTCCGGCGCGTCTCGCTTCGCCCCCAGCGCCTCAATTACGGCTCGTAATCCGCTACCTTCCATACTTCTCAAACAAGGTTTTTTGGCAGCAGCCATTCAACGAGACCTCACTCCTATCCTAAGCCTAATCTCAACGAGCGTTCGCATTTCCAACTTGTGTAGCCGTTCCTTTCCAGCCATATACATAGCTGGCCATATTCTCTCGTTATTGCTATGTACTAACACTATGCAGCCCTTAAATTTACCGACTTGAACACCTCGCCTCAACAGGCAGAGGAGCAACAACTCTGTAAGTGCCGACTTTTAGTGGCTTCATAGGTCGTCTCCTCTCGGTTTCCTTGATGAGACCGCCGCAACACATTTGCGGCGTTGTCGTCTGTGCAATGTTTCCGCTTCAAATTTTTTTTGAGAACTTTCTAATTTCTGCTTTTCAATTATAGATTTGTATTCGCTTGGAAAGTGTTCAATTCCCCAGGTCCGACTATCATTGAATCTCGGCATCGGCGTTTATTGTTTGTAGATGTTTATTAGCCACACGAGATTGGTAAATCCGTTTATTCGCCGATGTTTCGGCAAAATCGCCTTCTTTAAGGGCCTAAATGAGGCAGAACATTCACAAAGTTGAACGACCAAATCCCTCGACAAAGCCTTACAGGAAAGTCGTTGAAGTGCCACTCAAACCAAAGAGATCAACTGCAAAGAACCGACCATAGATGGATAGTGTTCATTTCATTGAATGCGACCTAGAGAAACAGACAATTTCTGCGATGCAGCGTGGTAGGCTGGCAAATTTGAACGCTTTGCTTAATTTTTGAACACGGTTCGAAGTGGACGGTCAAATATGAGCTCTCTTGATTCGTTTGTTTCTGCGAATGAGTCCCACACGCGGAATCGAAGGGTCTACCCCGCAACCATAGTGCACTTAAATTTAGCGTTGTGAGAAGATTTGTGCTGAGTGATTTACAGAATCCAGTAATTTCACGTAACGGAGCTAACAAAGAAGGAAGGATAGAGTGGACTGGACTGACTCCGGTGACTTAATTTCTTAAGAGATTCTCCGACATTTGGGAATTTTGTCTATACTAAATCACTTGGGCCTGGGTTTTAGGCCTGGGGTTCGTACCAGACCAAGAGGCGCCTGTGTTGACGACCCGCCCCAGAATAACGCCTGTTAGTTGCGTTGCCCAGGCTGACCTCTCCTATCTCACTACTGCTCCGACAACATGAGGAGCAATTCTTCTGCCAATATTTTGACTATCATTTGATACAACCAACCCATGACGAGCTATTCATGAGCTTAGATAGGAATAAGATAGCTTTTATAATTCCTTTTAGTTACGTCTTTTCGGCTCCTAGCCTTCTATAAATTAATTACTACTATAAGGCATTGCGACGGGGCTTGCCATAGGATCGGTGCAGCCAGATGGTAATTACTAAATTAATGCGGTTTGTAGTTTTAATATAGTTAGCGTTAATTTTGCTGTTGCCCTTTAACGGTTATTTTCTTTGTTCGATGATCTTGTTGACGTTTTAGCGCACCATTGAGTGCATTTTAAATAAATAAATAAAACCCAATCCATGTTGAAGAGTGACTATGCATATCTGTTCGCGATGTTAGAAACAGACGCTGACGAGACTGTCGGGCAGCAAATTTCAAGAGCACAAGACAGGCGTTCTTCGGATGAGACTGCTTCGTTGTTAATGTACCAATCGTTCGAACCACTTTGCAGAAGTGCATACAGTGCGGCAGCTAAAGCAGTTTGAGGCATCATGGCGATGATGGCAGTGGAGTTCAGCAAGTGCCTGCCTAACTATGCCGCCACGCTATAGTTCGGCACGAAGCCCTGTTTGGATGAGCGGATGAGCTTTAGAGTGCAGATGAAAGATCCTTTCTCTTTTTGCATAGCCTGCGATGAGAACAGATAAGATTGAATATTTTAACGGATCCGGCAGCTTATTTTTATGAAGAGGCGATACAGGTGGCATCAGATGGCAGACGACCTTCCGACAGAAGTAAAGAAGCGAGAGCTCGGTGTTAAGGTAAGCACTTGCTGCCGGCTTCAGCAGCAATTGCTAGAACGAACGCTGAAAACACTCACTACGAAGTGTTCTTCGAAATACAAGAGGGTACATTCACACCCGAGTTTCCTGGCGAGGGAAGGCGACTGTTGAGGCCAATAAGTGCAGTGGTTGGTGGTAGTTTCAAACTAACAGAGGCCGCGTAAGAGGATGGTCTTCATCTACTTCGCCTGCACAGTGACGGAGCTGGTGAGAGTACACACTGTGTCTTTCTTCACCACCTTAAAGAGGGCATCAGCTAGCTGGTTTGAGGCCCCACCCTCCCCCCGCCCTCTTAATAGTGCATAGGAATGCTTGAAAGATTGGTGTATAACATAGCCCCATTCTATAGCGACGTTATCTCCAGTGAGAAGAGGGAGGTTTAGCAAGGTGGTGGCACATAGTAAAGTGGATTGAGTCGTTCTTGGATCAACGGGTGTTTAGAGTTAACTTCAAAGGACAGCTTTCCACTACAAAATTTGCCAGCAGTGGTGTACCTCAGGGCTCTGTCCTCTCTCCAATTCTATTTAACGTCTACACAAGAGAAATTCCCTCGCTTGTTAACAAGACTGGTGTAACTTGCCAGATGTTCGCTGACGACCTCAAAGTCTATAGCTGTGTCTCTGATCCTACTACCGTGGATAAAATTCAGGCAGCAATTTCAGAAGTAGTTGAATGGGCTAAAGCCTATCAGCTACCTTTAGCTGCAGGTAAAACTAAAGTGCTGCATCTAGGTAGGAACAACAAGAAAGCTTCTTATTTCATAGAGGGTCAACAAATTGTACAGGCTGCAGAGGTGAAAGATCTTGGCTTTCTCATTACCGAAAACCTAGACTTTGATAACCACTGCAATGACGTAGCAGCAAAGGCTTCACGTAGAGTGTGCAATCTCTTCAGAAGCTTGAGCACGAATGATGAGCAAACATTTCTCCGAGCATACAAAATGTACGTTCGTCCGCTCCTCGAATATGGCACTCCTGTTTTTGGTCCTACAAAAGTAAAAAATATTGAACTCCTCGAAAAGGTCCAAAACAGCTTCACGAGGAAACTTTTCCTTAGATCGAGGAGATCTGGGTATCGTACGGTCCCATCAAGCTCTGAACGGAATACGCAGCTGGGTCTGGAATCACTAAACTCCCGTAGAAGGAAATTTGACCTTCTTATGCTATACAAAATAATGCACGGTCTTGTCCATCTGGGCGGTCGCACTTTTTTCACATCTTGTAATTCCATTACCAGGGGTGCTACAGTCAAGCTTGGGTTCCCGCGAGCCAGGAGTTCTGTCCGCTCCAATTTCTTCGTATGCCGAGCGGGCGCTGAGTATGTCAAGTTGAGTAAGCGCATCCAGATTCCTGCAAGAATCGCGGCTTTCAAAAGAGCATTGCAGAACCACTCTTAACCATTGCTGACGGTTTTTTTTTGTGATTACTCTGTCGGGCGGAGTAGCCGATCGGCCAACCGTTGTTAAGCCGTTTTTAATCAAAACTGATTTGGTTTGTTCTACTGTTTTCAAAGTTACGTTACTAAGTTCATTGGTTGCGATGGTGAGCTCGCTCACGTGGATCGCTTTGCATGTGTTGTATCACATGTCGGAATAAATAAATAAATAAATAAACATCCCCGAAGCACTTCAGAACCACCTTCGACAACGCGAGACATGCAATAGGAGAGCATGAGATTCAATATTGTACATACATAACACCGACTTTTAACGCAATCCGACTTCGTATGTGGATACCGTAGCGCTGGAGACGAAGATGTTTACCAGAAACGAACGAGTTTTTGACGCCCATTCACATTCCGCATATGCCCAATCGACCCTGCCGTTCTTCTTACTCCTTTTTTTGGAGGCCTGAAGAGCTGTTAACGGGCAAGGAGTATCGGAAGGTGCATTGATTCTGAAACCTTGCCACACCGTCGACCCTCGGACTTCCTGCAATGAGAGAACGTCACCACTGTGACAGACGCTGGGCTATACCAACAGAAACTAGTTGTCCGTCGAGTGATGCCACGGAATCCGCCTTCAGCACCTGGGCATATTTATGTCTGACAAGCTTCCACTCGATTAACTTTCAGTCGAAAAAAGAGAATTCTACGTATAGCGTTGAGGTACTTGCAGAGGTCGTTAGGAGAATGCTGGAGGGGTAGAGATCCAAGGCCCTCAGTCGTCTGCGATGTCAGCGTGCCGTGCTATTGGGCGCGATCGCTGAGAAAACACTTTCAGTCACTCCACGCTCTCCTCCTCCCTCGACTCTGTTGCTGCAACCACTGGCTGAAAGGTTTTCTCGGGCCCCTAGTGAATGGCTAGGTTATGGAGTCCTTCTCTAAATCTGCATCTAGTTCTGACCTCTTAGGAAGTGTGCGTAACCGCAGTGCGAAGGGATTTCACGTTTGGCCCCTTCGCATGTCATGCAAAAATATGTCCCTACTGGACGAAATAGAACGATATTTGAGCTAGAATGATAAAATATACCATTTTCACGTCGAATTGGACACGTTTCAAATTAAATTGGGCACTTTTCCAACCAGATTGGACACTTTTCACGTCAAATTGGACACTCTTCTAAACTAGTCTAACACCTTTGAAATCAAGGCGAACGCCTTCCGAATCGAAACGAGCTTCTTACAGGTTACAGATCCTCCAAGATGGTAACAATATTTTTTTGTTCAAGAAAAATTTAGAAAGAGTTTTTTTTACTTTTTTTACTTCGGCTGCCCGAGTGAATGCAATAATTTTATACATTTTTTATTTTTTGAAAAAAATAATAAATTGAACTTTGTTTTAAGGCGTAGCAAGGCAGCAATCATATCCTTTGTCAGGATAAGTGTGTTTTTTACAATTGTTTATGTTGCACCGTTTGCAGATGTAAGACTGCATGCAAGCAGAAATTTTGCTATCAATCGAACAAAAATCGCGAAGTTTCGTACGGGGACATGGCGCAATCTCTATTTTAGCCATATAAAATGGTTGACCTCCTGCTCTTTAAAACAAGCTTTGAATCATTGTTTTTCCCCAAAAAATAAAATTTTTAAAAATTTCGGACTGCATATATGTTCTGTTATTGGGAAGTGAATTAACACTTAAAAGAAAGTTATACTAAAATGTTCCTTGGACAAAAAATTATTGTAACATTTTTGGAGAGCCTCTAGTTTAATGTAGAAAAGTTCGTTTCGATTTGGAAGAATTCGCTTTGATTTGAAAAGTCTTACGTTAGCTTAGAAGAGTGTCCAGTTTGACGTGAAAAGTGTCCAACTTGATTTGAAAAATGTCCAACTTGGATTGAAAAGTGTTCAGTGTTCGATGTGAAAATGGTATATTTGCTTCCTCAAGGTCTGCCCGGCCTCAATCACCTCGCTTTGCAGCCGAAGTGCGTCATCGAACGTCATGGCAGCCCTAAAAGCGCACTGTCGCCATGAATACTTGCACAGCTTTTCTGCATGGCAATAATCTTACAAACTGAAGCTGAGCAATAGTTCTGACACCAGCAGTTCACTGATGCCATGCCTTTATAAAATATGGAGTCACATTTCAGAATCTCAACGGTCTCCTCTTCTTTCTTCCTCTTTTCAAAAAACTATTCAGGCTGAATGCCATACAACACGCGATAGACACATCCGAATAGGATCGCTACGCATTTTGGATGTCTGCTTTTGGAAATATTATCTAGGAGACACCCTTTGAAGAAAGGCTTGCTGTATATCAGCTATCCAAGACTTCTTCCAGAATACTCCGAGGTTACAGGAGGGCTAGCTCTTAACTCCGCTCAAACCGGAGGAGCACTTCAGTGTCATATTCGTCACCGAGGATGGTGATGCACCATGTTGGAAGGCGAGCGGTTTCGCTTGCACATGGTTTCGGCCCTTTGTACTTCTTCATTAGCTAGCTTACAAGGTACAAATGTTCAGTTCTTGCGAACTAGAAAACTCATGCTGGAAGGGGTAAATATGATTGGCCCAGACATGGCAAATGGAGTAGTTCTTTCCTTAACTGAAATTTTAGGATGAGACAGAGTTATGATCACTTAAACTCATAATCTGAAAACGGTGGAAACTTTGGGTCCGATCTAATAGAAATCAAATTCAAAAAATAGAAATTAAAATCTGCCATTAATTATGAGTACAGCACTGGACGCACCGCTCGGTCCAACGAGCACAAGCGCAGCGAAAGATGGAAAGCTCCACAAAAATGCGCTGGGAAGCGCCGTTTTCCGCATTAGTGCGCGACCTCCTCGACTTCTGGACGTTGTGCTTACTTACTTGTTATTCGCCAACTTATTTGATTCGTAGAAAGGCATGGCCTAGTGTTTGGAACTACCTGCCGCCATGGCGCACGCTGTGAGCAATACATATAGGCCCGGCAGAATCAATCGAGTGGGCACGACCGCTCACAGAGTGAACGCAAGCAGTCTATCCATGCCTTTGGAAGAGCATGGCCTACCTTTTAGGACTGTTTAGACGAACATGGCCTGCTTTTTGGAACTACCTGCCGCCATGGCGCGCTCTGTGAACGATGCATACAGGCCCGGCAGAATCAATCGAGTGGGCGTGACCTGATGGAAGCAGCTAATCCATGCGTTTAGAAAAGCATGGGCTAGTGTTTGGAACGAACCACCAAAACAGGAGCCGACTGGTTTCCTATACTTCTCGCGCACTTTACATGGGCTATTTTTGTGAAGCCAAGCGCACTCTACAAGCTGTCGCGCCCACTCGATCGATTCTGCGGGGCCTACATGCGTTGATCACAGAGCGCGCCATGGCGGCAGGTAGTTCCAAAAAGTAGGTCATGCTCTTCTAAACGGTTCCAAAAAGTAGGGCATGCTCTTCCAAACGCATGGACAGGCAGCTTTCGTCAGCCTAACGACACTCTGCGAGCGGTTGCGCCCACTCGATTGACCCTGCCGGGCCAATATGCATTGCTCATAGCGTGCTTCAAGGCGGCAATTAGTTCCAAGCACTAGGTCATGCTCTTCTACGCAACAAATAAGCTGGCGAATAACAATTAAATAAGCACAACGTCCAGAAGTCGAAGTTGCGCGCACTAATGCGATTTGCGTCCGGCGCGACGCGTGGCGAGCGGAAAACGGCGCTTTCCGGCGCATTTTTGCGCCGCTTGTGCTTGTTGGGCGGAACGTCATGTCCAGTACTGTAGTGCTTTTGGGCGCTCTGTAGGATGAGAGACGCATCTTAAAGAGAAATCAATTGGTGGAAACGCTTCCGATCTATCTTTTGACTCTGTTTTTACTTGGGTGAGTGGTCAGGTTTATCGCGAAGTTGTTTCTGTTTGGCCTGCATTTCTCAGTTTTCGACCAGCTCCGAACCTGGAAGTTGGAGATATGCACAATTCTCCCAACCTCCCTTCACTCAGCACAAGACCCGGCTCTTGGTTCTCGACCAAGATAGGGAGTGGAATGCGGTTCGGGATATCCCTCACTACTGCCAAAACCAGGTTCTGCTTCCATCCTTCTACAATGAAGGTTGAATGACACGAGAAGATGATGTACTTTGCGCTAACGCTTTGCGAAGCATCTTCATTCGGCTGCTCTCTCACACATCTTTCTTTTGCTGAAATCCGCATTCATAATACCGAACTTTCTTCACCTCGTTTTCTCTACATATGTGCCCTCGTCTTGAAATCTCCTAATTGCTGTTAAGCTCGTTTAGGACATACCACTCTCCCTTTCTTTCGGAGTTTTTGTGGTTTTGACGCTTATGCTTCAGGAGCTACATACTTCCTACAGGATCGACAACGCATACTACACACGTCCACTCAGAGACATATTTCGCCATGAGGTCGCGGTCCTCACATCTCTGTCTGATTCAGGTCCGACTTGAGTTTCTCGAGAAGCGCTTTTAGGGAAATCTCGTAGATTGCTCAATTTTTGTGGGGAAAATGGTTGCGCTGCAGAACCGCTCTGTTTTATCTGAAACGCGCGTATATAACGACTTCAACCAAGATTCGTGAGACTTTCGGAGAATGTGGGCGACGCAGCATAACGAAGTGGCTGCCAAAAATAAAAGCGCTTTGGAGTTTAAACACATCATTGAAAAAATCCAGCGAAGTTATGTGTTTTAAAGGTAATTATCATCTTACTATATATAAATCGCTCAATCCTTGGGTCACGTTGTCAGTCACGTCGATGGGGTACTGAAGCCAAGAGATAGATGTCTACGACAGTGCGACGTATGCCAGTCGGGTTTTCTTCCAGAGGGGAAGAGGTGGGGAGAGTGACTGTAGGATTCGGAGGAGTAATACTGCCTTCGGACAGTAAACGGTGTCGACCCTTCGATCAATACCGATTAATTTTAATTATATTTCTGCTGATTAAGCACTGCGGATTGGTACTCTCATGATCTGCTTCTCACCACTTACTACTAGTTAGAGAACGGGCACTTCGGAGAATAATCATGCGATGGATGGGCTTCATAGGAGAGGTGAAGATTCTGTCCTGCCATATCCCTCTGCACTAATCTACGTAGTAAAACAAGTTTTTATTACTGTAACAGAAGCGAGAGGGCTTACAAAATAAAGGGGTAAGGTTGGGATTGTTCTATTCTTGAGGTTTGTGGGCGAAGCCCCCAACCAGACGTTTTGTGGCCGTTAGGCCGCTGAACGTCTGGTACTATATAATAAGCCGCTAAGCGTGAATCCTACCATCGACGCTGAGTCATGAAATAGGAGGGAAAAATAGGGAGGAAATTACAGGGAGCGCAACTAGCGGAAAATACCTGTCTTCTACGTACTGGGAGCTGCAGCCCTAGGGTAATCGAGGTCGCTGAACACGAATCTGAAGTTCGTTTTTGATGTGTCGATCACCATTAATCGATATCGACCAAATTATCGTTTTTTCATGGATGCCATTCAAGCGGTTCGAAACTTCTGGTTTTTTTTTGGGGGGTGGGGGAGGGGTTACGGGGGCGCTAATTAAGGAGCGCGAAAATAGCGGAAAGTACCCAGACGTCTTCTATGTAACAGGGATTCAGTTGACGTGCCGAAAAAGTCGTCCAACGTGCTTGGGGATTCAGAAGACGTGCCGAAGACGTCGCCCGCTAAGGAGGATCCAGTATAATACCGCTCACGTTGCGTAGTCAAAACGGTTGTTTGCGACGGAAAAATGTCGTCGCAAACCGTCGCATGCCCACAACTCCTTCAGTTTTAGCTTTTTTGCAAAAATGTTGAAACCATTCGATTCGCCTCGTTGAGTTCTACACAAGCTTCTATACAGCTCTGCAAGAACACCCAAATTTTCGCCGTGGGTGACCCAAAAAGTGACTGGAGCAGGCATTTGCGATTAGGGATCAGCTTATTTCCCAGGACACGGGCTTTCGGAGTATCTCAAGCATGGCGTACGTTACCAGTTCTTTGCCATGCCAGGAATGCTTCGAGAATGCGCTGTGCACAGTGCATACGGAATCGAACCTACCAATGAACTAGGCGAACGCATGTCCACTGCGCTTCTATGTATCTTCTCTTACTGAGAAATGCGAAGTCTTCAAGACTGTTTCGAACCAGTTCAAATTAGTTTCTTTAAGCCTCAAGTGGCTGGTATCGAGGTTGCAAGCTCTCATAGCGATGTTTTGTTGCGATCAAAACTTCGTGTAAAGGCGTAGAGCATCCCGCCCGGTCAGAGGGAGGTGCGGGTTCGAGTCCCGCCTGGCGCTAGAAGTTTTGATCGCAACAAAACATCGTTATGAGAACTGTTTCGAACCGTTTGGAGAATTTTATGATAAATTTTCAGCCAACTCAGAAATTTCTCTAAGGCTGTCCAGCTAGCATTTGGAGTGCGCCGTGAACAATACATATAGAATGGAACCTTTCATTCGAGGGGGACAGCTTGTAGAGTGAGCGTTGAGAAGCTTTATCAGAAATTTGCGGCCGCCCTGGTCAGGAATTGCTCCAACTGTCACGGCGAGGCCTTGGTGTGCGCCGTGAACAATGCATATATAGTCGAACCTATCAATTCAGTGGGGCGACCGCCCGCAAATTGCACTCGAGGGCGAGTTCGTAGCGCAATAACTCATGTTCGAACCTTCCGGCTGGAACTCGAGAGCTTTGCAGTAGCACAAGAGCTCATGAATGGACTAAGTAACAGGGGTGCGAAAATGCAGGTTAGTCTTGTGTGACACGATTTTTTCCAGTTCAGTCGACCCCTGCGGGAAGACGCGGAGAGCTAATGGCCTACAAATACGCATGCGAGCAGAACCTTTACGTGCTTTAAGATGACCTGCTCACCACTCCCTAGCTGTTTAAACTGCCTAAGCTCAGCTGCCATTTTAGGGCGGCGGACTCAGCGGTTGAATATTCCTGCGCACTTACTCGCATATATTTGAGTTTTTGATCCCCACAATAGCACCCTTAGCTTCAGCATAAAAAGCTCTATCGAATGATGTCAATCTCGACCATTTTCAGAAAAATCGATTTCTTTGACAATACCCCGTCGAAGACGGGGGCGTTCTAGGCCGAGGCTGCGCGGACGATGACGTCACCAGAAATCAGTATTTCCGAAATTGGTTCTCGTCCGAAATCACCTAGGGTTATTTGGAGCGCTGATTACGAATCCAATGTCCGTTTTCGAAAATTCCGCCGATTTCGGTAGGTTCTAGGGTAATCGGGTTGAGATCACCGATCACCCTCAGTTATCGGTATAGGTGAACTCCTGCCGTAATCTTCCAAATGGCCCTTGGCATCGTGTTCGGCAACCCTAATAAGCCCCCGACGCTATACTAAGTTTAAGCAAAATAGGTGATTTTGACCCGACCTCCATCAGTTATCTAGAAGGAAATTGAAAACCTAATGAAATCGGAGGAATTTTCAGATTTTCGGATTCGTAATCAGCGCCCCGATTAACCCCTAGATGATTTTGGACGAAGTTTTGACGAGGAAATTTGGCAAATTTCGAAAACATCGATTTTCGATTACGTCATCGTCATGGAAAATGTCGTTAGTTTGTTAAAATCATGAAATCGTTATTCGTTAAATGTGCACCATTGGTTTGGACCGTTCTCTTGGTGGATGGCAAGGCCAGAAGTCAGAGCTCTACGTGTGAAATCTGTAAGCAATGGTCTCAGGATTATTTTTTGCATCAGCTTTCATAAAACATTGATTTTTATTGAGTTACTTTAATTTCAGATTAAGAAATCTCATACCCTAAAGTGATAAATTCGCCGATTCAACAGAAACTTCACCTTAATTTCAACCTCAGCAAACGCTATAAACTACCTGAAAAAGAGGGCTTATCAAGGTAAAATTTTTCACTAAATAAAACTTTAAGACTTGCTTAATATGTATATGTATACAAGTACACCTCACGCCTACCGGCGTACCTCGCACTTGCGGGCTTCGCGCGACGTTGCAGTATCACTTGGCTAAGGACAATCACATCAAGCCAGCTGCTCTGGTTATGCAGTTTTTCTTCCTCCTTAGCAGTATGGAAGGCAATATTTGAGTACCTTATTATGTTGCAGTCTTGCTATACTTTCCTTAGGAATAGGTGAGTGGTATGAAGCCACCCAACCCCCCCCCCCCGCCTAACATCGGCATCATCTCCAGACGGTTCAGTGATGCCATTGCTTGTCACTGCCTTTGTTCCCTAGGTTCTTGGACAACCCTCCTGGTGCTCCACAGCACGTTCCCCCACTTCTAGCGTCAACTTGGCTGCAGGCAACATCACTACTCGTCCTCAAACGGTCTACCTCAGGCAAAAATCGACATTTTCAATAGGTACTGAGCGTTTGCTCGATTTTGGTCACATGAAGAAAAGCCTTATTGTCACAGGATTCCCGCTGCTTCTAACGTTATGTTGAACAGAAATTTTCCCACGCGGTACCGCTACATCAGTGTCGAGTTGCCTAACCGTCATCCACATACAAACGAAGGAACGTCACTTTCAGCTCTCCAAGGAAAGAGGCTTGAGAAGTCAAGGGTGAGGATCCTGCATGATAGTGCATGACCACATCTTGCAAGACTAAAAAGAGAAACAACAAAGGAGCTGGGCTGGGAGGCAATGCCACATCCATCGTATAGCCCCCACCTCGCCCCTACCGACTACCATCTCTTCCTTGCTCTCAAGCAAGAAATTGGAGAGAAATATTTCGAAATATTTCTTTCAAGCTTTCACTTTCAAGCTCCATTCGACAATGTAGCTCGATATTTGCCATAATATCAACGTTTTCCATCTGCTGTGAAGCACTTCCGTCGGCCATTATATCCGCGTGCCTCCCAAACCGAAATCACGATAAAATCCACCGATATTGGCCTCCTGATCGAAACTTCTTACCTGCTGTGAAGGCCTTCCGTCGGCGATCATGACCACCTAACTCCCACCTTGATCGGTTAAATCTGAGAGAATATCGATATTCATCGCCCCACCTACATATCTGTGACACCTTACCGTACAACCCCCTTTACTGCGGGTTCTCTCAATGTTCCCTTTAGCGGACTACGTCTTCGGCACGTCTTCTGAATCCCCTTGCACGTAGAAGACGTCTTGGTATTTTCCGCTATTTTTGCGTCCCTTGATTTGAACCTCGCAAATCCCCAGGGCTGAAGTCTCGCACCGCTTGAACGACATCTACAAAAAATCGATAATTTGATCAATATCGACTGATGGCGATCGACACTTCAAAAGCGAACTTCCGATTTCCCCCCACCCCCCCCCCCCTCCCCACCCCTGTTTCCTTGCTATTTTATGACTCAGCGTCGATGACTCATCGCTTAGCGCGTTATTATGTACTATCATATAGTTCGGGCAACGACCTTCTACAAGATCGGGGGTTGGGGGGGTTCAATTTTAACCTGTTTGAAGAAATAAGCGATGCAAAAATCGAACCCCAAAATCGAGTCGGTAGCGACCTTTGATATAATCCGAGTGGGCTCAATTTTGCATTATTTTTTCCCGCGAACGAGGTAAAATTGAAACAAATTTAAGCACCCTGATCACGTAGAAGCCCGTTAGAAAACAACCTAAATTTTTAAAGATATGTTAAGCGGGCTGTATCTATATAGTACATAGCTCGTATATACTATATATTATACATACAGTGTCTACTGTGTCTCACCGCTCGGCTGCTAACCGGCAGCGGACATTATTTACGAATGGTCGCCGCAAACGCGGTGAACAGCGCGGAGAGCGCGGCAAAAGACGCCGCGACGGGGCGGTGATCCGGAGCGGAGACATTCTCATTTTCCGAAAACTCTGATCACCACTACGGTAGGGTGAAGGCTTTCTCCCGAAGACGCAGTTCCACTATCGCAACACTGCAGTCAAGCCGAAACCAGGGATATTGTTCACCGAGCAATGGTTGCCAGGGATGTGCGGCAATTGTTTTCAAGAAAACGGGGTGGACGGAGACGAAGTGCTGGAAAACGGAAAGAACCGAATAAGGAAACAAAAGTGAATCGAATTTTGTTTAAGGAACGGTTTCGAATAAGGACCAAGGCGTAGGTCTAGAGCGCTCTTTCTTCTTCGGAATTCAGAGAATTTTTCTAAAAATTTCTTAAACCAAAATGTTAAGCTCGGTCACAACAATGGTACTACTGTAGAAGAAATATCGCAATGCGTAGTACCCGCCTCAATACTGTCGCCGACGCGTACCTGAAGCATAAGATAGGCCTATGTTATACTTCGGCGACGCTGTTGTCGGCGACAATGTTGGGCGGGAGCTACGCAGTGCGTAACAGCCCGCTCAACACTGTCGCCGACGCGTCCCGTATAACATAGGCCTAAGGCCTGTGTGATCACCTAGCACTATTAGCAGACTGGTTACCAAATGATGACATTGAAAACGCGCTCTGATGTAAAAAATGCGCTCCGATGCTCTCCTGTCAACGACGTTGCCGACGTCGCCAAATACGCGTCGTCGACGTCAGTGACGGATTCTATGGCAGCATCGGCGACGTCGTTGACAGGAGAGCATCGGAGCACATTTTTTACATCAGAGCGCGTTTTCAATGTCATCATTTGGTAACCAGTCTGCCAATAGTGCTAGGTGATCACATCTGCCTCGAATTTGCTTAAATTGTATGCTTTTCTTAGTATGTTTCAAGACTTGATGATGACTTTTGTTCCGTACGAACAGCAGTCTGCTCAAACATTATTAATCTGCCGATTTTTCTTTTACTAACCAAATTTGGCTTTTAGAAGGATGGATAAGTGTGATCTCACTCATCAGAAACAATACTAAATGAAATTAGAATTAGCTGCCATGTACTACCACAGAAAAGACCACCCCGCTACGGTCGTAACGGGTATTTATGTCCGCCATGAGCAGGGCATAGCTGCTATAATTTGCCTATAGCAGGCTATCTGACCCACGATCTACAGGCATACCCTGAAGTTACTGCTCGCGATACGCCGCGGGGTATGCGCCATTGACCAACAGCCTTTTCCGCCGCCCAGTAGCTGCAATTATGCGGATTAACCTCCACATTCAGCTTTAATGTTGCTACATCGCTCCCCAGAATCTGTCTCGGAAAATGGAGCTGCTGCTCAAATTTAAGTTGTGCAATCACTAATCTCGCATGCAACGTGCCTTTCACGTCATTGTCAAGTTCGAAACATCAAAAGAACGAACATTATAGGTCAATGTGGCCAAGTAGCAACAAGATTGTAAGCATTCAGTCCTTGCACAATCAATCAAGTCTGAAATGTAAGGTTTTAGACGGGGGCATGGCGCAATCCGGGCTGTTTACAAGCTAGACAGATCTCGTTACCCTGTGCTTTCATATGAGTCTCAAACGTCTTCAAAGGATTCACTGGCAATGTTAGAACCTTTCAAATAGTTCCCTTTTAGGGATACCCTGCATTTTTCGCAAGCTGTAGTGTGTTTTTAACTTTAAACACTAAACGAAGCACAAATCAATCGATACGTTCACTCTGTAAACAGATTATAACAAGTATTCAAGCGAAAAACAATCATTCGAGTTCAAAGTGTAAGAATTCAGAGGAGTGCATGGCGCAATCCAGACCGCTCATATGTCAAAAAACTTCTATTTCCTTAAGCTTTTATATGAGGTCTTAATCTCTTTAGTACCTTTATGTGAGCAAAGTTATCTCCTTTCAAACAGTGTGTGCAGTTTTTTGAGACACCCTGTATAGAAGAGAAGAGTAATTGTTGACAAACATGAGGTCGCAACTGTATACATACGAAAGTCTTTAAAATATGACTGATGGAACAGGAGTTGAATGAAAAGAAGCACAGTTAAGCAAGTAAAAGTAAGTTAAGAGTAGGAATTTCGCCATTGTTGCCTGCAAAACGGGCGTTTTTGCACTTCCGATTTCGTAATTCGAGGTCCGTCGAGGATGATGACAGTGCCGGAAACGAAGAACCCACCCACAAACAAAATACTCCCCCGAATCGCATTTTCTGTCACCCTTGGATGAGGTCGGCGACGGCCCCTCGCCGTGCACAGCTCCGCGACCGACCCACGGACGACGTCGGCAACGCCCGTCGTCGACCCGTCCGTGGCGACGTCACCGACGTCGACGACGCGTCTGTGGCGATCAGCGTCGCCGAAGTATAACAGTATAACACAGTATAACGACGGCCCGCAACAGCAGTAACGTGCACGACCATGGCGGAGCCCGACGCGCGACAATTCGTACTACATCAATGTTTGAACCACTTTAAAGCCTCTGAAGACGACGAAGAGGCGGCAACGTTAGGCGACCAATAAACTGAGCCACCTACTAACCTTTTTGGGGAGGGGAGCGTTAAAACATTGAGAAATGCCGAGGTTTTGAGAAGAGAGGGTTCGTAGAATACAAAGCATCGGTATAACTGCTCTCGACTATTGAGACTGACAAGGAGAGCCTCCAGAGTGGCCGTGAGCTTTTGCGATGCAATTTCTACAGGATGTAGGGTCCCGTGTGGGGAGTCCAAAGCCATAGTTACTTTCTTCGGAATGCTTTTTCTGTGGTCAAAAAAAAAACCGTATGGACGCGTGCGCGCGAAGTTCATGACTCCCTGTTGCACATGCAGCCAAATGTGGTCGGTTGGCGCAGTGTCAACAGGGTCACCTCTCGGGTGCACCGAGCGTGTTTGATGGTTCGGTCCCCGATGCCACCAATGATTTTGCACACATCGGATCGTTATTATTATGCAGTTGCGTGATCACAGGAGTCAATTTGTACACGATTAATGCTTTTAGTAATTGAACCTAGCCTTTTTGGGTTTTCGTTTGAGCTACCTCTCAATGGATCGTATTTGCACTGCACCACATCATCAGCGATACCGTAAATGCACACAAACACATAAACTTCACCGGATAAGTATGAATTTGGTTTGATCACCTGTATCACCTGTATCACCTGTCGTCCCGTTGACCATCGACTTGCTCGAGCGGGCGCCAGCAGCGTCTCCATTCGTCCCTGTCGCGTGCCAGAGTGGTCCAATGGATCCTCCTCGCTCGAGAGACACGAAGAGCGTCATATCGGTCGTTCAGGGCTGTCACGAAGAAGTCCGACCAACGCGTTGGTGGGCGTCCTGGTGTTCTTTTGACATCCCGCGGAATCCAATCTGTGACGGCTCTCGTCCAGCGGGTGTCTGCGGATCGCATTACGTGGCCGGCCCACCTAATTTTCGACGACTTGGCCCATGCGACAGCGTCTCTGATCTTCGAACGTCGGCGAAGCTCGGAACTCCGGAGGCCTTCTCTCACTTGCGTGAGTCGTGTCACTCCGAGCATCGTCCTCTCGATTCCACGCTGCGCGACGCTGATCGCGTGTTCATCCTACTTTCGTATAACCCAGGTCTCTGAGGCGTATGTTAGGGCGGGAAGAACAGTGGAGTCGAATAGGTGGGCACGGAGTCGGACGTTCTTCGTTTTCTTCACGACTTCTTCGACGCTCTTGAAAGCTCCCCAAGCCGCTCGTTTCCTCCTGCTCAGTTCTGGTGCTAGGTCGTTGGCCATGTTGACTTCGCGACCCAGATACACATAGCTGGAGCATTCGGAGATGTTCGTTCCGTTGAGCGAGAATGGGGCATCAGAAACCCATCCGTTCTTCATGAACATCGTCTTCGTAAGATTCAGCTGCAGTCCAACGCTTCCACATACACGATCGAAGTCGGCCAGCATTCGTTCCGCCTGACTGATGCTCGGTGTTATGAGCACGATGTCGTCAGCGAAGCGAAGATGGTGCAGTTGCCGACCGTCGACCTTCACTCCCATGTCTTCCCATTCTAGTTCGCGCATGACGTGTTCGAGGGTGGCGCTGAAGAGCTTCGGGGATATGGTATCCCCTTGTCGAACCCCTCCCTTCACGTCAATGACGACGTCGTTGTAGAATGGTGAGATCTTGGTCGTGAATCCACTGTACAGCTCTCGAAGGACTCTGATGTACTGAGTAGGAACGCCCTGGGTGAGCAGGGCTTCCATGACCGCTTCAGTCTCGACGGAGTCGAATGCCTTCTTCAGGTCAATGAACGTAAGGCACAGCGGCAGCTTGTACTCTCGCGACACTTCGATGAGCTTCGTAATGGTGTGTATGTGGTCGATCGTGCTGAATCCTCTCCGAAATCCTGCTTGTTCGTATGGCTGTCCTTCGTCCAGCGTTCTACTAATCCTATTCAGGATGACTCGAGTGAACAGCTTGTAGACTACGGACAACAGGCAGATCGGGCGATAGTTGCCAACGTCGTGCACGTCTCCCTTCTTGTACAGCAGGATGGTCCTCCTGGTCTTCAGAGATGGAATCTTGCACTCCGACAGGCAGCGTGTGAAGAGCCGCGCCAGGGTGTTGATGAGCACTAGCAAGAGGTTCTACAGGTATTCGGGCCTGATCCTGTCAGGACCGGGTGCTGTACGTTTCTTCACCGACGAGATGGCGTGTCGGATTTCGGAAGAGAGAACAGAGGGGACGACGTATCCTTCCTGCGGAAGATGGCATGGGGGCAGGTGGAGGTGGCTATCGAAGAGATCGGAATAGAAGTCGTGGATGACTTTCTCCATGGTCCTTCTGGAAGAGGTGATGGTTCCGTCAGGACGTCGGAGAGCGGTCATCTTGGTCTTGAAGTTGGCGAAGTTCCGGCGGGCATTGCGGATGCTCAGCCCTGCCTCTGCTGCTTCAGCCAACACTTCCGCCCTTCTCTCCTTCAGATCTTCCTTTATCGCCGCTCTGCATAGCTTTGCAAGCTCGGACGTCAGTTGGTAGTTGCCTGACGCTCGTGCTGCTCCACGCTGGCGTATCAGCTCGAGAGTTTCCGGAGACAGGCGTCTCTTGGTGGTCTTCAAGCTCTCGGCTCCCTTAGCACTATCGTGGAGATGGTGCACGAAGCGATCGTATTCCTCGTCGACGTTGTCCATGACGGCATCTTCCCAAAGGCCGAGAAGAGAGGTGTAGAGGTCCCAGCTGATGGTCGTTCTAGGATTCCTCTTCTTGAACTTCGCGGCCTTCTCTCCTTGACGCGAAAAGCGGAACCTCGCGCGAAGGAGGCGGTGGTCCGATCCCGTGTAGAACTTGGGGACAACGGAGACATCGGTCAGGCAATACTTGCGATTGAAGATGATGTGGTCGATCTCGTTGTGGAACTGGCCACCGGGGCATTCCCAGGTCCATCGTAGGGAGGGAGGCTTCTGGAACTGCGAGTTTCCATGGATGGTCTTGGTCGACATGATAAACTCAGACAGCCTTTCACCTTGCTCGTTCCACTCCAAACCGTGGGTTCCGATGTGAAGTTCTTCCGGCGACCTTCGTGGCCCGATCTTGGCGTTGAGGTCGCCGACGATCACCTTGTAGAAGGTGTGATCTTCCTTATAGAACTTCTCCAGCTCCACGTAGAAGGCCTCGACGTCTTCGTCGTCGTAGTCGGATGTTGGGGCATACGCGACGAACACAGTCAAGGATGGCACGGAGCCACATCGCTTCAGTCGCAGACGTCCGATTCGGCTAGTCAGAGACTCGTACGAATCGATGTTCATGGCCAAGTGCGTGTTGACGAGGACACCAACGCCGCCTACTCCCCTGCTGTCGCATGCTCCGAGGAACAGTTCTTCTCCGGAGTCGTAGGCGGCGTGTAGGGGGTGGTGTCTTCTCGTCTCGGTCAGTCCGATGACGTCGTACTTGATCTTCCTGGCTTGCATCATCAGGTCCTCGACGGATGCTTCCGATGCGAGCGTGCGGGCGTTGTAAGTACAGATCGTCATCCTAGTCCTTCTCAAATTGCGCAGCCTGGTTAGGCCCTGAGATTTTAGCAGCCTCTCCGTACTCGTCCTTCCCATCGCTGCAGAAATGGGGGCTCTTTCGGGGTCAGGGGAATGAGGCCCTTTAGTGCTGCTGTGTTTGACTGGAATACAACACGGGTAGCTAGTCAGGCTCTGTCGTGCGGGCGGGGTACTCCGGGCAGCCAGCCAGACTGCCCGAAGGGACGGGGCGAGACTTTTGAGGCGGCCTCGAATCGCCTTACGATGTACTCCCAGTCTACCGAGTGCAAGCTTTTGGCCGAGCCGACACAGTTACAATCCGCACAGTCACGGACACATCCACGCACACTGTGCACGAACATGCCGCTCCCACGCACAAGGAACGCATCGACCCGACACAGCAGGAGCAAGGAGTCCATCCCCTGCATCCCACCTGCGTCTCTGGGCAGCACATGGTCGCATTTGGTTCGCGTTTAATTCCCCTATCCACCACCCGGGGACGCGCCACGTGGCCCTGCGACAAGCGGCCCGAGATCCCTCTTAACAAGAGAGCCCGAAGGCTCTCTATCGAGGGAGATCCGTTGGTTTGATACCGGTAAGAATTTAACATTAACAATAAAACGCCCTTTTTACCCGCCGGGCGCATGATTATGTGATACAGCATCACCCGGAATTCGCTACGCAGCAGAAATGTCATCTTGAAAGTAAGTAAATTGCATAGAACATCGTATGAACTGGATTCAGTTCGCACGCATTTGCTCAATTGCAGATTATAAGCCAGACCTACCGGCAGTTCTGCGCTCCGCTATTCCAGCCATGTCTGGCATACGCCTGGGTGACGGCTGTATAAGTTGATGATTACCCGGGGCACTTCTCGACGCATACCGATTATGCCTTTAACGAAGAAGAAGTAATGATGCCTTGTCAGGGAGAGGAGGATTGTTCGTCCCTAACGTTTGCAAGATGCTGCTGGTGTGATAAGCGATAATGTTTTAAATGTTTCGTAGTTCTATATCAAAATTGTTGTTACCATTGTCAGCAATAAAAGCAGTTACTTTATGTGAGCAAGAATTTTCTTTGTGTTAGCGATTCAATAGAATGATACAGTGCAAATACGATCCATTAAGAGGTAACTCAAACGAAAGCCCAAAAAGGCTAGGTTCAAATACTAAAAGCATTAATCGTGTACAAATTGACTCCTGTGGTCACGCAAGCCCATAATAATAACGACCTGATGTGTGCAAAAGCACCGGAGGCGCCTGGGACCGAACCATCAAACCCGCTCGGTGCACCTGAGAGGCGACCCTGTTACCACTACGCCAACGGACGACGATGAACCGGGTGGCAGCAGGGCGCTATGAGCTGCGCGCTCACGGGTCAAGACGGTTTTTTTCGACCACAGAAGAGCATTCCGAAAAAAGTAACCATCGTTTTGGACTCCCCACAGGGGACCCTACATCCTGTAAAAATTGCATCGCAAAAGCTCACGGCCACTCTGGAGGCTCTTCTTGTGAGAAGATTTATTCATGGAAACAGGCGACGATGTTCCACTACCTCCAACCTTAGACCTGCTGTAAAGCCGCTTTGCACTGCTCGCTTCATCGCTTATGACATCAACGGCGAGGTGGAACTCGAATTTTCGTTACCTTGCTAATATGGCTGTAGTGCGATTCACACTTATCCAGCATGTAGGCACACACTGTTCTGGCTAGTGGAGAATGTAGCGCAGCCTGGTGAGGCGCAAATCACCCATGCATCGAAACTCTCTTCTAGGTTCGACTCGCGCTCACGCCATGTAACTTTCCATCTTCTGTATGGTCACCATTAAAACAAAGTAGTATAAATCTAATAGAAGGAGTACAAAAAGATTTACAAGGCAAGTGTTCATTAGAAACGGTCTATTCGAAGTTTCTTACCCTGAAAGACTGGCTCGTCTCGGTACTACATCGTTATCCCTAAGACGAATAATCTACGACCTCGAACCTTGTTTTTAGAGTAGTTAATGAATACTTGGATAATGACAAAAATGAACTCATTACCTTTTCCTCATTCAATGGGATTACGAGAGGTCACAATCTTAGAATTCAACCGCAAAGACCGCACTCAAAAATGTTTCGAGAATCCTTTTTGGCTCGTGTTATTAAAACCTGGACTTCCAGCATTGATTCTCAGTTCTTCACCCGGGACGTTTAATTACAAACTGGAAAACTTTCTTAAACAGAGAGTAGATTTGTGAGGTCAACTACAAATTAGCTTTTTAGGCAAAATGAACGATACCTTGTTTTAACATATAACAGCTTTTTCAGTTTATGAATCACGGAGTCACTCCTAAGAAAAGAAGCGTTTTTTTCACTTTAGTTTAACCATGGAAAAAAACGCTTTTGCTGTCGTTGAAGGGCTAAATCATCTGGCTTTTTGCCGTAAACTTTTATGCTAAACTGATGCGTATTACTCTTTTTGCTCAACAAATTTTTGCGTCCTGATTTTGATAGTTTTCAAAAGCCAACTTTCGATGTATCCTTTTGTACAAAACTTACTTTGTATCACATTTTGGCTAATAAATGTTCTATGTTCTATGTTCTATGTTCTACGATTTGGCCAAACGTGCCCCCCCCCCCCTCCCCCCGCTTTAGTGCGAGATCGAGCGGTGATCTTATTACTCCCGTCGTCCCGAGTAACGCACTTAGTGTGAGAGCAAAATGCCACGTAGAGGTGAAGTGCGCAATCCAGGTCGACTAACACAGAAATTGTCCCCCAACCTCAAGGACGTAAACCTAGCAGTGGACAATATGCTTCGACCAGCGCCTATTGTGGCACGACTTGAATAACGGTAGCAGATAAAGCAGAGCTGTAGAACCACGATAACCAGACATTGTTCGGCCGTATCACCTTCTTCAGAGTCTGGAAACGAGGAGAAGCTTGAGAATGAGCTGGAAAGCGACGGAGGCTGCTGCTGGTTATGTTTGTTCCACAGTTTGAGGTGGCCAGCTATATGTATATCGTCATTTAGCAGAACGTGTTGCTTGTGAACTAGCAACTCACTTATTGCAGTTCATCGCCACTTGTCACTTATCGTTAGAAGAACAGATTCTAAGCAAGTCTTCAAGACTCAGACCACTTTGAGCGAAGCAGATTTTCGTCTTTCCTACAGACAAGTATGGCGTCGAGAAGACCAGATTTAGGTGTCAAGAAAGGCATCCGACGAACCTGCAGTCTATCACAGAAATGTATTCAGGGTTGCAACGTTGTCCTCGTCATCGTCGGAATGGCAGCCGCGGGATTGGCGGGAAGCCAGTTTTCTGACCTCAAACTCAATAACTACAGGTTGGAAGAACTGTCTTTGCTACAACTTGTAGAAACCGTTTTTGATCGCTCAATTTTACCAATTTTTCTGGAAACCGGTAGGGTTCAAGAAAAACTTGACTCTGAAGAGGTTCCATTGCGTCCGAGAAAAATAATGGCTACTAAGCGAGCTGGTGCCCGCTGTACATCGGCAAGGTAGCTTTAAACGGGTAAGTTCGATCAGCCATACCCCGGAGTTCCTTCCGCCTGCCTAGTTCTGTCACATAAACACGGTTTCTGTGCTCTCCTCCGCTGACGCGCGGTCTCATAATGGAGCGGGCACCAGCCCGCTTAGTACCAAATAATGCTTAGATTTTTTGCATGATCATCCAATTCCTGCTACTTTAGCTGCATTAAGCTTCCTCTAGCTCGTTTGAAAAAGCGTGTACGCGAAAACTTTATGGTTTATGAGATAATTAGACCGGGCCGTCATGGGCATGTCCGCCACCGCGATGTATGGTTGATTGGGTGATCCACGAAAGTTCTGGAGACCGATAGGTTGTGACCTCCTTGCTCAGGTAACCTTCGAAACAGTTTTCATTGTTCGAGAGCACTCGTCAGTCAAAAAATTCAAAGTACTGTTTGTCGCGAAATCTGTGGGGAGCAAACTAGCAAAAGCCGCTGAAGTATGTCATTTGTTTTCGTTTGAACCAAGTTTTCTGCACGGGCGTGTAGAACGCAGTCGGAGAAGATGCCGACTCTCGCGTGCACTCGATCCAAGGGTGCTGGTTCGGATTTCCCGTCTAGGCCAATCAAGCTTTCCGTCCCTGCGATGTCGGTGATTAATAGCAAACCTGTCTGGGAAGGACAAAGCGCTGACTTATTCATCAGCTGGCCAACGTAAGTCAATGTATAGGCCAAATACGCATTCGAATGCCTCCGCGACATCCCGTAGAAGACGGATACGTGGTGCATCCCAAAAGGGATTGATTTACACCATCCTTTATCCTTTTTCCAGTTCTTCATAGCAAAGAAAATTAGATTTTTAAATTTCGGAAAGAGAATCGAATACAATATATGTATAATTAGCTCGAAGCGCCCAGGTTCGAAGCTACAAATTTAAAACTGAGGTGGTGTTTGGAGAGCCATTGTTGGAATTGAACGAGCATTTCAAAGAAATGGGAGGAAGAATGTACATAGCTGATTGAGTTATTAACTGATTACGCAGGCAAATTTGGGCTGCGTAAGGATACCCTGATGATACTTTGACTGATAATCTTTTTGGTCCTTAGGAGATTAACCCACTTCTGGAGTACAAAACTTCGCAAGTGAGTTGCTCTTCTTTACAGGAATATTGACTTGCGGCTGTTGAACTGGATTCATGCACTCACAGGAGCTACCGGTAAATCTGGAGTAATCTGATCTTCCTTCCCTTTTTAATTGTTGTTTCACAGGAGTATGGTCGGTCACCCGCGTTCGTGGCATCGCTGTGGCCAAGGTGCTCTACGGAGTCTCCACCGCAATCGGATGCGCTACCGCCATCTTCTACGGATTTGGCACCTTCCGCGTAATTTATTTCAATCTTCGCTGGACATTGGGTGCGGAATGCGAGCGTTGCGTAGGTTGCAGATAGTCGACGATCACAACAGCCGGGACGGCTTCTCGCCGCTGGAATTCGCCGACGGTCAGGCTGGTGGCAGCGACGAGAACTACGCAGCGCGTGTCGTCATCTCGGCCGTGATGATCGGTATGTCCGGCTGCTCGCTGCGTATTTGCCTCTCACTCACAATGACTCCTTCCGACGGAACACTGTTCGCATCAGGTGGATGGAGAAAGACACAATATGTGCGCACATCTCTTCTCAGAAGCTTTCGTGTAACCTAACGCTAGCTGACAGCCTTTAAGGCACCGCTTATTGTAAATGTAGCAAGAACTGTAGGATGTTCATAGACGAAGGCCAGGGTAGTTCTTCCCATCAAGGCTATGGAGAACTGACGAATTGGGTCGATATTGCACCCGTCCCTCACAGATCTCTACAGTCTGTTAGCACTATGTGGGCTGTAGCTCTGTTGTCTAGGCATCGGATTCCTGGCTGCTATGATCGCCCTCATTGCGACGCTGCTCGTGGACCAGATGCTGATTCTGTCCGACCCCGCCTACCCGCTGCAATCGGTGGGTAACCCTTCGGTGCCCTGCAAGATCTACACCAGTGCAGAACGCGCAGTTGGGGCAGAAGGACAGAGTGCACCCCACATTCCTCCATTTCAGAGCGGCGATCAGATGCATGCTGAGCAGCGCTCCAACGCCACCCTCGTCTCGATAGGACTGATGAAGCTGTTTCTTGGGCTTGGAGTACTCGGCTTGTCAGCCTTTGTGGAATACGAACACGAGAAGGTGAGCTGTCTGCGCATTTGGCTCTGATTCTCTTTGTCGGTACTGGGAAAAAGCTCCAACAGAGCCATTTTCGACACAACCTGCATGCCGACATTCTTCAGTTGAGCCACGTGCAGCTCCGCGCGAACAATTCGGTAGTTTAAGGTCCTACATACTGCTCCAGAACGGAGGCCAACTAATGGCTTTCTGTTCGCTAACTCACCGACTGGAAGTTTTTAGTGGTTAGCTCACTTTTCTGATACTTGGGCAACATTTTTTGTTGAAAGTGTTCCTGATCGGGATGGCTAAGTGCAAGCCTTTTTAAGGTTCACATGCAGTTTCTAAGGAATTCGGTTTGGGACACGAACAGGGCGTTTTGAAGGAGCACAGGACAATTTCTGATTCTAGATGGTTTCGTGCTGCTGTGCTTGACTGCAATACAACACGGGTAGCTAGTCAGTCTCTGTCGTGCGGGCGAAGAACTCCGAACTAGAATGGGAAGACATGGGAGTGAAGGTCGATGGCCGGCAGCTGCACCATCTGCGCTTCGCTGACGACATCGTGCTCATAACACCGAGCATCAGTCAGGCGGAGTGAATGCTGGCCGACTTCGATCGTGTATATGGGAACGTTGGACTGCAGCTGAATCTTACGAAGACGATGTCCATGAGGAATGGACAAGTTTCTGATGCCCCATTCTCGCTCAACGGAACGAACATCTCCGAACGCTCCGGCTATGTGTATCTGGGTCGCGAAGTCAACATGGCCAACGACCTAGCACCAGAGCTGAGCAGGAGGAAACGAGCGGCTTGGGGAGCTTTCAAGAGCGTCGAAGAAGTCGTGAAGAAGACGAAGAACGTCCGACTCCGTGCCAACCTTCGACTCCACTGCTCTTCCTGCCCTAATATAAGCCTCAGAGACGTGGGCTATACGAAAGCAGGATGGACACGCCCGTCGCGCAGCGTGGAATCGAGAGGACGATGCTCGGAGTGACACGACTCACGCAAGTGAGAGAAGGCTTCCGGAGTTCTGAGCTTCGCCGACGTTCGAAGATCAGAGACGCTGTCGCATAGGCCAAATCGACGAAAATTAGGTGGGCCGGCCACGTAATGCGATTCGCAGACACCCGCTGGACGACAGCCATCACCGACTGGATTCCTTGGTATGTCAAGAGAACACCGGGACGCTCTCCAACGCGTTGGCCGGACTTCTTCGTGAAAACCCTGAACGACTGATATGACGCTCTTCGTGTCCCTCGAGCCAGGAGGATCCATTGGACCACTCTGCCACGCGGCAGGGACGAATGGAGACGCTGCTGGCGCCCGCTCGAACAAGTCGATGATCAACGGGACAACAGGTGATACAGGTGATAGATGGTTTAATTATTATTACTACGGGTGCCAGCAGCGTCTCCTTTCGTCACTGTCGCGTGCCAGAGTGCTCCAATGGGTCCTCCTCGCTCGAGGGAGGCAAGGAGCTCATGGTCAGATCGTCCGCTCAAGGTTTTCACCATGAAGTCCGACCAGCGCGTTGGTGGGCGTCGTGGTGTTTTCTTGACATCCCGCAGAATCCAATCGTGACGGCTGTCATCCGGCGGATGTCTTCGAAGCGCATTTCGTGGCCGGCCTATCTAATTTTCGAAGACTTGCTGTTGTACGTGTTGAGCTCTACACGAGGTTGGTAGACGGATTCGACTAGATTCGAAGACTTGACCCATGTAGGAGCGTCTGTGATCTTCGGGCTCCGGAGGCTTTCTCTCAGTTGCGTGAATCGTGTCATGTTCATCCTGCTTTCATTTAAATCAAGTCTCTGAGGCGTATGTTAGGGCGGGAGAACGATGAAGTCGAATAGGTGGGCATGGAGCTGGACGTTCTTCCTCTTCTTTGCGAATTCTTCGGCGCTCTTGAAAGCTTCCCAAGCCGCTCGTTTCCTCCTGCTCAGCTCCGGCGCTAGGTCGTTGGCCATATTGACTTCGCGACCCAGATACACGTAGCTGGAGCATTCGGAGATGTTCGTTCCGTTGAGCGAGAATGGGGCATCAGAAACGTGTCCGTCCCTCTTGTCCGTTCCTCATCTTCATAAGATTCAGCAGCAGTCCAACGTTCCCACCCACACGATCGAAGTCGGCCAGCATTCGCTCCGCCTGACTGGTGCTCGGTGATATGAGCACGATGTCGTCAGCGAAGCGAAGATGGTGCGAAGAGGGCCTCGGTCTTCACTCCCATGTCTTCCCATTTTAATTCTCCGATTACTTTTTCGAGGGTGCGAAGAAGAGCTTCGGGGATATGGTATCCCCTTGCCAAACCCCTCTCATCCTGAATGGTGAGATCTTGGTCGTGAATCCACTGTACAGCTCTCGAAGGACTCTGATGTACTGAGTAAGAACGCCCTGACTGAGGAGGGCTTCGATGGCCGCTTCAGTTTCGACAGAGTCGAGCGCCTTCTTCAGGTCGATGAACGTAAGGCGCAGCGGTAGCTTGATCTCTCGCGATACTTCGATGAGCTTCGTAATGGTGTGTATGTGGTCGATCATACTGAATCTTCTGTGAAATCGTGCTTGTTCGCATAGCTCTTCTTCGCCCAGCGTTCTGTTGATCCTATTCAAGATGACTCGAGTGAATGGTGTGTAGACTACGGACAGCGGCAGATCGAGCGATAGTTGCCAACGTCGTGCACGTCTCCCTTCTTGTACAGCAGGATGGTCCTCCTGGTCTTCAGAGATGGAATCTTGCACTCTGACAGGCAGCGTGTGAAGAGCCGCGCCAGGGTGTTGATGAGCACTAGCGAGAGGTTCTCCAGGTATTGGGCCTGATCCTGTCGGGACCAAGTGCTGTACGTTTCTTCACCGACGAGATGGCGTGTCGGATTTCGGAAGGGAGAACAGAGTGAACGACGTATCCATCCTGTGGAAGATGGCATGGGGCAGGTAGGTGAACGTGGTTATCGAAGAAATGGGAGTAGAAGTCGTGGATGACCTTCTCCATGGTCCTTCTGGAAGAGGTGACGGTTCCGTGAGGACGTCGAAGAGCGGTCATCTTGGTCCTGAAGTTGGAGAAGTTCAGAAGGGCATTGTGGATGCTCAAACTTGCCTCTGCAGCTTCAGCCAACACTTTCGCCCTTCTCTCCTTAAGATCCTCCTTTATCGTCGCTTATAGTCGCTCTGCATAGCTCCCCAAGCTCGAAACATCGTATTCTTTGTCAATCTTGTCAGTCCATGACGGTAGCTTCCCAAATGCCGGCAAGACAGATGTTAAGGTCCCAGATGATGGTCGTTCTGAGTCTCCTCTGGAACTCTGCGGCATTCTTTCCTTGACGCGAAAAGCAGTGTCTCGGACGAAGGAGGCGATGGTCAGATCCCGTGTAGAACTTGGGGACAACGGAAACGTCGGTCAGGCAATACTTGCGATTGAAGATGATGTGGTCGACCTCGTTGTGGAACTGACCACCGGGGATTCCCAGGCCCATCGTAATGCGGGAGGCTTCTGGAACTGTTAGTTTCCATGAGTGGTCTTGGTCGAGATGATGAACTCAGGCAGTCTTTCGCTTTCTCGTTTCACTCTAAACCGTGAGCTTCGATGTGAAGTCCTTCCGGCAACCCTCATGGCCCGATTTCTGCGTGAAGACGCCGATGTCACCTTGTAAAAGGTCTATACTTTCTTATAGAACTTCTCCAGCTCCAAGTAAAGGCTTCGACCTCTTCAAGATTTTCTCGAAGCACATTGTCGTAGAAGCAGCGCAAGTTCTTGATTAATGTGCTAGCCTACTGTAACAATGAGACAAATTCCTCTTCAAAACTCTGAAAACGTTAAATCAGAATGAGAAACAGATGCTTGAAGGGGTCAGGCGACCAGCATATAATATCAATGAGGACTGAAAAAACGCCGCGGAAGAGTGGTGGTCACATCCTCCCGACAACCTTCTTGTTTTTCATTTTTTTGAAGTACTCCCACACCATTGTAATCCGATCAAAACATCAACATAAGAACATATACATATATTTATTTTACATAAATTTTATCTCGACGGCTAATTCTTCGGAAGCACGAGGGAGACTCATTAGCGATGGACGTCTCCTCTAAGGCCTATGTCATACCATCGCTCACCCCGAGCGAAGCCTAATGATAGGCTCCCATATCGATCGGGCGGCGCGATAGGATCGATATGGGTGCATATCACTAGGCGTCGCTTGTGGTGAGCGATGGTATGACATAGGCCTAATTCTGCACGTGAACGACATTTGGGCAGTTATCGATCTGCCCAAACGTCGTTCACGTGCACGAATTCAGAACCAACTTTTAGCGTAATTGATCGAAAGCGGTTCTCGAGGGAGAATTTTACGGATCGATAACTTTATATATGAATGTGGTAGGAAAGTATTGAGTGTTCGACATATTTTTCTTCTTTATCTTTGGCGTACAATGGATTTTTCTCAATAATAAACAATCAATAATTCACTCAATAATTTACCGTCGTTGGTCACTACAGTGTGTCACCTAATAGGCAGGTCAGCGATTTCCTTATCCCAGAACTGGAGATACTGGTAGTCAAATAAATCACTGACCGATCTTTGAACATCTTAAACTTTGGCATTTCTCCTTCGCTAGGAATCAATCAATGGGTCCAAAATGCTTGCTTGGTCGAGGCGTTTGGTGGAGTAGAGCGCTATCCAAAACTCAGGGAGCGAAATAAGTGAAACTCAAAGGGGGCAATACCAGAAGAATGGGGTGGGTGAGAACTGTGTATCAGCCCAGCTCCTCCAACTTTTCACCTGTCTCTTTAGCTACACACGGGTGCGTGTAGCGCAGTCGGAGGAGGTAACGGCTGTCGCGTGTTCCCGATGCGAACTTTTTCGTTCGGATTTCTCGCTACGCCAGCCAAGCCTTTCATTCCTAGTATCAGAATTGGCACTACACTCGTCTGGGAAGGATACAGCGCTGACTTGTCCATCGGTTGGCCACCGCTGCTCAATGTTTAGGTCATATACGCATTCATCTCGCCTACCATGACATTCCGTAGAAGGAGAATGTGTGGCGCAGCCCAACATGGTGTTGAGTAACGCCAGGACAGATCCATATCCACTTTGTCAGCGCTTCTGTATCCGAGGGACTGGACGCAACTGATGGGCGCATCCGACTGTCGTCGTCACACTGCGGTTGCTAACCGTCGGAAGTTTGACAGCGCAGAAAACGACGGAGCCGTCCACGTGGGCGTCCCGACCGAGGTCTTTCTTCGAAGTCCGTGGCTCCTGCTCTGAAGCGAGCGAACCGGCGCTTGACCAGTGCTGATGGAAGTGGTGTGGTCTTGTGGAATTGACATCGAAATTAAAGTTATGGAAGGCTGTATGTACCTATCTCGAAGAAGTTTCGGGAATGACCTACATGCAAATGCCACGTGTTGGGGATTTTTTAAAATCGTATCAAGACTTTCTGGCTGCCCTAGTAGATCAGAGACAGCGATAGCCAATCCCGTGTAGGGCACGCACTTGCACGAGATATCGTGGAAGCGATTTGAATGCGTGTTTCTCCTACTAGCGAGTTTCACTCACATCCATCCGCACTACACTTGAATCAGATTGAAGCAGTCGCGACACCACTCTCAGCTCCATTGCGCCGTTCACCAAGATCGCTATGTACTTGGCTGAGAAGTCATGTACGGCTGCTTGCACAGCAGTCAAACAGTCAGGTAGATGGGTGCTGCTCCGACCGGCCATGAAAGCATGCAGGGACTGCATCGCCGATATTCGCGAGATTGTGCTCGTCACACTTCATCCATTTCTTGACTATTAAGGAAACGTTTGCTACACTTTCCCCAACTGGCTAGTGCGCTCTTAAAGAAGGAACCTACGCGAGAAACGAGTCCAGGTTTTCCTCAATTACCGGCCAGAGATCCACTCAATTGCCCTCACGCTAACCAACTAACCTCAAACAAAAAGCGAACTGATTTATTAAGTAACACAAAATATCTTTCCAAAATATTAGTCGATGCCAGTCCCAAAAGAGCTATCTCTCCCACTTTTACAGGAATCGAACGACATGTGCCCGAAGTGCATTAAAATTGCTTTGGAGCACATCTCAGCTATGCTGGCCGTCACCAGTAGCGCAACGGACATCTTGTCCAGTAGAAGAGGACGAGCACGGCAAACGGAACTTCTGGTAAGCGTCAGGCTGTGGATGTCGTTTCTTTGACGTCCACTCGCATCAACTCGACTGCATGGAACATCCTTAGCACGCGACTACGCGCTGTTCAACAAGCACTGATAGCAGTTGCTTTTCCTAGACGATTTCTCGCAGTGTGCCAGAATATTCATCCACTCGTTTAGCTTCTATTATCTTGTCGATTTTCAGCATAAGGTGAAGGAGAATGCTCTTGAATTTCATGTCGCCTTGGGAGCGGCGGTTGTGGCTGCAGTTTGGTGTCTCAAAACCGTAGATCACAACATGGTGCCCTTCTACAAAAACGATCTCAAATACTTCTATCGTGATAAGGATCTCAATGGTGAGTTTCTGTGATTTAGCGTCACCATAAACTGCGGAAGGGTGCTCGGTTCAGGGCTTCTGAGTTCGTCCTCACGCTACATCACCGTTATCGCTCATGGCGTGCTCATAGGATGCTTCGGTTAGTTGAGTATTCAACGAGTTCTATTCTAGCCACGTTCGGCTCGCGATTCAGCTCAGCATAGATGGCGGCACTTTTTGCCGCCTTGCTAAGTTACTCACGAGGTGTTATATTTGTATCCAGTGTGGTGCCTTAAGGAGTTCTGTTCTTCCTTTGCGCCCTGTCGTCGGCTGTCGTTGGCTTCAACCTACAAGCCGACTTTGTTTGGTTCAACCCTACAGACAGCGATGGGATCTCCAGCGCATACAGGTGAAGCCATGCTGGTGCCGCTGCTCTCCTAAGCCAGCAGCGCAAGGCCTTATTCTCCATCGCTGCAGGTGCCTCTCTCTGCTTCACATGCTCTGGGGAGCGTCGCTGATGGCGCTATGTGTTCTCGGCCTACTAAATCTCAGTTGGAGAGGAGAGTTCTTGGGAGGCGACCTGTTGTGGCTCGTCGTTCTTTTCGTGTCAACTGCGATACTCGGCAGCAGCAACCAGAGGTCGGGATGTTACAAATATTTCACAAAAAGCCAACCAATCTCCAGTAGCAGCCAGATTGCCACGAAACCTGTCACTTTCTGGCTCGCTGCTACACTCCGCAATGCCTGCGGAAAGCCGTTCTGTGGTTCTATGTAGGGATATGGACGTAAGAACTTGGCAGAAGAGATAAGTGTATTGGATGAAGGAAGCGATACGATGCGAATGCGCTAGTTTGATTAAGAAACAAATGAGCTACAACTCGTTCTTATATTACGCTAAGGTTAGCGGGAAGGATAGTGGGCATGCGACTGGCTCTCCTGGTGTCGGATTCATCAACGACGAACCCGCAGGTATAAGAGCTGGAGATAACCACGAGAGATACCCACGACAAAGCATTCATCTCTATCTCTCATCTTATCTCTACCCCTTATACCCTGCACACCCGCGGGTTTAATTGCGCATGAATTCGGCATCTGGCCTAATTACGTGGTGTCTCGAGAGCTAACGTGTGGTGCCAATATATTTTACAACTTCATAGCTTCGGAGTATAAAGCAAAGTTAATGAAAAGAAAGAAATCAATTTTTGCGACTCACTCGATTGGCGCTAGGCTTAGGACGACTGAGTTCCCTCGCAGACAGAATTCTGAATAGGGAACGCCTACTGTGAGGTCCACTGTAGCCTAACCAGGTGACTATCTCAGCGGTAGGGTAGAGTGGCCCAAGTGTTGTATATGATCAGAATCGCCTCTTTCTGGGAAACAATACAATGTAAGAATCTTGACTCCAATACAACTCTGCGCAGAGTTAGGGACAATGGAAGCTGGACCGTTAGTGGCGTTAGCCCTCTGTCTGCGCGCAGAGGATGGCCTCAAATAGCCTTTAAACAGCGACGGCGGACGAGCAGTGGTCGCGAGGTGGATAGAGGCGCGGTTGGTGAAACGGTTGGCTACGGTAAACATGAATGAGTGAAGTTACTCATCCATACCTGCAGCAACTCACCGTGATCACTTGCACGTTCAAAAACAGACCTTACATATCTAGCGTGTATCTTCTAGCGTGGGCGAATATCAGCCCCTACAGTGGACCCTATGCTGAGTTCGTCTCTTACATTCGGGCTCTCTAAAGTGGCTCCGGAAATGGGTCGAAAATGCTAGGGTGGCTAAGGCGCTTGGTGAAAAGGACGTAGAGCGCAAATATAGACCTGTGCTCCACTTTCAGACCTCTGAAGACGACGGAAAGTCGAAACGTAAGGCCTCATCAATAAAGATCCACCAAAAAAACCTTGTCTGGCACAGAATACTGACAACATAATAACTCTCCATGTCGAGGTTTCAAGAAGAGAGATGTTGGGAACTGCTACAAACTGCTACAAGATGTGCCGCCGCGACTCTTCTCTCTAGTGCGGGAGGCAATTTCGCTTCGTCAGAAGGCGATGCGGACTCGCCAAAGCCTGATCTTCCTACAACGGTGTAGATCGATCGGAATCCTACCGCGTTTGATTACAAGTAAGAAGATCGGAACGACGTGTAATCTTCGCGAGGTATTCTTCTTATTCTTCGTTGTTGAAATGCAGATCAAAAGAACGGGCGTGCCGGCGTCTTCTGACTGGACAGGATTGGAGGAGGTTGAAGATGGGGCAAAGTTGATTTGTGACTCTATTCGATCTACGGCTAAGGCTGCTCTATGTGCAAAGCACGAAGGGCTTCTGCAGTCATTTCATGAGAGGTCTCGTATTGTGAGAGCAACTCAGCAAACGGTCACCGCAATGATAAGACCGATGTTCATAATAACGGCCAAGCGGCAGTGGTCACTGTTCTAGGTGGCACTCCAATTTCGTCTAACTCTCTGAGTGTATTAAGATGGGGCCATCATTCTTGCCTTCCCAAAATATCAACGCATCAACATGTCGTAAGTAAGCTGGAGGCTTGCATAGGTCCATGGACCTAATGCGAAACAGAGGTAGGAATGTGTTACGCCTGGAAATAGCTCCTGATTCGGAAGATTACCAGCTATGACGTTTCCATGTACATTCTATAAAGAGCCTGCCCCTGTGCCTAACGTAGATATCAAGTTCCGAGTTCTATCTGCTGGTCTGTTGGCCGTGCTCAACCGGCACAGGCGAAACCACAGTACAAATTCGAGTCGTTTACAATGGCAAGGACTCAGAGAGTTACATGAGCTTAGATCTAATGGCACCCTGGGAATCTCCTCTAGTGATAAGGGAGGAGAGATTGTAGTTATCCCACAACTTTTAGATCGTTCTATAACCGAGCTTCATCTGAGCAACACCTCTGTGTACCATCGCGTTACTGCGAAAGACTTCAAGGTTCAATGCAGACCTCTTACGATTAGGCATGTCTAGATGACGATTGAGATGTCAGCATAAATAGATAAAAGGTTCCTCAGAGATCTAAGACTGGACCCCTGTTGTCTAGTTTTTTATAGCCTTATAAAGACTCACAAACTCTCCCAAGAGGATATGCTGTCCACGTCAGCGGACATCTACAAAATTAGACCTATAACCAGTTGTGTTGGCGGACCAACCGATCGAATTTCTTGGCTTCTTAATATTATTGTGAGCCAGTTGTTAACTAAAGTCCCCTCTCATCTGACCAATACGAGCAAATTCCTTGAATTGCTGCACATCTCTACTTTGATCAGAGCTGTGTAATAGAGTCATTTGATGTCACATCCTTTACATCAGCGTCCAAAACGAAGAAGCCATGACTCATGTCTTCGCCCATAATAAATAAATAAATAAATAAATAAATAAATAAATAAATAAATAAATAAATAAATAAATAAATAAATAAGAAGCCTTAGAAGCATTATCAGAAATGCTGGATTTGCATGAAAGAAACACTAAACCAAATTTGGGCTGACGGAAATGCACATCATGACTCTAGTTAAGGAATGTTTGCATTGCAATATCTTCAAATGGTCAGGTTCGTACCATTCGCAAATTAGGGGATTAGCCATGGGTCAACGGCTACAGCCGGTTCTTGCGGTCTGTTTCATAAGCAGGGTGGAACAGCGTTGCTTGATCGCTCCCCACTAATGTACTGCAGATATATAGATGATTGCTGTATCGTAACACCAACACAGTCTGAAATGGATGAGTGTTTCAGGATACTCAACCAGCAATCTCAGTACATTGGGCTAATCAGAGAAACTCCGAAAAATGGTTAGCTCGCCTATCTCAACACCCAAGTCAAGTTGTCCAACGAGGTAGTTAGCGTGAAGTGGTACCGTAAGCCAAGCTCCAAGGACATCTTGATACACACCGGGTCTGCGCATCCTACAATACCCACCATAAGGATTGGAAAAAGGGCGCGGTAGGCGCGTTTTCCGCGTTCTTTCTGTTCTTTTGCTGTAGATTCTCTTGATCTTCATCCTTTTCGAAAAACTCACATACCATTGTGATCGCCTTGACGAGATCTCCATTGCAGCAAAAACATTTTTTGCTACTCCATTTCTGACCGCTATTTTTTCGAAAGCACCAGAGGATACTCATTAGCGAGGGACGTCTCCACTAATTGCGCCCAAAGTTCACTTAAACGCGCAGATTTAATGCCAGCGCGTTGACAGTAGCTTCTCCTCAGGGAAGATTCTGTAGATCGAGAAGCTTATAAGACCATACATATATTATAGTATTATGGATAAGTCAGTGTTTTGTCCTTGCTAGACAACGCTAGGATAGCGATTATTCGGAAAATTGAAGGTTTGGCTTGCCTGGACGGCGCGCAGTTGGAGAACCTCGACTCTCCAGCATGCGACATTCTCCAATTGCGCTACCACTCGCACAGGGAATAGCTAATTTTCTATGACTGAAAATTTCTTTGCAGCGCGATCGGATTAGAAGAGGTATCATATCTGGAGAATTATCCAGATCTCGCATCTCCAACCTGTTCTTCATTCTTGACCAATAATGAGCTTTTCTGTGTAGCAGGTACTGTAACTTTTTTAAGATGATAGTTGCCGAGTTAAAATTTGCCCTGAACTCTAAAGTACGTAGGTAAATTGCAGATGGCCCACTTTTAACTTTAAAAAAAGAAAATTCTTGCTAGTCACAAATACACTGCGCACCATCTTCAGCAACGTTTTTCACAACGTTTTGCGTACTCCAACTTTCTAAGGACAGAAGCGAGTGTGCTGAAATTTTTTCTGTGTAAAATAGGCATGGGTGCCTCTGATACAGGCAAGGTAGGAGGAGCTGAGTTCATTCTAATATAGTTTTTCAGGTGTCTAAACTCGAGAAAAATCTACAATTTCCCGATCCCAATTTGTTTTCAAAATTTAGGACTTCACGCCAGTCAGTCCCTTAAATGCTTAATACAGCACATGTCTCACCATTGGAAGCGCTTCCCAACAACCTATTTTTATAAAATTTGAAGAGATTCGACATTTTGCGCCTTTTCTGCCGAGGTCGAGTTCTGGGCAGCGTTCGGCTCGACCTGCGTTCTGCGTGCATCGCCCGCGCCCGATAAAGTCGTCCTCGCACCTGAGTGCGAGACCCAGCGGTACTGTGCCAATTATAGGGGACTGCACAGTGCCGTTCGATGAACAGTACTATCGATTCGCCTCGGTCTTCACTTTCGTATATCATACTGATAATTTTACAATAATTTAAATATTGTTTTCATCTGAATTAATTTTCACGCTCACTTTTTGAGACAAGAATGTTACGTAATCGAATGTACTAGCTAGTTTCCAGGTTCCAATTTCCTCCTCAGGTCAACCAAACTTTCCATCCCCCGGGGTCGGTGAACTGGTACCAGACGGTTGGGAAGGATAAAGCGCTACTTCATCGGCTGCCCACCGTAGGCTCTTCTTTTTTCATCACCGCTTGTTCATCGGCTGGCCTCCGCATTGTATGGCCAAATACGCATTCAAATCGCCTTCATTACATTTGTAGGAGTAGAATGCACGGAGCATTCCAGAAGGGATTGAGTAAAGCCGCTCTTTATCCTTTATCCTTTATATGTATCCCCATGACAGCTCGGTCAATACTGTCGATTTCTTCTCGTTTTCAGAGATGACTATTAAAGAAGGGAATCGTGCGAATATGTTGGCCGGTAGATAGAATTTATAACAAGTAGGTAATATCCATCCATCTGCTAATAAAAACAAAAGGTAAAGGAGAATCTTTTTTCTCTCAATCCTTTGGGATGCGCAACGCATTCTATTCTACGGAATGCTGTGAAGGCGATTTGACCACGGACTTGGCCTTTAAAGTGACTTTCTTTGCCGAGCGATGGACAAGTCAGTGTCCTTCCTTTCCAGAAAAAATTTACGCCGACCCACTGAGCTCGAAGGGGTAGAAGACTTAGTTGACTTAGCCTGAAATTTCAACCTGGAATTGGGTGCACGCGACAGTCAACACCTCCTCCGGCTGCGCAACCACGCGCCAGCACAGGAGTATTCACCACTAGTTCATTAACGCATTGGGGTTTTCTGCCTACAGAACGAACAAGCTGCAGTCGGAAAGGTTCACATGTGACAGAGTAATCGCGCTGAAAACACGCCCGAGCGTAAAATTTGGCACAACAAAAGTCGATGTTCTCCTCGCTCTTACCCGCCCATTACAGTTTCCCCTACTATCAATAACATCACTCAGTTTAGCATAAAAGGCTCTATTGAATGGCATGAAGCGTGGCCTAACTCCAGCGTGGCCCATTCATATCGCCTTTACGATAAAGGGATTGAGTAACGCCATCTTTATTCCTTATTAGAATGATTTCCATTCAAATTCGGTCACTCAAAAGTCGCGTTTTTGTACATTCTTTCTGTTTTTCACGAAATCATGCAGAACAATGGCACAAAAAGGTAATCTATACTAAATATGCACTCAAGTCGCATCCGTAGAAGTAAAATGCTTGGCACACTCCAAAAGAGATTCAGTGACGCCATCCTTTATCCTTTATCCTATAAATGTAAAAAAATCTACCGCCATGAGATGCAATAGAGGTAGAATGCGAGGCGCAGAGATTAACCACCATCTACTATTAGAAATGGTGTCATTGGTTTAAAAACTGGATGATAGCAATGCGTTAATGAATTAGGGGCGAATACTCCTGTCAACTAATCCAAGCCAACTAAGTCTTACATCCCTTCGAGCTCAGTGGGTCGGCGTAAAAATTTTCTGGAAAGGAAAGACAATGACTAGTCCATTGCTCGGCTAAGAAAGTCACTGTATGGGCCAAATACGTATTCAAATCACCTACACGGCATTCCGTAGAGTAGAATGCGTGGCGCAACCCAACAGTTGCCCTTCATTTTTATTATCTGGTGGATGGATGTTACCGACTTGTTATAAAGCCTGTCTACCGGCTAACACATTTGTACGATTCCCTACTTCTTCTCTGCAGATGAAAAGAAATCGACAGTATCGACTGAGTTGTCATGGGAGTTCTTGGATCAGATTAGCTCTGTGAAAGCAAATATGATAGATGGGCAAATAGCAAATAGATGGCAGACAGAGGGACAATTCCATGCTGGGATTTCCCACCCAGCCAACTAAGCCTTCCATCCCTTCGGGGTCGATGGATGGGTACCAAACTTTCTGGAAAGGAAAAACACCGACTACTCCCTCGGCTGACTATGTAGGTCATTGTTTAGGCCAAAACTGCATTCAGATTGCGTCTACGATATCTCGTAAAATTAATTTGCTGGGCTCACTTTTTAAGGATTTGATTAATACCGTTTTTACCCTTTTATCCCTACTTCTTTGCTTGTGAGGAAGCTATAGGATATGTTATACATGTGCTTGAAGGAGATTGGGCTTTATGTCTAGGAACTGAAGGTATCAATGCTAGTAAAGGTTACAAGCATCAAATTGGTTCACCTCTATCCCGTTTCAAATTGGCTCAGTAGTGCAGACGACCCTACTCGTTTGAATGATCCATATCCTACTATATATAAAAGAGTAGTGTGTGTGTGTTTCCGTCCCTCTGTCACAACTGGAGTGGGGGCACTGCGTCATGGCAATACTCAACGATTGATGGCCACCCGAAACTTCAGCCCGGGGAGTAATCGAGGTCGCTGAACTCGAAACTGAAGTTTGTTTTTGAGGTATCGATCACCATCAATCGTTTGAGGTATCGATCACCATCAATCGATATTGATCAAATTATCCATTTTTGTGGATGTCGTTTATTTTTCTGTTTTTTCTAACTTGCCGCAATCACATAGTTAAGGTGTTCTTCCTGCGGAAACCATAACATAGGTTGCAGCTAAAATTGATGATGAGAAGTTACTACTACGGCGAAGCCGTTGAGAACCCGTCAGCGCAGTAGAAAGGCCGCTCTGACAGTAGGTAAAGGATAAAGGATAAAGAACGGCGTTACTCGTTTTCTTCTGGGATGCGCCGTGTACTCTACTTCTACGGGATGTCATATAGGCGAGAGGAATGCGTATTTGGCCATACAATGCGGAGGCCAGCCGATGAACAAGGGGTGACCAGTTGATGAAAAAAGGGAAAAACTTGCGGTGGCGAGCCGATGAACAAATTAGCGCTTTATCCTTCCCAGATTTCTGATACCAGTTCACCGACCCCGGAGGGATGGAAAGTTTGGTTGACCTGAGGAGGAAATTGGAACCTGGAAACTAGCTAGTACATTACGTAACATTCTTGTCTCAAAAAGTGAGCGTGAAAATTGATTCAGATCAAAACAATATTTAAATTATTGTAGTAGTATGATATAGGAACGTGAAGTATGATATACGAACGTGAAGACCGAGGCGAATCGATAGTAATGTTCGTCGAACGGCATGCACGATGCACGCAGAGCCCAGGTCGAGCCGAACGCTGCCCAGAACTCGACCTCGGCAGAAAAGGCGCAAAATGTCGAATCTTTTCAAATTTTATAAAAATAGGTTGTTGGGAAGCGCTTCCAATGGTGAGATGTGCGTGGAGTCCTAAGTTTTGAAAACAAATTGGGATCGGGAAATTGTAGATTTTTCTCGAGTTTAGACACCTGAAAAACTATATTAGAATGAACTCAGCTCCTTCTACCTTGCCTGTATCAGAGACACCCAAGCCTATTTTACACAGAAAAAATCTTGGCACTCGATCCTCTCTGTTTAAAAAGTTAGGAGGTAATCCATTGCTTAGAATGAAGTGCAATAAATTTATGGTTAGAAGATCTTTTTTTTTCAAGTTAACGATGATTCGGCTTGCATTTCCTCTATATGCATTGGTCAGAAGAAGTTTAAACTTTGTAACTTCCTTGTTAAAAAAGTGACAATAGCTGTACAGAGGAAAAGCTCACTGCTGGTCAAGAATGAAGAATGGGGATGCGAAGCCGAAAGTTGGTGATTCGAAATCTGGACATCTCTCTAGATATGTTACCTTTTCTAAGCCGATAGCGCTGCAAAGAAATTTTCAGCAATACAAAATTAGCTATTCCCGGTGCGAGTGGTAGCGCAATTGGAGAATGTTGCATGCCGGAGAGCCGAGATTCTTCGACTGTGCGCCGTCCAGACCAGCCATACCTTCAATTTTCCGAATAATCGCTATCCTAGCGTTGTCTAGCAAGGACAAAACACTGACTTATCCATAATAATATAATATATGTATGGTCTTATAAGCTTCTCAATCTACAGAATTTTCCCTGAGGAGGAGCTACTGTCAATGCGCTGGCATTAAATCTGCGCGTTTAAGTGCCCTTTGGGCGCAATTAGTGGAGAAGTCCCTCGCTAATGAGTATCCCCTGGTGCTTTCGAAAAAATAGCGGACTAGCAAAAAATGTTTTTGCGGCAATGGGTAGATCTTGCCAAGGACATTACAACGGTATGTGAGTTTTTCAAAAAGGATGAAGATCAAGAGGATCTACAGAAAATGAACAGAAAGAACGCGGAAAACGCGCCTACCGCGCCCTTTTTCCAATCCTTATGGTGGGTATTGTACTGCTGTGAAGCGAGCTGTAATAAGCAACATGTTGCGCACAGCAGCAGGAGTGTATACAGGCCCTAATGAGCAACAAGAATCCTTGCAGCTAACTTCCAATATAGCCGCTTCAAATGGCCATATTTCATTAAACCGTCGGCTCACATCTCACGCTAACCGCCAAAATAAACCCCGAACAAATAGAATACCTCTCCTGCTTCCCTTCATTTCCGATAGAGTCACTGCTGGTATTCAGAGAGTTGTTCTAAGTGCACAACTGCAGGATGATGTTGTCCTAGTGAAAATTCCTAACGACAACATAACACGGCAGCTAGTTCGGAATAGACTCTGTGATATGCAGTGTGTATAGGAGAATTGCATTGTATGTCCAACTGGAAGACTGAGGGATTGTTCAAAGATTGGAACGGTTTATGAGATCGAGTGCTTAGCCTGCAATGCAAAATTATATATATATGTATATATAAGTGTAGTATTCTAGCCATTGAGGGGGAAATATCGGCAAGGAAAGCGTTAGAGGCGTTCTGGACTCTGTATAGAAATCCAGTAACGAACAACCAAAATGAGTGCCCTCTGTTACGAGTGACTTCTTGCCATTTGTGTCTCCTTGTGAACTATAGGTGACTGGTCGGCGAAAACCCCCTCCTGAGTGGGTCTCATTCGCCTCTACTGCTCTTCTAGGTGGGCGAATATCAGCTACTACGGCGGATCCTATGCGTGACTCCGAGCCCCTTATATTCGGGCTCTTCAAGGGCCTCTACAGAGTCTCGCGGCAGCACCCCGAGAACTCGTCCATATAGCTCCCGTCGCAGTGGGACCCACGCCGCCACTGTGGTGGAAGCCGCAGCGCGGACGAGTTGTCGCGGAACCGCCGCACGCAAAGGTCTCCGAGGGCTGCCGCAGTCCAAGGCGGCTCTCACCCGCAGCGCCAGGAGCTGAGGACGTGGTCGATTGTGAGCTTGAGGGGAAAGACTTTTCTTTGGGTTTCGGTTTTCGTTTTCATGATTGTTTATGCCTCTGCGTTTTTACCCATTTTGCTAAACGTAAATAAAATGAATTCTTCCGTCTGTGCTAACACGAGCCGTACGGTGGGCTCATGATAGCGCATTTGGAAAAAGCGTTGGGCGTCGCGTTCACACCGAATCGAGGTTCTTGGTACGGGCCTCGTACAGGCAAAATAAGCCCTCCATCCTTTCAGCACCACTGGATTGGCAACAAAGCTTTCTGGGGAAGGTCAAAACTTGGCTTCCCATTAACTGACCGCTGCAGGTCCCTCTTACGTCCAATTATGCTTTCTCACTGCCTCCACGACAACCCGTAGAATGGTAGGTGGAGTGATTAGCACAAAGCTCTATCCTTTACCTATACAGAAGAACTGAAGAACTTTTTTAAAGAAGTACTCGTTATTGATGAGCAGATCAGTTAAAGTTGCCACTGAATGCCCTTTCGCAGATGTGATGCAGGTCAATGAAAGAAGTGCTTAAAAGCTCAAATATTCGAGTAAAATTGCTAAGTGACATTTCCAATTCTTCAACAACAGCGAAGAGCAAAGTAGTGAAGACACACTTTTCTTGAGAACAGTGCACTTTCAGCTGGATCAGAAATCGCGTTTTGCTGCACTCCTGGTCAGAAAATCTTTCACAAAATCGCCATCGAGCCCACGTATACTACAACATATTTGTCTACGCAGGTTGAATACACTGAAGGCGGCATCAGATTTTTGTTCGATATGGGAATATCCAAAATGAATTATGCAAGTGCTATGATTGCTGTGTTTACGTTCTTCTCTAAGCTAGCCCAAGACATTTGAAATCAAAGCAAATTCTTCCAAATCGAAGTGGGCTCTTTCTACATTAAGCTAATAGAAACTCTCCAAGAAAGAAAATTGGTATAATTTTTTGTTCGAGGAAAATTTTAATATAATTTTCTTTAAAGTTTTAATTCAAATGCTCAATAAGTGAACACCTTGTTTGAGATTTTATAAATTTCTTGTTTTTGAGGAAAAAGAATGGTTTAAAACTAGTTCGAAAGGGCAGAAAGGCGGTTAGTTTTTATTTTTAAAAGAAAGGATGACACCAAGCCCTCATCCGAAACGTCGCCTTTTTTATTCGATTGATAGCAAAATTTCTGTTTGCATGGAGTTTCACACCTTTAAGCGATACGACAAAAATAACTGAAAAACTCACACACATACACATATACGATGTTTCATCTAAGTAGCATTAACACTTTCAAATAAACAAAAATCGCGACGACTTTTCAGCGCTTCAGCCGGCAAAAGTCGCAGTATTGCGTACAGTAACCCTCGCGCCGCCGCACCACCCGCCGTTGTCATGGCGGGTTCGCGGCACCCGCAAGACTCTGCTGCCGGCCTAAGGCCTCTGTTATACTCCCGCGGGAGCATCCGCGGAACGTCCGCGGACCAATGGTGCACGGCGGAGGCGGGCGTGGCGAGGCGCGGCGAGTGGCCCGCCACGCCCGCCGTCCGCGGATCGCCGCCGACAGACGACGAGAGGGGTGTTATACTTCCCGCCCGCGGGAGGATAGCCGTCCGCGGTGCAGTGCACCGCGGAAGGCTGTCGTCCCGCGGAGCTCGGCGCGGGAAACGAGCTCCGATGCGACGCTAGCCGCCACGGGACGACGACGACCGTCCGCGGTGCACCGTCAGTCCGCGGACGTCCCGCGGAAGCTCCCGCGGGAGTATAACAGGGGCCTAAGATGGCTCCGGGAGTGGGTCCAAAATTCTAGGGTGGCCAAAGCGCTTCGTGGAGTAGAGCACAAATATAAAGCTGTGCTCCACTTTCAGGCCTCTGAAGATGTCGGAAAGTCGAAACGTCAGGCCGCAATAATAAAGATCCACCAAAAACGTCGTCTTGCACAGCATACTGACAACATAAGGCCTTACATATGTGACCAGCGCCTTAAATAGCCCCACTATGCTACGTTTAGGCGAAGAAACTTTTCCAAACTCTCTGAAGTCATAGAAGCACGATAATACCTTGAGCCAGGTGTCTTTTCTGGCGTCGTTTCTCGTTGCTATTCTACACGAAATGCTTTGGTTGATCGGTGCGCATCTTCTTATGGAGTGCAAAAACGTTGCACCACAATAGAGTCGGACCACGAACTACTCCGTCTCACCACGCCACTCCTCTATCCACTGCGTCACTACTGTTCGACCGCTCTCGCTGTTTCGAGTCTACTTGAGCCCGTCCTCTGCGCGCAGACAGAGGGCTAACGTCGCTAACGGTCCAACTTCCATCATCCCTAACTCTGCGCGCGAGTTGTATTGGGGTCAAGATATGGCATTTTGTTGTTTCCCAGGGAGGTGCGATTCTGCCCGTGGACAACACTTATTGTTCGGCCTCTCCGAGCTACCGTTGAGATATTCTCCTGATAAGAAAATTTACTTAAGGGGCTGTACAAATTAATTAGGACAAAGGCGGGAAATTCACGAAAAAAGAAGCATAGAGGTTCTGAGGAATGAGGGAAAAGCGTACGCGACCACAGAACGATCGCTTTGCCGGGGGACGAGTGGCTACACGTGTGTGCGCACATCTAGGATGCAGAGCGCGGGCGAACGAGAGTGCAACAATACCTGGATGATTGCGCGAAGCCGCAGGTCGAGGGTTGCACGGTGTCTCAGCCCGGTCGAAGAGAGCTCGATGGCGCCTACTCGCATCAGCTGAAGTGCGGAGCTCTAATGATCTCAAGACCTAGAGATCTGGTGACAAGTCAGCTCCACAGCACCCGAGGAGACTGTCAGCACCCAAGTCATGTTCCCAACTAGTGTGCTGTTCATAGGGGAATCCTCGCCACCTCGACTCGAGTGCATTTTCCATTTCAGGTCAACGCTCACAGCCCAGCTCGTGATGAACATTGTCTGCGTGGGCATCGCTGCTGAGAAACTGTGCGCGTCCATCAACGCAATCTACCAGTTCTCTACCTATCCGGTCTTCGTACATGGAGCTGACGATGTCTACGATGCGCAGATCGTTCTCATATCAGTGCAGACCGGAGTACCGTTCTCAGCCTTGCAAATTTTCCAGCGAGGTGCATCTTTTGAAAGCTCTCCTAGGTGTTGGCTGCCGAGGTGCTGACGGCCCTGTGCTGCTGCGTTCTTCTCGGGAAGCAGCTCAGCCTTCAGCGAAGCTACTTCGAGACGCAATCGTCGACATGTCAGTTGATGTAACTTGGCCCATCCTAACGCTGTTCATGGCATCGCTTTAGGTTTAGCCATTGCCTTCTCTATTTCTACTCTCTTCTATGGAGTCGTCATGACCGGATGCTACGTTGTGTTTGAACTAGGAAAGTGGAGGTACAACGAGGTTTGTGTTTGTTGAGATGCCTTCATGGACATAATTTGTCAGCAAACTCCTTCTAGGTTCCACTTGAGATAGCGTTCTTCCGGATCGCTAACGGACCTCTCGCTCTTGCAGCATTCATTGTGCAGGTAAACGACCATATTGCAATTGAACTGGCCACTTGGAAAATTTTCATATGTAGGGGAACCTGCTACCCTATATCCTCTATTTTTCTGCTCGCGATGAGGAAAATTTTCCTATGTAGGGGAACTTGCTACCCTATATCCTCTATTTTTCTGCCCGCGATACAAGTTTGAGTGGTTCATTTCTGCAAATTTATCCGGGTGTTCTCCCCGTTTCTCCTGCCTGTCACAGAGCAAATCCTGGGGCACTGCAACAGCAAACTGAAGGAAACTCTGCTCTCCACAGAAGGTGATGAATTGTTGATAATTCTATCGCTGCCGTGCTATTTGCCTGTCACTGTATTCTACAAATTTCCGCACGAATGTCCGCAAGATAGTACGAACCGCTCCCCATATCTGAGTAGCAACGAGCAACGGCCCTTATCTTTTATCTCGCTTTTGTAACGTGAAAATGTTCAGGAGGACAACTTTTCTATTACAAAACTACTTCTTCGCCATTGATTGTTTAATCGAAATTTCCTGCGAGTTCTGGTCCTCCTAAAGTTTGAAATGCTCTGTGCAGAAGGAAGATATTGAGAAAGCGGAAAGGACACGGTAGCGTAACCGATGCCTCGCTCTTTTCTGATATCGCGACCTCTCTCCCTTCGTTTTATTTCGTAAAACTTTGTTTTTTGACGAGTTCTTTTTCTCTTAGGGAGGGAACTTGACATACCATAGTGTTGAGCTAGCCGTTCATTTCTGGAAAAGTTTCCGAAAAGGCTAGTCACCAGAAAGCGATAGAAAGCGATACCCAGCTAGCTTTTTCTTTCAATTCTCAACGTTCTTAGACAGCGTTATGAATATATTAGGTTGTAACGAAATAAATGGCACTGTACCACTGTAAATTTAGTTAATATCTCGGCTTGTAGGCAAGTTTATTAATCGAAATAAAAACCTTCTGATTCTACACATCTTTGCCAACGTGGCACAAGCTTTTTTATCCCAGTAGCATAAAAATCAGAAGTTCTGGAATTGACGAAATCTTCGAAGGCACTTTCGGCATCCTGTTGGTATTTGAATATTTTCCCCACCAAGAAGTCGCCAAGATGCTTGAAGAAATGGTAGTCTGTTGGTGAGAGGTCGGGAGAAAACGTAGGATGTGGTGGAGTTTCAAAGCTCAGCTCATTCAATTTCTGCAACGTCATTCGTACTACATGGGGGCGAGCATTGTCGTGCAGAAGGAGAACTCGCCTTCGGTTTACCTAGGCCGGCCGGATATCCTTCAACTTTTTCATCATTTCTTCAATTTCAATGCAGTATTTCTCTGCCGTGATGGATTCACCGGGAGGGAGGAAGCTGTGGTGAATAATTCCCAGCGAACACCCCTGTCACCATTACTTTCTTTTGGTGCAATTCCGGCTTCGCAAAGACCTTGGGGCTCTCATCGCTGTCCACCCACTGTGCCGATCGTCGCCTGTTGTCGTACATTATCCATTTCTCGTCACAGGTTACGATGCGATCAAGGAATGGGTTCGTTTCGTTCCGTAGAAGCAGTGCGGACGAGTTCGTCGGTTATCGTCGGTTTCTTTGCTCCTCAGGCAGCTCGTGAGGCACCCATCTTTCCAGCTTTTTGGTCTTTCCAATTTCCTTCAGATGCCGGGCAGCTGTGTTGTGACTGACGCCAAGAACCTTCGCTATCTCCCTGGTACCTTTGTGTGGATCCCCCTCTACCACATCTCTCAGCTTGTCCTCATCAACATCACTATGCCTCCCACGACCTTCATGTTCTTGCAAGCTCTCATCTCCATTCCGGAACTTCTGATACCAACGATACGCCGTCCGAATTGTGGAACATCCTTGACCGAATGCGGCGTTGATCTTCTCGTCCGCCTCCTTAGCTGTAGCGCCCAGCTTGAATTCATACAAGTAAATGCCTCGGATTACCCTTTTGTCCATCTGCAAAAAAGTCAATAAAACTCCAAAGTTTTCCAACTTTTACATAGAAAATTTGGTACTCTCCGGTAGAGCAAAGTTTGCGCTTCTAAATGATATGCCACAAGTTACGATTTGTTCTTGATCGAACGCGTAAAGACGCGCCAAGAAATGGCGCGAGCCAGTGCCATTTAATTCGTTACAACCTAACATATAGCAATCGACGGCCCTGACGAAGGCGATGCTACAGAGCATCGCCTCACTCAGACACATGTTAGGTATGTTGAGCGATCAATCTTCAGATATTATGTTGCTGCTGCCCTTGGCTGCTGGTTGTTTCCGTTACTCTGCAAACCATCGTGGGATCGCTGGCGTTGTTCACAATCTCGTTGTCCACTACCAATGTCTACTACATGGTGAGTTGAGCGTTCGTCTGATGATTGATGTCAGTTGTGAATCGGGGAGGGGGGGGGAAGAAGTACGGATGAACGTCAGAAGAGTTAGAGTCGCTCACGCTGTTTCCCTCACAAGAGTGAGTCGGTCTACCACAATACTGTTCTGCCCGTATGCTGACACAAACACCAGTAATTGTAATGTACGGTTGCAGTTGTGCTTTGTGCCTTAACTGAAGGTGCACCGCAGTGTTTGGTTCTATAATTGTGCTCTTCGGGAAAGAGATCTCTCATCGATGCCCCAATCCCTTTGATGTTACCGTTAGTTATAACCGATGTACATACAGAGAGAGGCCCTGCCGGCACTCAGTGCTCTTGGCGCGATGTTCTAGGGTAGCATTCGGGTACTAGTGAGCAGGCAGTAGATCCCAGCGGTGTTCAAGGAACAGTTTCTTGCTCCTCGCATGGTTACCTCGCACAGCTGAGCGTGAAGCCATTCCAGCCAGTGCTAAGCAGCAGCGTGGAGGCAAGCCGCGTGCTTATTTGGCCACTCCTACGTCTCCGCGTCTCACTGTTTTCTACTTTCAAAGCGCATCTGTGCATAGCCGAGGTGATGGGAGCTTAATGGTCTAGACGGGGTCCGAGCCTAGAATCAACCCGAAAAGTAGCTGGCTCCTCTACTGTACTCGCTATACGCATCCTTGATATGCTTCTAACGGTATCACTGCAACGCCATCCCTCAACCACCCCTGAGAGTATCTGAGAAACACAAAGTTTGGGTTGGCAAATTTGGAAATATTGGAAAAGGCTTTTTCAGCTCCATTTCCAGGAGGTGCAGTTTAGTGGATTTCCACTTTTAAACTGGTTCTTGTTGCTCGTTACATTTCTTTCTATTGACAGCGGCTTTTATTTATGTTTTTTGCATTGTTTCCCCCGCATGGTTCTTCATGCACAGTGGACGTTGAGGGAGCGCCTGGCTAGCAAATCAAGCTGTACAGCTAGGTTCTTTCAACTCTTGCCATCAGATTGTGGCAGTGGGACCAGGAGAGTCCAAAATGTTTTCAATAACCAAGGAATGGTTAAAGCAAGGGCGGTTGTTGAACTGAGGGTAGCGTTTACAGATAAAGGTACTAGTAGTGCGCGAAAGCATAATGAAATGAAAGTCGTGAAAAATACTTGAAATTTTCGCAGAAAAATTTGGTACGCAATTCCGTGACACCACCATAGGTGATGGGCTTCGTTATACGCATGATATCCTCGGCGGTTAATCCTCCAGAAGTTAACCTGGCGCAGTCAAATGAGGCGCCAATCTCGCGCGCACGTCAAACAGATCGAACTGGTTCGGACCCCGCTCAGACCAACAGAGGTTTCCACTTGTGCGGACCAGTGCACTGGAGCAAGGGGAAGGGTAAAGCACTTAACTGTTCACAGATGCGCTAGGATAACCACTGTGTGAACCAGTTCTTTCAACTATCCTCTACGATACCGCGTAGAGGTAGAATGTGTGGCGTAAGAGCGATTAAGTGAGGTTAGCCCCATCATCTGCGGTCTGATCTTTCCCTCCACATGTTCAGCAGGCTCTTCTTCTCTCGACCAACAACAGCACGCCGGCGCAACAAAGCACCATCTACGACGTCGCCCTAATCCTGAGCGCTGCCGCTACACTGGCCTGCGTCACAGCAACTCTTGGAGCGACGCTTTACAACCTTTGGTGAGCCCTGTCGCAATTGTCACGATTCCCGCGAGACTCATTGTCCGCTTCAGCTCCCGTCGGACCCCAAGGACAGTGCTGCTGTTAGAAAACAGTCCTCAACTGGAAGTCGTGCGGTCGGGAGTTAATCCGTCATTGCTGGCAGTCAACAGCCATAGCCCAGTGAGCCCTATCGTGTCTGCTCTCCTGCCCAGTTCTACCATTAAAAACACTTTCACGTGCAAAGGTTCCTGGACAGCTGATGGAAGAGCAAACCGTCTACGTTGCCACGGACGAAAATCCGTTTTACTACCATACGTCGAAAAGGTTCTACAGGCAGCCGTACAAGATAGAATCAGGGTAAGAATAAACCAGGTAAACACGGAGTTTCTATGAAGTTGTGCGATGCAAGCTGCGAAAAATTTAAAGCCAAATTCTATTTTTGGAGTACAATGAGGACCGCCTGTTCTTAAATCATGTCATCGGCGCTAATGGTAAGGCCTTTATGTAACACATCGATGTAGCTAGACACATTACAAGCTATATTGAGTGACCCGAGATAGTCCCATGAGGCAACGTTAGGATTTCCGACGATGCATTTTTCCGGCATTCTGTCATCAATGGCGAAATCGCCTTTTGTGGCAGGTCCGTGACATGTTCTTTTGGAGATCACCTGCGTGTACGGTAGGCGCTTATTCCCCACCAAAAAGCGTGTCGGCTTACGCCATCCGCTGAGAAATCGAGGACTTTGTTCCAATGTGACACAGTTAAAGCCCCAGAATGTCAAAATATAATACCTCAGAAAACAAAGGGTGGAGATGGTGTCATGATCTCTTAGAAACTGCCCTTACAATGAATAACCTCAAAAAGCATTCTTGGATACATGCTATTTTACACATTCAGCTTCTACGGATATGCTTTGGCAAACCACACAACACCAGAGCAGCGGACCTTCGCATCAAGCGGCTCTCAGACTCAAATCGCTCACGTTTTTGCCGACAACAGCAGGCTGTAGCCCCATGTGCAGTCATCGTGCTCCTCACTCATTAACATGCACTTGTGTTGTTATCGATCAGCAGTTGGAAGAGAACGGGTCCCTGTCTAAGAGCTCCTTATATCTGGTCATGCCTTTTAAATATCGAAAAGGCCCTGCAAAAGGACGTGCTTGCAGTTATGTAGAAACAAGCTCACTCATTTGAGAAGTGACGGTGATGTCTGTACATTGTAGTTCGAATAAAGTTTCATATTATCGTGGGCGCAACTCGAAAGCTACTTCTTGGCTCAACATCAAGCTGAGTCTTGTCAGAAGCAAAGTTCTGAAGGGAATTCAAAGGGTCACTTCTGAACGGAACCTCGTCATGAAATTTGGTGGCAAAGCTATGAAGCAAGCCAGCTCTGGATATAGTTGTAAGCAGAATTAATGTAGCGGATGATGAATGAGAAAGTAAGCAGAACGCCACTCAAAAAGCGCGCTGCCGTGAAAAACAGTGTGAATGGATGTGAAGGAAGCCGATTTGCGCCCACCTGAGATATCCCATATTTGAAGATACACTTGAACGTCGTCTTCTGTAGTAATCTTCTTCATCGCAAAGTCAACTCCTATCTAAATTAAGCTACTTCCTCGAGAAAAACGCAGGATCAACGTTAGTAGCTACCGTTGCTTTATAGTTGGAAGTGAATACGTCGTGCACGAATCTTCTTATAATAGAAGTCTTTCCCGTGCCCGAGTCGCCAATCACAAGAATCTTGAACGTGTATTGCTTGTTCAACATGAGGTGCTGAAACACTGACAGGAGAAATGCGCGAAACTATGACAAGGCAAGAGACGACGGATGAGGTAGGAAGGACAACTGGGGCTGGATTCATCATCAATTGAACCAGTGGGTAAGCGGGGTCTAAGGGGTAGAGATACGGTTAGAGTGAGAGACGCAGGCTTCATCGTGGGTATCTCTACCCCTTATACCCGCGGGTTAGTCGTTGATGAAGCCGGCCCCAGGAGGAAAGCGGTGGCCGCCAGAGAGTTGACCATGAAGAATCCAGGCGCAGTCCGGTTCCTTTCACAACATTGGTTCCAGGGTGGACCGCGAAAGACAACAGCACTATTCGGTACCACCTTCCAGGGCGATTCAAAGAGTGCCGTTACGCGGAACCAAAGCAGCCAATGTATTAACGGAAAGTGACGGCGTATTGACGGAATATTGACGAAATATTGCGAATTTCTCGCGTGAATGGAGCGCTAGGTAGACGCTCCTGCCGTATCACGCACGTTGCAAGGAAATGGAAGGGATGGAAGCTGGAACAAAGCACGTTGTGTCTGAGGACACTCCCCACGCGTCAAGCGCCAACTTCAGTTCTAATGTGCGATAGATCGAAAGACTCCTGTGCGTTAACTACGCGTAATATTAGGCTGGAAAAAGTCTCTTCACACTTCAAAATTTTTCTCACCGTTCTCCTTGTAAACGCACTAGCCAATATTGATTGCTGATTTCGTAATCTTACCACACTTGTCTACCGTTCGTCCGCGAACACAGGTCAAGACCCTTCTTGTACTTCGTTATCTATCCAGTCATCGGGACTCAATGCCAGATCTACCTCATGGCCATTTTCGGCACGTCATTCTTCACGAATTCTTCAAAGGATCTACAGCACGTCAGGCAGCCGACCAAATTAACCATTTATATGGCCTGGTATCTACTTACTACTCATCGCGGCTGTTATGAGTGCTTCGGAATGTTTTCAAAGGGAGATTATTCACGCGAGGACAAAGCAAGGTCAGGAAGGTCAACTGAATTGAACGACACCGAACTACTCCATCTTCTTCGTACCGATAGCAGGCAGACGACACGTCAACTCACAGAGAAGCTCGAAGTGTCTCATAGATAGGATAGTTGAGATCCATCTGGAGAATCTTGGCTTTGCATGGAAATTTGAAGCTTGGATTCCACTTGCCCTGTCATACACTCAGAAAGGTCAACAGCTCTCCATCGTTGCTTCTCTTCTGTCCAGATACGAAAGAAAATCGTTTCTGCCGCGGATTGTGACAGGCGATGAGTCCCGGGTTCTGTATGGCAATTTCCGTAGAAAAATACAATGGGTACAAAAAGGAGAGAGCCCTAAGCCTGATCTCAAGCCGAATGTTCACGAAAGGAAGGCTCTATTGAGTGTTGGTGTGATGTCAGAGGAGTGATTTGCTGGGCAACTCTCAGAAGTGGAGACACACTGACTGCTGCCACATACATGCAGTGGCCAACTCCACAAAATCGCAGCAGCTCTCCAAGAAAAGCGGTCTGAGAAGTCCAAGGTGATGATCCTGCACGACAAGACAAAACCACATGTCGCAAAACTCACAAGATAAACAATAAAGGAGCTGGACTGGGAGGTAGTGCCCCATCCACAGTATAGCCCTGGCCTCTCCCCTACCGACTACCATCTCTTCCGTGTTCTTAAGCAAGAAATTGGAGAGAAATATTTTGAAACGGATGAAGACCTCAAAAATTGGATTCAGCAATGGTTCGCTCCAGAACTGCAGTCTTTTACGCGAGGGGAATTAGAAAATTGCCAGTGTTTGGAAAGGTGTAGTGGAACAAAATGGAGATTACCTCAATTGATCTGACTTTGTAGTTGTGAAGTAATAAATCTTTGAAAAAAATGAAAAGACAGTTCAAATCAGTTTCTTTAAGCCTCAATTGGCTGGTATCGAGGTTGTGACGGCTTACAATGAAAAGACATTTTTCCAACCTAATGGATACACGTTCAACTCTCGCGTAATCTCGTGAAGATCCCGTGAAGGTCGTCTTCTTCTCCATTTTCTCTTGAGGCACATGGCCAACCCAATGAACTGGGGTAGCCGGTCAAACGCTAACAAAGCTTCCTTCATGCTTACTAAGGCATCTTCAGCTCTCATATCATGTGGGTGATGGTATTGAATGCTTGAGTAGCTCCTCTCGCAGCTGAAAGTGATGGACTGAAGCAAATGGCAGAGGCTTCTCCAGTACTAGAGGCTTCTCCAGAACGGCCCTTATCACGTCGCAGGTGGACCTGTGGCATCAAAAACACAACACTCTTACAGAGCACTGGAAGTGGAAGGAAAGGTCAGCGTTGCGACTACAATCTTCTCCTTATGGCTTCCTAAATTGCGACCTTGTACCTAGCCTGGCCTTGCAAAGGAGCTATGTGAATCCCAACTAGGGGCGTGCGTAATTACGATTTACGGTGATTTTTCGCACATTTTGCACGATTTGCGATTTAAATTATTTTGAATCGTAAGCGTAAATTGTCGTAAATGCGATCTTTGAGTAGGAAACCACACAACAGGAGTCCACACGGTATAACGCGGCTTGGTTTATAACGACGGGCTTCTTCTTAGAGTCTCTGTCACAGCGTATTACCATTTTCAATTTGATTTCGTTCTTTAATATTCTGATGTGGAGTCGAAGCAAAAGACGTCGCCTAGCGTGCAGGCGGCTCGAGTTCGACATTTCTCTGTACACATTCTCCTTTCAGATCAAACGGAAAACCATCCATATTACTTAAGAATGACATGCTATGTACCTCCGTTTATCTTAAAACCACGACTTGACAATACGGTCCAGAAATTATGATCGCACGCCTTTCCTATCCGTCTGAAGCAGGAATGGCTCTGGGCTTATTTCAAATTGCAGGAAAGAGATCCTTCTGCACGTCGTACGATAGGATTGTGCCATGCGTTCGCGCAGCAGGCGATGATTGTTGAGCAATTGTCCATTGGTCCCATTTAAGATAAGGGTTTTAAACCAACCTTTCATTTAGTCCTTCTTAAGAAGTGCCTGTTCGTTTTGAGAGGTGTTCAATTCATCTTAAGGGTATCCATTGACTAGAAAAGTGTTCAGCTCAAGCTGAAAGTAGCGCTATAAAAAATATTGGACTACCTTTAGGTACCGCTAACAGAAAAAACATCTACTGTTTAATGCTCTACTCGTCAGCTACCTCTTACGATTTGCGGTTTACGATTTCCGACGGTTTGCAGTAATTACGATGTACGATTTACGAAATTTTGGATTTCATTTACGCCCACCCCTGTTCACAATCCACCGCTGCTTCAACGACCAGATCTCATAAAGCGCACTGGCAGCCGGCTGAAGAAGGACTACCACTACTACCTCTTCTTCATATATACAATACCGCCCGCGTCGCGCGGTCAAAAAGACGGTTTGCGACGGAAAAATCCGTCGCAAACCGTCGCATGCTCATAACTCCTTCAATTCTGAGTTGTTTCAAAAAGAGTTGGTACCATTCGATTCGTCTCCTCGAGATCTATAAAACCATGTATACAACGTTACCAGGCCACCGCGTTTTCGCTGTGGGTGGCCTAGAAGATTAACTGCAGCAGGCTTTTGCGACTGGAGCACCTTATTTTCCAGGATGTGCATGTGACTTGCAGTGTTTTGGGAGTATCTCAAACATGGAGTGCGTTGTCAGTGCTCTGTCATGCCTGGATTGTTCCGAGAGTGCGCCGTGCACAATGCATATAGGATCGAACCTATCAATCGAATGGGCTGAAGCATGCTCACTGGGTTTCGATCTTCACTTGCTGGAAAATGTAAAGCTTTCAAGAATATTTCGAAACGTTTAAAGAAATTTTTCAGAAATTTCCAGACGCCCTACTCTGGAATTGCTTCAATCCGTCCCGGCGAGACTTATGGGTGCACCGTGTGCAATGCGTGTAGAAATGAACCTATCAATCGAGTGGGTTCGACAACTGGTAGAGTGAGCGTTTTGGAGAATTCTATCATAAATTTCCAGCAGCCCTACTAAGGATTTGCTCTAATGCTGTTCAGCTAGCCTTTCAAGTGCGTCGTGAACCATGCATATAGATTGCACGCGCGGGCGTGTTCGGAGCGCAATAACTCTTTCGAGTTCAAATCGTTTCGGCTGCAACTCGTGGGTCTTGTAGGCAGTAAAACGTTGTAGTAGCACACTGAAGTAGAATGGTGTAGCTTGAGAATAGGCAATATTACAGGGGTGCGAAAATGCAAGTGAGGCTTGTCTGACGCATTTTTTTCTTCGATTTCGGTGGACCACTGCGGGAACATCCGACGAGCAAACGGCCTTGAAACGCGCAGACAAGCAGAGAGCTTAAGGTGCTTCACTGTGACGTGCTCAGAACTCCTCAGCTTCCTAAACTGTCTCAGCCTCAGCTGCCAGTTTAAAGCGGCGGAAGATAGCGGTTAGAATTTCTTGCGCTCTTACTCGCCCAGATGTGAGTGTTCGATAGGAACAATGGCATCATGCTGTTCAGCATGAAAAGCGCTATCGAACGGTACCAATTTTGACCGATTCTGGGAGCATCGATTTTTTGACAATTTCCCATCGAGGACGGGGCGCTCCAGGACGAGCCTGCGCGGACGATGACGTCACCGAAAATCGATGTTTTCGAAATTGGCCAAACTTTCTCGTCCAAAATCATCTAGGGGTTATTTGGGGCGCTGATTACAAACCCAACGTCCGTTTTTGAAAATTCCGCCGATTTCGGTAGGTTTTGGAATTTTTCAGGATAATTGGAGGTGGTCGGGTCAGGATCACCGTTTTTGCTCAAACTTCGTATAGAGGCGGGACTTATTCGGTGTGCCGAACACGATGCCAAAATTCATTCGGACGCTTACGGCAGGAGACCGCCCATACCGATAACTGAGGGTGATCGGTGGTCCTGACACGACCACCCTCAAACGAGAAGCAACCTACTGAAATCGGCGGAATTTCCAAAAACGGACGTCGGATTCGTAATCAGCTCCCCAAATAATCGATGGGAAATTGTCAAAAAATCGATTTCTTTGAAATTGATCGAGAGTGACACCATTCGATAGAGCCTTTCGTGGTGAGCAAAATGGTGTTATTGGGAGTGTCGAAAACCCAAATGTGGGCGAGTAAAAGAGCAGGAAATTTCAAACGCAAAGTCCGACGCCCTAAAATGGCAGATGGGGCTAAGGCAGTTTAGGCAGCTGGGGAGTTGCGAGCATATCGTCTTAAAGCACCTTAGGTGTTTCGCTCGCCTACGCATTTGTATGCCCTTGGCTCGCCGTGTCTTCGCGCAGTGGTCGACCGAAATCGAAAAAATTGGGTCGCATAAGCCTCACCTGCATTTTCGGAGCACTGTAATTTAGTCTATTCATGAGCTACACCGTTCTGCTTTAGAACACGTCAAGAACCTCGTACTGCCTACAAAGTCCTCGAGTTACAGCCGAAACGATTCGATCTTGATAGAGTTATTGAAGCTACGAACTCGCCCGCGCGTGCATTTGCGAGCGGTCGCCCCACTGCATTGATAGGTTCTATACCATATGCATTGTTCACAGCGTATTCTAAAGTCTCGTCGGAACGGAATACAGCAATTCCTGAGCAGGGCGGGCGGAAATTTCTAATCGAATCTAATCTCAAACGGTCCTATCGTATATGCATTTTGCACGGCGCACTCTCTCATCTTGCATCTTAAAACCTCTTCATTTGCATAAGCTGCTGTCAGTGTGTGCACTAAAGCACCTAAAGAGTGTAAGCGTTGCTGTTTAGCACGACATTTGAACCGCTTCCGCTCACTCGATTGATAGGTTCATTTCTACACGCATTGCACACGGTGCACCCATAAGTCTCGCCGGGACGGATTCAAGCAATTCCCGAGTAGGGCGTCTGGAAATTTCTGAAAAATTTCTCTAACCGTTTCGAAATATTCTTGAAAGCTTTACATTTTCCAGCAAGTGAAGATCGAAACCCAGTGAGCATGCTTCCGCCCATTCGATTGATAGGTCCGATCCTATATGCATTGTGCACGGCGCACTCTCGGAACATTCCAGGCATGACAGAGCACTGACAACGCACGCCATGTTTGAGATACTCCGAAAACACTGCAAGTCACATGCACATCCTGGAAAATAAGGTGCTCCAGTCGCAAAAGCCTGCTGCAGTTATTCTTCTAGGCCACCCACAGCGAAAACGCGGTGGTCTGGTAAGGCTTTATACATGTTTTTATAGATCTCGAGGAGACGAATCGAATGGTATGAACTGTTTCTAAAACAACTTAGAATTAAAGGAGTTATGAGCATGCGACGGTTTGCGACGGATTTTTCCGTCGCAAACCGTCTTTTTGACCGCGCGACGCGGGCGGTATTGTACGCGATGCAGTCGTTTGATAAAGGATAGCTTTTCAGGCATATTTTTTGATAGAAAACGGTGTTATGGAGCAACAGGGTAAGACAGGCTTCTGCCGTTTGCTTTAGGCCATATATCAGGCGTTGTCGAACTTGCTTACGATTTTAACGAGCGTATGTACTTGAACCTCTCTTGGATTGCTTTCCATAAACATTTAGAAGGCAAAGGTATCGTTCTGCTAAGACAAAACAAACGACAAATAACGAGGAGTGAGTTCGCGAAGAGAATAGAGGGGAACAACTATGCGCCTCCTTCTAATTTGTTACGACTTCAGAGCCGACCTTAATGGTGAAGATGAACAGAAACAGAAGAATTCCTTGCCGAATAATTTTGTTCAACACAAGGAGAGCTCTTTGATGCAACGTTTTCAGCAAGCGTTTCCTTTTCGAATATCAAATACATTCCTCCACATCGCTCTGAACTTGGTCTAGCACGGTTGAACAACGATTTATTTATTTATTTATTTATTGCACGCACACTAAGTGCATGGAAAGATAATCTGTAAAACTTCCAATAAAAAAAAGTAAATCCGTGTGAAAAGTGTTAGTACCACAGATTTAAAACCAAAACGTGCGAGGAAAGTGAAGCACAACAGTTAAAAAAAGCAGTGAACCTTGATTAGTTGGCTAAAACGTACACAACAAAAACTGAGACTACTACGGAACCAAATGTCGTTCTATCACGTTTTTGAAAGCACGAGTACCGCTCGGGAGCTTTTTAGTTCTACTTAGCCGGAAATAATCGGTTCCAGCTCTGATTGTAAGGAATCGTTGGCGTAGATTTAGTCTGGCTCGCGGAAGTACTGTTGAAGTGGTCCCACCCCTTGTTATTGATTGCCTGCGGGTACAGAATTGATATAGTTCAAGCCCACTTACACCACTAAGAATCTTATGGAAGAAAATAAGGTCAAATTTCCTTCTTCTTAGTGCAAGGGTAGGAAGCTTGAAATTTGCATTTCGCTCAGAACTCGATGGAATCCCATCATAGAGGAAACCTAGGGCTCTAACCATGAGCTTCCGTATGAAATTGTTCTGCACTTTTCAAGCAAAGCTATTAGTTTGGTTTTATGCGGATTGAAAACCGGTGTGCCATACTCAAGTATTGGTCTTACGTATGTTTTATAAGCACGAATGAGCACTGTCGTGCCTTTTGTGCTGAGAACTCGAAACATTTTGTACATTAAGGCAGTAGCTCTCCTAGCAATCATCTTACAGTGAGAGTCAAAACTAAGATCTTGGGTGACAAGAAATCCTAGATCTCTTACCTGCTCGACCTTCCCTATGCATGACCCTTCTAAGTAGTAATTAAGCTTCTCATTTCGAGAACCTAAGTGCAGCACGCAGGTTTTATCCTTCGATAAAGGTAGGCCCCATTTGATTGACCATTGTGAAACAGCAGCAAGAGCGTCTTGCATTAATTTATGATCCGCCTCAGACGTAATACAAGTGTACAATTTCACATCGTCTGCAGAAGCACAACACTTGCCACCGGAGCCGGTGATCAGGGTAGGAAGTTCATGTGTATAGATATTGAAGAGCAAGGGGATAGAACCCCTCCTTGCGGAACGCCACTAGCTATGGGTCTTGCATTTGAGAAACTGTCATTCACACGGACTATAAACTCCCTATTCGTTAGGAACGCATCAGTCCATCTGATAATTAGGGAGTGAACTCCTACATGACTCAGCTTCCAAAGAAGTTTCCTATGCGAGACTCTATCCAATGCTTTCGCGAAATCCAGGTACACGACGTCGACCGAGTGACCTTTGTCGAGATTGAAAGTCCAGTCGTTCAACGCTTGAATCATTGCAGTAGTAGTTGATTTGCCTTTTACAAAGCCATGCCGGAGGGGAGAAATAATAGATTTCCATCAAGGTGCCGCACTATAGTTGGTTTGAGTATCTTTTCAAATAGACGCCCAAAAATAGACGTTATACTAACAGGTCGGTAATTCTCCGGAGATTCAAAAGGTGCTTTTTTTGGGACTGGGGTTACGAAAGAAATTTTCCACCTATAGGGGACCTCTGCTCTCATAAAACTTAGACTAAATATGAACTCCAAGGGACGCGAAATAATACCATCCACCTTCTTGATAGACACTAATGGAATATTATCCGGTGTGGTAGAGTAAGATGCAGACCAGTGTAGGAGGTGAGAGAGGATGTCACCAGAATGATTGAGCAGTCACTGCAGACTTTCAAGAAACTTCGTCGGATAAACAACTCAACCGGTCCAGCCTTGTTCGCCTTGTACGCTTTTATTACAAGTCGTTGCGCCTTTTTCTCGAAACGAGAGAACCGCTGCCAGGGAACTGGGCAGGCTACCACGCATGAGCTTTCAGTAGCGGTTTCAAGTAGCTTTCAGTAGCTGGTCAGTTAGAGGCCAGTACAGATAATGAAAGGTTGGCGGATTGCCAGGGGTAGTAGCACAGGGTGGAAAGTCCGTTGAGCGCCAAATGGACAGAATGCACAGGAACGGCACCGTGAATCGATCTCAGTCACTCAACAACATCGGATGTCTCGTTATCAATGTTCGAACCGCTGCCGTTGGTTGAGACCCGCTGGTCACGGCCTCGATGGGAGCACCGTGATTTCTTGCCTCTTATCTCTGACCCACAGAACGATGTGAGGGCTCTCTGTCGAAAGATGTAAGAATGGAGTGGCTTACAGCGCCCAAGGAGAACAGCGCTTGGAATAGTATCGGGGCACAGATTCAAGTACATATTAGTAGCAGAACCATCTTCATTGTCGTCTATCCCTCCCTTCTGGTCCGCTCTTCTGATGTGGTGACGCCAATTTGCCCATCAAATGATTCATGATGAAGGAAACCAGCTGGCTTGAAGCCCATAAGCAAGGTATCTAACCAACGTTATACTTCGAACGTCATCTGGGCCGCTTCTGAGGGACCTCAAGGCATAGAAAACAATCTTACGGGCAGCGTCCTGTTGGCTCGAACGACGTGGATGTACCATCGAAGAGCCGCTTCGCGAAACTTGTCGGCTAACCGGACGACACCGAACTACCACATGGTGTCGTTGCGAACGCCTCCCGTACGAATAACCACGGCCGTTCAGCGCTGAATTTTCGCCCGTTACGCTGAGGCGGCTATTTCCTTGCTGAGGGGCCAGTATTTAGTACCGTAGGTCTCTGGTGAGAGGACGACTCTTCTATAAACTCCTGATTTGAGGTGCTCTGGGGCCGACGCGGCGCCGAGCACGCCAGTCGACGAGCTGCACAGACTCATTCAGATTCAGCATCGCCGTGCCATCAGACGAGGCTTCTGCTCCAAGATACCTGAAGGATGGGAGTCGAGAGAGCTCAGTGCCATTGATCTAATATGATCCATGCTCATTCACATCCGCCGTCAAGTGTTCTGTTTTTTTTTGGCGTTTAGCTTCAGTACCAACAACGCTAAACGGCCGAACCATGCATGTGTTTGTCGCACTTGTTCGGATTCACTTCACATACAGGCATTGCGTCATCAGTACGGCGATGTCCAAATGACTGTCATTTGGAAGTTTCGTGAGGATCCACGACGACCACACAGAGCAGTAGGGAAAGCGCAGATTCTTGGTGCACTCCGATAGACATGGGGGATCAACATCGAGGTGCCTGCTGATGTTCGCACTCAGCGCCTTCGATACGAATAGAAAATTCGTATCCACCAAGGGTGTGCGTAATTACGATTTATGATTTACGGTGGTTTTTGGAAATTTTTAACGATTTACGATTTAAGACATTTTGGACCGCAAACCGTAGATTGATGAAAATCCGTTCTAGATTACGTAAAGCAGCCTCTATCAAGGCCTGATTCTCGCTCTTCGTATATAATACATATATGTAGCTCATACAGCATTTCGTTTTAGCGTTTTTAAAGGGTTTGACGTGATCTCAGTCTGGATCGTGCTGTGCATAGGCTTCTTGAGTTCGAATTATCTCTGCTTAACTGACTTCCACCCTCTAACATTGTAAGGGCTGCGGTTTGTTATCAAACCTGTTGTAATGGAGAAGCAAGAACATGCCAAGAAGAGCATTGTCGCAAAGGGGTTGTTTAAGCTAAGCTCCTGTTAAGAACAGCACCAACAGAGCTTGCAAATGCGGGTATCACTCATCGTCAGTGGTCACCGCTTGGTGTTCTTTCATATGTTTCCAATTAAAAAGGCTAGAGTACGTAGTCAATATCTTTTGGGATGCGCGACGGATTCTCCTACTGGATGTCGTAGAGACCAATTGAGTGCATATTTGGCCATGCCATGACTTGCGGTCGAAGGCCAATGAACAAGTCAGCGCTTTATCCCTCCCAGACAAGACTGGCACCAATTCAGCGACCTAGGAAGGATGGAGAGCTCCGTTGTCCTAGGCGGGAAACTGAAGAACCTGGAATCTGCTGCACGCGACAGCAGGCACATCCTCCGGCTGCGCGACACGCTCCCATGTTTCCAATTACTGCGTTTGAAATGGCCTTTAGAAAGCAGATTGAATCTTTCCCAGTTTAAACTGTTTGACTTCCCAACTCAAATTGAATGCTTTTTTTTGCAAATCAAACCAGACACCTTCCAAATAAAAGTAGGCCTCTATGGAGCCGCACGGTGGACGCCTTGAGAAAGTTTACACGTTCCATTTGAAAGCGGCCACAAAGGCTGTACCATCCTCTATGTACTGCATCAGTGGCCGCAATGTTACTATCCGTTTGCTATGAGGAACGTTACTGGACTTATCTCAAAACATAGAAAACTTAAGGGCAGAAAGGGAACTGAAAAACTGGGTGGCCGAGATGCGACAATTCCTAGAAGGGCTGTTTATGCTTGGTCCTGATTTGCGAAGGTTATACCATCGAGGCTCCGAAAAGTGCTTAAAAAGGCGGTAGTGTAGTCGTTTGGCACAAGGTCTGATGGTATGATGGGTGATCCAAAGGTTCTCTCATAGTTCGCTTAGTTCTCGCGCGGAGATTTGCGAGTCCGGGCTGCTGCCCGCATCGCACCAGCAAGGTATCTTAAACGAGTAAGTTGGATCAGCCAGATCTTGTGCTGCCCTCCTGTACCTAATTCTGTGCTCTTAGATCTGGGAAAAAGGACGGAAGAACAAGGGAGACCGCAGAAATCAAGATCGTCTGAATGTTTGTTTTACGACCACGCGCAATCTCGATGAGGGCAACAGCCCACTAACTACTAATTACAGAGATCTTTTGGAGCATCGTGTGATAGAGTTGCGCCATGCATATCGCGATTTACTTCTCTGGCCAAGTTAGCGAACGGTGAAGTGCTATTTTAAATACTAACTTTGAAAGTAGCCTTGTTTATTGTTCCGCTAAGTCTACGGTTTCTACGCAAGCTGAAGAAATGCTGAGAGCTTGGAAATTTAAAGTTCCTTTAAGCAGTCATAGCGCTTTGTGACACACCATGCGCAGGATGAAGTTTTTGATTCAACAATTTTTTCTACCTTCTTAAGAAGTGTACAGTTTGCTTTGAAAGGTGTCTGTCTAAAAAGAAAAATGATCGTGAAAAGGGGAAAATTAGCAAGAAAACTTCATCTTCAGCAGAAAATAACACGATAAATTAACGAACTTTGGATCACCCTGTATGAACATCAGAAAACTGTAAAAATTGAGCTGTACTGCACAACAGATCGGGTTGCTGTTACGACGTACTGTATACGATTTACGAAATTTCGGATTTCACTTACGCACACCTCTGGTATCCACACAAATTCTCCAGACATGCCGTGATATCGCACTACGAACCATAGAACTTCCTGTGAAGCGCTGGAGAAGGGCTTCTCTAAGTCCGAGAAGGTAGCAAAGTGTACTTCCGCCGGTGTTGTCTAACAAAAGACGAATGGCGTGTATGACATCAAAGGGGCTACAGGCAGCGCCGAAGCCACACCGACATATGGAAAGCCGGACTAGGTACATCCCGGATACGTCCATCGACAACACTTACTCGGGAGCACTACCCCTGCGCACCTGCCACAACTGGCGGGTCCTTCTTACGGAGCCCCGATGACTCACCACTCTCGCGCTAGGTGTGTCGCACAACCAGCCTGTGGTCCCCGATTTCGGCACGCCACAACTCGCTCAGGAATTTCATTTTGCAATTTTGCCACCCATATTCGTAGTCAGCATTCCGAGCTCTTTCTAATGACCCTGGTCTCAACTTGAAGTTCCATGGGAGGTCGAAACCCTTCCCTAGTTAGATGCTTAGACGCCCCCGCCTTCACATCTCGTGTGGGCCACAGCATCGTTTCGTTGTTTCGCCATCACCATCCAAGACGTTATTGCTTTTCAAACTTGACGACGCTGACAAGCTGCTTGATTCGTTTCCAGAAGAAAAGCCGGTGGGTCAGCCGTGGGTGAACGTATCCGCCCACCTGGTTACACGACTACCACGAGGGCGCCTGAGATCCACTCCAGTGCTCTTTTCGTCCATCGGTGTTCGTTCTTGTCTCCTCATGACATGATGCGGAACTTATCTATCTAGGATTAGTAGCAGTGTCGGCCCACATTTCCGCTGCGAAACAAAACGGAGGGAAAGGGACGAGTCGAATAGGTTTCCTCGGAGGTCGCGGTCCGTTATATGGTCTGTAGCCTCGTTGACAGGTTCAAATACAGCCCACACAACAGAGTACAAAACTCAGAAGAACGCAGGGGAGGATAACAGTGGAGCAGCCGTACAGAAAATTTGAAAAATCGCTACATTAGAAGAGACGGCGGATAGCAGGACGTAAGCGCGATTCTACAGTACCAGTCGCGTCTTCTGAGTAGACTCCGCAAAAACGCGATTTTGCGATTTTTTCGTCTTTTTGATATAACTCGCCTAAAATTAATTCATTTCAAAAGCTAGGGATATATTTGAGCTCTAGAGCTCGAGCTCTTTCGTTTGGTATACATTGTTCATATGGAGCCATGAAAATATTCGAAATTGAAAACTTGCGCTCCATTGCAAAGGGCGGTCGCGGACGAATTGTCGCAAATCGTCGAAAACAGTTGCGTGCTCGCAATTCCTCTAATTTGAGGTTCTTTCAGAAACGGTTGGTACCGTTTAATTTGCCTCTTTGAGATCTACACAAAAATGTACACAAATTCGCCAGACCGCCGTGTTTTCGCAGTGAGTGGTCAAAAGTGACTGGAGCAGACTTTTCGCGATTGGAGAAGCTTATATTCCAGGACTTGCATGTTCTTGAAGTTTCTAAAGCATGACGTAAAGTGTTCTGCCATGCCAGAAATCCTCTGAGAGTGTGCCGTGCACAATGCACATAGGATCGAACCTATCAATTGAGGGGGGACAGCTGGTAGAGTGAGCACTTGAGCAGTTTTACAGAAATTCTCAGCCGCCCTACTCAGGAATTGCTGTACGCTGTCCGGGGATACTTTGGAGTGCGCTGTGCACAATGTATATCCTATGATCGAACCTATGAATCGACTGGTCGCGACAGCTCGCAAATTGCACCGCGGGCGTGTTCAGAGGGCAATAATTCTGTCAAGTTTGAATCTTTCCGGCTGCAAATAGTAGATTTTGTAAGCAGTAGAAAGTTTAAGAAGTATGTTAAAAACACAGCGACCTAGCTTATGATTGAACAAAGCTCCAGCGGTGCGAACATGCAGGTTGGCCTGTGTGAGGAGATTTTTTCAGAGTTCACCCGATCACAGCGGGGAAACGAGAAGAGCTAACGGCATACAAATGCGTGGGCGAATACGAGACTGAAAGCACTTCACGACGACATGCTCGCAACTCCCCAGATGCCTAAACTGCTTTAGCCTCATCTGCCATTTTGGAGGGTAACGGCGAAGTTCCTTGCGCCCCTACTCGCCCACTTTTCAGTTCTCGATGCTCCCCATGTTACCATTCTGTTCAGCTCGAGAAGCTTTATCGAACGGTTCCAATCTCGGCCAATTTCGGGAATATTAATTTTTTGACAATTTCGCATCAAAGGCGAGGCGGCTCGAGGCCGCGGCAGAAGGACAATGACGTCACCGAAATCGATATTTTTGAACCGGGCCAAGTCTGATACCATTCGAAAGAGCTTTCGTGGTGAATTGAACGGTTTTTGCTGCGAGCAGCAAGAATTGTAACGTGGGAGAGTAGGAGCGCGGAGAACAGTTGTTGTGCTAAATTGCACCCGTGGACACGTTCTGAGCGCAATAACTCTGTCAAGAGTGAACCTTTCCGGCTGCAGTTTTCGCTTTTTGTAGGCAGTAAAAATCTCAAGAGATGCGCTGAAACACAGTAACTTATGGTTGGAGAAAGTTACAGCGGTGCGAAGATGCAGTTAAATCTTGTGTAACACGATATTTTCCGAATTCAGTCGACCACTGTAGGAACACGCGATCAGTTAACGGCCTACAAATGCGCAGGCTAGACTGGTTCGGTATCGGTTCTATGACAGGATGTGCCCCACACCGTCCTGCGTAGTGTGCCCCAATGGGAAAGAGGGGGATTGCATGACAGCTGGTGTGGTTTATCTCATGTCATGCAATGAGTGTGGGAATGAATACATAGGGGAAACGGGCAGAGCCCTATGTGTCAGGGTCAGGGAGCACCTGGACGGCCTTAAGAAAGGCAACGTCCTGACCCCTTGGGGAGAACATAGAGTTCGATGCCACGAAGGCGCGATGTTGCAGGTGTCAGTGTCGATCTTAGCGCGAGAAAGCGACATATCGGCACGTAGGACACTCGAAGCGCTCTGAATCACGGCTAGGAGCCCACAGGTCAATCGGAAGGAGGAGTGTCTAGCGATAACCCAAGAACTGGCACCCTTGGTAGAGCTCTGTAGGTTCTGACCTATTTGGTCTGACCTCCAGGGTTTTTAAGGCAGGGGTCTGAGGGCTGAGGCTCATTCACCCACGTTACGTCCAGCTTACGGGTGATCGGTGGTCCACTCCGGCATACCACCTTAAAGGTTAGTCGAAATTTCCACTTAGTTTCTTCTTCAGAAATAACAAAATTCCCTAAGGTCTTTTAAATTGTTGTTGAGGCCGAATTTTGTGGACCACCAGTCTGACACATGTTTTCTAAACAGTCTATTTGGCTTTATAGTATTACTTCCCTGGTAAAATGGATATCCGTTGGTGCTTTTTTTCCTCAGCACTCATATCAAAACGAATAAAATCTAGTTCCTGGCTTCACACGCTCTATGACATGCTCTGAGACACGCTAAATGTTGAATACACGATTACAGGTGCGTGCGCTGACCGTTCGCGGCGTAGGAGCGAAGGAGTAGTGACCAGGGATGTGCGGAAATTTTTCTGGAAAAGGGGAAGACGAAAGGTGGAACGGAAACGCTCAAAAACGGCCGGAAACCGGAATACGAAATGCGGAGAAGGAAATGACACATGTTCGCCATTCTTCAAAAGTGCATCTGAAAGGAGGCTTTGCACTTTTTCTTGCTCAGAACTTTGCGAGCAGCAGAATCTTAGACAGATTGATGCTCATCGTCATCATAAAATAACATAACAGAGCACGAACTCATATTTTTGTTTTGATAGCCTTTTTGCTATGACTAGCAATGAAGGAAAACAAGTTCAGGGTCTTATCTCATTATTTCTCACCATTTCAGCATACAGTCTTTCCATATCTAGTTCCTGCAACGAGCTTTTCGCTGACTTTTTTGATGCTGCTATTTTTTGAACGGTAGGCTTAACCAAGTTAAACACTTGAGGTTACTTAGACCAGCATAAAAAAAAACTGACTCGGGTGAAGACTAAAACTGGTGCAGTCACCTAGCCATTTTCCGACCAGGAAAGACTTTCCTCTCAACATTTTTAGAAGCCTGTGGCATCATCGACGACGTGATGACTGCACAGATATCTGCATACTCAAGATTAGCAGTTACATTCTAATCACCAAAACTATAATAGTACTCAGAATTCATTTTGGAATCTAAGATGATAACTGCGACTGACGATTCATGGTAAGTCCGCACTTCCGCGGGAATATTCAGTCTGTGCCAGCCTAGAAGCTTCCTGATATGAAGGTGACGCAGCTGGACAGTTCCTATATGGTTCTCGAAGTAATAGATTTGTATCGGAATTCAGTAAGTCACCCTAGTCAGTCAAAATAACAACTCTTCGTGACGCGTCCTTAAAAGTGAATTGCATAACTCCATATGGATAAATATCACACCTAATGAAATTAGAAATTGGAATTTACACCTTCGATCAGGAACACTGATGTAATCTTGGAGCAGACAAGCGAGCGACAAGACCTTCATAGAACCCTTTGCTTCATGATACTGCGCTATAAGCCTAGAAAGTTTTTGTAGCTACATGTAACTAATATCTCAAGAATTGTATGATCATCCAAATGTTGAGCGCATTCTCCTTGCAATAAGCTGATTGTCTTCAAAAGAAAACTAGTGTTTAACAGTGCCCATTTCCGTTTCCGCCTTCCGGTCCAAAAACGGGTGGAATACGCAACGGAACGGAAGTGCTCAATATGGTCGGAAGCCGGAATTCGGAACACGGAAACGGAAACTCCGCACATCCCTGTTTATTACTAATTTATTGTTAATAATTTTGATATTGAAATCGAAACAGCTGTAACCGTAGTCTGACTCGGATGTTGTCTCCAACTGACTAATGTATGTCCAACTTGTCCAACTTGTATGTATTCATTATTTTTAGTCTCTGACAACCCGAATCAGACTTCTGCGTCTGAAGCGATGTAGCTCCGTGCCAGCTTTGACTGTATTCGTCGCGTATGCCCCAACATCCGACTACGACGACGAAGAGGTCGAAGCTTTCTACGTGGAGCTGGAGAAGTTCTATAAGGAAGATTACCCCTTCCACGAGGTGATCGTCGGCGACTTCAACGCCAAGATCGGACCGCGAAGGTCGCCGGAAGAACTTCACATCGGAACCCACGGTTTGGAGTGGAACGAGCAAGGTGAAAGGCTGTCTGAGTTTATCATGTCAACCAAGACCATCCATGGAAACTCAGAGTTCCAGAAGCCTCCCTCCCTACGATGGACCTGGGAATCCCCCGGTGGCCAGTTCCACAACGAGATTGACCACATCATCTTCAATCGCAAGTATTGCCTGACCGACGTTTCCGTTGTCCCCAAGTTCTACACGGGATCGGACCACCGCCTCCTTCGCGCAAGGTTCCGCTTTTCGCGTCAAGGAGAGAAGACCGTGAAGTTCAAGAAGAGGAGTCCCAGAACGACCATCAACTGGGACCTTTCCACCTCTCTTGCTGGCCTTTGGGAAGATACCGTTATGGACAACATCGACGAGGAATACGACCACTCCGTGCACCATCTCCGCGATAGTGCTAAGGGAGCCGAGAGCTTGAAGACCACCAAGAGACGCCTCTCTCTGGAAACTCTCGAGTTGATACGCCAGCGTGGAGCAGCATGAGCGTCAGTCAACTACCAACTGACGTCCGAGCTTGCGAAGCTATGTTGGCTGAAGCTGCAGAGGCAGGTTTGAGCATCCGCAATGCCCGCCGGAGCTTCGCCAACTTCAAGACCAAGATGACCGCTCTCCGACGTCCTGATGGAACCGTCACCTCTTCCAGAAGGACCATGGAGAAGGTCATCCACGACTTCTACTCCGATCTCTTCGATAGCCATGTCCACCTGCCCCCTCGCCATCAGGGGTGTGCGTAAATGAAATCCGAAATTTCGTAAATCGTAAATCGTAATTACGAAAAAATCGCCATTAATCGTAAATCGTAAACCGTAAATCGTAAGAGGTGCCTGACTCATAATACATCTAATTTCCTTGTTTTTTCCATTATGTTGAACCTAATCGAAGCTAGGGTTTGTTGGGACATTTTCAGCTCGAGCTGAACACTTTTCTAATTAAGATGGAAGCCATTAAAATCAAATAGCACCTTTCAAATCAAGCTGGACAAGTTTTTGGAGGACCAAAAACCGCTTGTTCATGAACGCTATCTTAAAAGTCGCCTATACAGGGTGCCATGTAATAAAAATAATAAAATAATAATGTAATAAAAAGGTAATAGGGTAATAAAAAGTGATAAGGGTGTAATAAAAAGCTTACACTGCTTGGACGATCAAAAATGTTTATCATTCTACTAGCCATTGGCTTGCATATGAAACTATGACTCTGTAGAAACAACCGCAACAACTCCGAATAAACCAACAAAAACCATTCCATCCAAAACCAAAAAAAATTGATCACTGACCAACTCGACGAAAACAGTATTTGCACAAATAATCATATAAGCATTATTCGATCAGCATTGGTGGCGATGTCCGTTCCTCCTCGTGGTGCCACTGGAAACTGCTCGCTTCTGCGAGCTAAGCCAAGCACGGACATTCGAATGCAGGCGACAGGCCCTGTGACAGGCCGGCCTACGAACAACCCAATGTCACATCGTATGGGTGTATGTCAGTTCATGTTTTTCGAGATAATGCTACGGCGTCCGCGGGAGCCGACGCGCACTCGCAAAGCCCGGCGAGTGTGAGAAGTATGCGAGGGTCCCTGGTGCGAGGACGGCATCGGGGGGACAACTGAGCTAGTCCGAAAGTCCCGTAACGTAAGCAGGACCCGCGTAGCAACGCTGAATGTGGGTACGTTGACGGGCCGCTCGTGCGAGTTGGTAGAAGCACTGGAGCGTAGAAGAGTTGATTTCTGTGCGGTGCAGGAGACGAGGTGGTCCTGCCGCAAGCCAAGAGATATAGGACGTGGCTTCAAGGCCGTTCTATGTGGAAGTCCCAGGACCACCAGTGGTGTTGGTATAATCGTCTCCGAGCGTTTCCGAGACTCGATTGTAAGCGTTGAGCGCTTTGACGATCGATTGATGAAGATCGTTGTCGCCGCTAAGAAGCGACTCTTCCACTTCTTCTCTGCGTATGCTCCGCAGACTGGCTGTTCCGATCAAGCCAAGGATGAGTTTTGGAGCCTGCTTGATGAGAAGACAGCAGAGGTACCGTCGAAGGACGTCATCATCGTTGCTGGTGACCTCAATGGGCACGTAGGCGCTACGAAAGACGGGTACAGCTGTCATGGTGGATTCGGCTATGGGTTGCGTAACACAGATGGTGAGCGTATCCTTGAATATGCGGATTCGCATAACCTCACCATAATGAACACCGTGTTTCGCAAACGCCACTCCCATCTTATCTCGTTCTATAGTGGGAACACCAAGACGCAGATAGACTTCGTCCTTGTGAGAGATCGTGACCGAAATCTCGTCACAGACGCGAAGATCGTGCCGTATGAAACGGTCGCCCCACAGCATCGTCCGCTGATCTGTACTTTGAAGATCGCTCCTCCGAGGCTGCAGCAGGTTAAGCGATGCGGTGCTGCAAGAATCAAGTGGCGGCGAATGAAGGAGAAGGAAGCAGCTGTGATTTCTCGCGTACGGTTACCGACAGTCACGACTGTCGACGAAACTTGGAAGAAAGCGACCGACGCGATACTTCAAGCTGCGAGGTCAGAACTTGGCACTACAAAGCCTGGACGACGAAAGGTCGACATGCAGGCATGGCTGTGGACGAACTATGTGAAAGAAAAGGTTCGAGAGAAGAAAGCGCTTTATCATGTGTTTCTCGGCGACAAGACTGCCAATAATTGGCAAAAGTACCACGAAGCGAAAAAAGCTGCCAAGAAGGCTGTGGCCGTAGCAAAAGCCACTCATTACAATGATGTCTACGAAAAGCTTGAGTCGCGCGATGGCGAGCGGTATTTATACCGACTTGCGAAAAACCGTCATCGCCAATCCGAGGATATAGAGAAGTTCTTTGGCATCAATGATGAGAACGGCCATCTTCTGACAGAGCGAAAAAAGGCCTTGAAGCGATGGTGCGATTATTTTGAGGGAATTTCGACTGAAGAGTTCCCTCATCCGGCCGTCTCTTCTGTGGCTCCTATCCACGGTCCCGTCCACAAAATCACTGTGGAGGAAACTGACGCGGCTCTGAGGACGATGAGACCGGGCAAGGCGACTGGTCCAGATGACTTGCCAGCTGACTTATGGAAGTCGAAGTTCTGGTACTCTGCTGAGTGGCTGGCCAAGTTTTTCAACCAGGTTGTAGCGGAGAAGAAGGTGCCTGATGTTTGGCAGGAAAGTACGAAGATCCCGATTTGGAAGAAGAAGGGCAGCCCTGCAGACTGCTCAAATTACCGTCCGATTCGGTTGCTCTCGCACAGCATGAAGATCATCGAGCGAATCCTCGATAGCCGAGTTCGCGAAATCGTCAAGCTTTCCAGCAATCAGTGCGGCTTCGTGGCTGGTTGTGGCACTATCGATGCCATACATGCCGCCCGTCTTCTGGTAGAGAAGCATCGCGAGAAACAGAAGCCGGTGCACCTTGCCTTTCTCGACTTAGAGAAGTCCTTCGATCGCGTACCGCGTGAGGTTATATGGTACGCCCTTCGACAGCACGGTGTTCCCGAAGAACTTGTAGAGTGGGTGCGAATGCTATACTCTTGTCCAAAGAGTCGTGTGCAAGCGGCAGCAGGAACCTCGACGGAGTTTCCCATCTCTGTTGGGGTGCACCAAGGATCTGCGCTTTCCCCACTCCTCTTTGTTGTCGTAATGGATGCCGTTACGCGAGATCTTCAGAAGCCCGTCCCTTGGACGTTGCTATATGCTGATGACGTGATGCTCGCCTGCGAAGACAAAGGTGAGCTCGAGCGAGAGGTGCAAGCTTGGTGCGACCGCCTGGCCATGTTCGGACTCAAATTGAACGTCAAGAAGACCGAGTATTTCACGACTGACGTAAATGAGTCCGGCTCCATTAAGATTAACGGTACTGAGCTTGCACGCACTTCGGTGTTTAAATACCTGGGATCAGCAATAGCTTCTGATGGCAGTCTGATGGTTGAAGTGAACTCACGCGTGAGTGCAGCTTGGTCGAAGTGGCGCTCGTTGACTGGGGTACTCTGCGACAAGAAGATGCCAGAGCGCTTGAAGTCGAAGATCTACAAAACCGTCGTCCGGCCGGTAGCGATGTACGGAGCTGAGTGTTGGCCTGCGACAAAGGAAACGGAAAGTCGCCTCAGCGTCATGGAGACGAAGATGCTGCGCTGGATGGCTGGAGTCACGCGCCTGGACCGCATCCGAAACGAGGCTATTCGGCAGAAGTTCGGTGTCGCGCCGATAGCGGACAAGATGCGTGAAGCTCGCTTACGATGGTACGGCCACGTTCTGCGTGGAAAGGAAGACAGCGTCCGTAAGATAGGCCTTAACTTCGCAGTGTCTGGAAAACGGCCCAGAGGGCGCCCGAAGCAGCGCTGGGCTGAAACGTTACACAAGGACTTTAAAGTAGCTGGTGTCCACCCTGATCTAGCACGGGATCGGGAAAGATGGCGACATGGCACCAGAAAAGCGGACCCCGTCATGAAGCGGGACAAACGCTGAAGAAGAAGAAGAAGAATCATACAAGCATTCCTATTGAGTGAGCGCATGGTACATTTCTATGGCACAACACACCTAAAGTTCTAAGCCTTCCCACATTTTGAATTGTATCCAGCAGCATTTTTGTACCGGACGGGAAGGAATTGTGTGACGATTGAAAGAGTCTGATCACATTTTTGGACACTTATTATAGTCGGGATTTTGACTTGAAATTACAAAAGAAGATACTTTTGTGGCACTCTTAAGGAGTAAAGTATAGAAGAAAGGTGCAGCTTGAATTGATAGTGGTTTGACTGATTCGTACAAGGTGCATTTTAAACGTATAGGGGAAACACATGGTAGGGAAGTCGGAGGAGGATGGCTATCGCATGCTCCAGAATAGGAGTTCTTGATTAAAGTCCTACCACGGGCAGTCAAGTTTTCCATACCTGCTGGGTTGTGAACTGGTACCCAGCAGGTATGGATAAGGATAAAGCACTGACCTATACATCGGCGGCAACCGCAATTCATTCTGTAAGGCAAACCCACACTCAAATGACCTCTACGAAATGCCACACAGGTAGAAAGAATGGATGGCGCTTCTCAAACAGGGACTGGTCAACGTCGTGCTTTGTCTTTTGTCATTTTTGAAGGCAACCACAACTTCTGGAAGGTAATTACTTTCGGCATTTACTTCGCTCGCAGGTTTGTCTGCACTTGTCAAATTTCGGAAACTCCAAAATACTGCATTACTAATTAATGACTGCTTGCATTCGCCAGTCCTCCTCTCCACTACCTTTGTAACAAACGCTATCGTATCTTTTGCCCAGTCTTTAGCATTCTGAACGGATCGCATAGGGCGAACACAACAGCCTCAATCAAACCACTGAAAACGAGACCAAAAGTGCCAAGCTTTTTCACTTCCATCATGAAAATATCAGACGTTTTGCTTAAATTGCACCTTAAATGTGGATACACTCCGCGTCATGACGTGCAGTGATACTCAGATTGAAACATGATTGTTTTACTCATTCCAACAGTTTAGCTGTTACTCCACAGCCTCCAATCAAGTCCAATATTCTTTGACGGCTTTACATGACTTCTACTCGTGTGCATTGGAAAGAGTCGTCTAAGTGATGAACAAGTGAAAAAGTTACAAGTTGACGAGGCGGTGGTTGCAGCATAGAACATGGTTCAGCAAGTGATCATCTCCATTCCAGTGCAAGGATTATTTTATTGTTCTTCTGTGGACAGGAACGAAATGCTTTCAGGCCATTCGAATGTGAGATGTTGTGCTAGAGTGCGACCAGAAAAATAGGTTAACCCAGTTCCATTGCCAGGAATTAACTAGAGTGACCTGTCCACAATGCTGCGTTTTTCTGTCACAGCGCCACAGCAGAACATAAAAAAGTAAATAGGTGACAGCAACGAGCTATGAGGAAAGTCTTTAAAGGTGGGTACATCGTCATAATCCGAAGTATATCACGTTATGGGACGTTTCTCATCCGTGGACCGAAGATCACATTTACGAAAATTTACGATTTACGACCCAAAATGTCGTAAATCGTAAATCGTAAAAAAGTTGTCAAAAATCACCGTAAATCGTAAAATCGTAAATCGTAAATCGTAATTACGCACGCCCCTGCTCGCCATTCAGGATGGATACTTCGTTCCCTCTGTTCTCCCTTCCGAGATCCGACACGTCATCTCTCGGTGAAGAAACGTACAGCACCCGGTCCCGACAGGATCAGATCCGAACACCTGAATAACCTACTGCCAGCGCTCATCAACACCTTGGCGCGGCACTTCACATGCTACCTGTCGGAGTGTAAGGTTCCATCTCAGCAAGACCAACAGGATGGTCTTGCTGTACAAAAAGGGAGACGTGCACGACATTGGCAACTATCGCTCGATCTGCCTGCTGTCCGTAGTCTACAAGCTGTTCACTCGAGTCATCCTGAATAGGATCAGCAGAACGCTGGACGAGGGACAGCCACGCGAACAAGCAGGATTTCGGAGAGGATTCAGCACGATCGACCACCTTCACACCATTACGAAGCTCATCGAAGTGTCGCGAGAGTATAAGCTGCCGCAGTGCCTTACGTTCATTGACCTGAAGAAGGCATTCGACTCCGTTGAGACTGAAGCGGTCCTCGAAGCCCTGCTCACTCAGAGGGTTCCTACTCAGTACATCAGAGTCCTTCGAGAGCTGTACTGTGGATTCACGACCAAGATCTCTCCATTCTACAACGACGTCGTCATCGACGTAAAGCGAGGGGTTCGGCAGGGGGGATACCATATCCCCGAAGCTCTTCAGCGCCACCCTCGAAAACGTCATGCGCAAACTCGAATGGGAAGGCATGGGAGTGAAGGTCGACGGCCGGCAACTGCACCACCTTCGCTTCGCTGACGACATCGTGCTCATAACACCGAGCATCAGCCAGGCGGAGGGAAGGTGGGAGGAACGGACAAGTTTCTGATGCCCCATTCTCGCTCAACGGAACGATCGCGGGTTCATCCAGCTACGTGTATCTGGGTCGCGAAGTCAATACGGCCAACGACCTAGCGCCGGAGCTGAGCAGGAGGAAACAAGCTGCTTGGGGAGCTTTCAAAAGCGCCGAAGAAGTCGTGAATAAGACGAAGAACGTCCGACTCCGTGCCCACCTATTCGACCTAACTGTTCTTTCTGCCTTGACATACGCCTCAGAAGCTTGGACTAAACGAAATCAGGATGAACACGCGATCAGCGTCGCGCAGCGTGGAATCGAGAGGACGATGCGCGGACTGACACAGCTCACGCAAGTGAGAGAAGTCTCCGGTGTTCCGAGTTTCGTCGACTTTCGAAGATCAGAGACGCTGTCGCATAGGCCAAATCGACGAAAATTAGGTGGGCCGGCCACGTAATGCGATTCGCAGACACCCGCTGGACGACAACCATCACCGACTGGATTCCTCGGTATGTCAAGAGAACACCGGGACGCTCTCCAACGCGTTGTTCGGACTTCTCCCTGAAAGCCTTGAACGACAGCTATGACGCTCTTCGTGTCTCTCGAGCGAGGAGGATCCATTGGAGCACTCTGGCACGCGACAGGGACGAATGGAGACGCTATTGGCGCCCGCTCGAGCAAGTCGATGATCAACGGGACGACAGGTGATACAGGTGATTCATTATTTTTATTATGAATTAATTTTCAAATATTGTCAATAATATTCAAATATTAATAATGTGAGATCAGCAAGTAATAGACTGCAATTGCTTCCTTGAGGTACTCCTTCAATTTGTTTATAAATTATGTGTTTTTTTCAAAATTTTTCTTATATATTTCATCAGTACATGAGCATTTGTACTGATGAATAGTATAAAAAGTATTTACATTCCGAATCGATGGAAGCATGCATTTGTCACACCTATCCCCAAAAAACCATCACACGGCTTAGTATCTAACTATCGACCTATTAGTATCACATCAGTGTTTTCCAGAATACTCGAGAAAATTTTGAAAGTGGTTCTTGTAAGTCATATAGAAGCACATGAGGTTATACCAAAGAACCGATATGGCTTCAGAGTCGGAATATCAACTGAGCCCTTGATGCTGTCTACCTTAAATGATTGAACCAAGTCATTGAATGATAACATTGACGTTGATGTGGTCTTTTTTGATTTTAGCAAGGCTTTTGATAAGGTACCCTTCAAAGAACTTATTTCCAAGCTTCAAATTTCTGGAATTTACTCCAGAATTGTTAAGTGGGTAAAGAACTTCATCACAAGCAGATCCTTCCAAGTCAAGGTCAATGACAAATTTTCTCAGACGTACTCAATAACAAGTGGCTTACCCCAGGGGGTGTATTGTCACCGATTCTTTTCATCATTTACACTTCCGATTTACCTATCTTAGTCGAAAGGCGTGGCGTTAAGTGCAAAATGTTTGCAGATGATATAAAAGTATACAGGAATATTACCAGTGAAGAGGATCACTTTGCCCTTTAATGTGCAGTTTCAGATGTTGCCGATTGGTCGGACAGGTGGAAATTACCCATCTCAGCTCAAAAAACTCGGTTTTTTTTTATCTAAGCTATTCAAATTTGGTTAAACACAGTTACAGCCTTGGTGGTTGCAACCTACTCGGCGAAAATAGTCCTCGTGATCTGGGCTTCATCTTAGACAAAAAACTTAGCTTTTCAGAGCATTGCGAGTCGATTGCAAAGAAAGCTGAAAGAGTTACTTACAACATTTTCAGAGCGTTGTCTACAAATTTAAAAACTCACTTGCTTCTTGCATACAAAGCATATGTTCGTCCAATATTGGAGTATGGCACCACTGTGTTCAGTCCTCACCTTAAGCGCTGCATACCGAGGCTAGAATCCGTTCAGAATAACTGCACTAGAAAGCTATGGTTACGCTTAAATGGCTATGACTACACCTCCATTCCATCAGCGCCTGATCGTAATAAAATATTCGAGCTGGAATCGCTTGCTATTCGTAGGAAGCAAAACGATCTAATTACGATTTTCAAGATGATGACTGGAAAAGTTGCACTTCCACTTACTGAGCTTTACTCAGTCCACTATTCTACCACAAGGCGTTGTAGAGCTAAAATTCACTATACTACGGCCAAAAGCTGTGTTCGTGGCTCCTTTTTAGTCGAAGGGCCTATTCTAAATTCTTGATGCTTACCAAATCATACTTTGCCATCATCCATGCTACGCGATAGTCAAAACACACAAAATACCATAAGGACTTGATCTGCGTCACGTTACTTTGGAAGCAATCAGAACACGACCAATCATTTCCTCGTGTGAAGGACTATCAGACAGGATTAGCTGTTTTCTCGTGAAGCTGCTTTCACCGCTGCTACATCAGCTGTAGCTGCACACATAGTCAATGTGGAAGAGTTTATTACAGCCCTAAACAGGCGCGAGATTCCAAGTGATGCATGCTACGCAAGCTTCGATGCCGTTTCTTTGTACAACAATATTAACAACAGTGAGGCCATTAATGCTGTGTTAGAACTTCTTCGTTGACATCATGAGGAAATTTACACTTTCGGAATGACTGAGGAAGACATACAGGCACTGGTCGAGACCATTCTGGAGTGCAACATCGTCCAGTTCGACGGTGTATTCTATGCACAGAAACGCGGCGTTGCTATGGGCTTGAGGATTGCTCCATTGTTAGCTATCGTCTATTTGGACAGTATCGAGAGAAGGTCACTGACGCAAGAAATTGTATTCTACAAGCGTTACATAGACGATGTTTTCGTTATTGGCTCCACCGCTCTTGACCTGGATAAGACACTTGATAATCCCAACTCTTGCGACCCGTATATCCAGTTCACGGTAGAGTCTCGCGATGAAAATGGATTCCTTCCGTTCCTTATTACCAAGGTTCGCATCTGCCGTGGTCGCAAGGAATTCGTTTGGTACAAGAAACCTGTTTCCCAGAGTGCTTTGCTTCCCTCCCGAAGTGCACATCCCTTGTACATGAAAGTGAATGTGATAAGAAACCTGATCGCCACGATGGACAAAACGTGTACTGAAGAATCTATGGAAGCAAAGGCGAACACTTCGAGAATACTGGAAGAAAATGGCTACACCACCTCAGCAGAAGCCAGATCCTGGCGACTACATTTCATCCCGGGGGCGTACCGTTGGTATTACCGTATGTTAACGAGCGAATTGCCAAACGTCAACCGAGTTGTGAAAGCGTCAGGACTTCCAATTAAACTCGTTTTTCGACCACCGCCAAATCTGAAGAGCCTGCTTACTGCATCAAGAATCTATGAAGAGAAATGTGGTCAAAACAACTGCCCGTATTGTACGACCAATAAAATCTGTCAACTGCGTGGCACTGTGTATCAGGTCACATGCGAAGGCTGTGGTCAGAACTATATAGGAGAAACGATGCGGCCGCTTGACAGACGCCTAGACGAGCATGTGCGAGCGTTGCGAAACCCCGCTTCTTACCCTACGAACAGCTTTTCGCGACACCGCACCCTCTACCACACTCATGAAGCCCCTCCTGCAATCAAGGTTAACGTATTACACCGCTCACTGATAACCCCGCTAGAAAGGAAGCTGCTCGAAGCCCTTGCAATAAAGAGGCTGAACCCCGAAATCAACAATAGGGATGAGCAGACCGAGGCGCTGAGGCTTATCATGTAGTGATTAAAAAGATCAATGGCAACGTTGTTTACAGTAACTTTATTTGTAAGGAGCATCGCTGTGGTGAGGCACTGTTAGCGAGGCCTGCTTGGATAGTTTTACCATTATTATTATTGTATAGTTTGATGATGGTATCACTATGTGTAATGTTATTAAAGGCCTGAGAAAGCTGTTAAGCAGCGAAAGCTCGCCGATAAAGAATACTCTAGTCTCAATTGTGCCAATTACATCGAGTTAATATAGTTATTGTGTTTTAGTTCTGGATTTAATTTTATGTTTAATTTTATTTTTGTTAAAACAGAATTTGCATAAGATACTAAGAAGAATTCTATAATTATTCGAATCTATATTATTTAAACGTTCTTCATTACACGTATTTTTTATAACTTTTTAATGATATTTTTCTTCAAAGTATTAATGTATCTATTCATTTCCACTATTGAATTCAATTGATTAAAGCTATTAAAAGATTCATCAAGATTGAATGCATTCTCTATGTTATTATTTCCTGATTTATTATTTTTTCCATTCCTTTCCTAATTTTTGTAATTTTTAATTAATTGCGACTGATTAATCCGTCACAACTGGCCGCTTTGCCATTACTTCCTTTAAATCGACTCCTATGTATTCCAGCTGACACCGTTCGCACCGTCTCTTCACTGCGCATTCGATGCTTCCAAACGGCGCTCATTTCGAGACACTATGACCTAGTTATGGAGCATTTTCGTCTGGAGGGTCCCTAACTGATTTTCGACCACTCCCAAAACTGCCACTGGCGCCTACCTCGGCCACTCCACGAGCCGATTTCAGCGAAATCCAGAATTCCCTATCTCTCTCAAATGATCTGAATTAAGCTTGCTATGACTATTATAGTAACACTAAGCACTACTTAATTTGGATGATTTTAATCTGATCGCATATTTAATCCAACTGTTCGCAATGACCACTTTTATACGTCCTTTCTCACTAACTATCCTCTCCCCTGCAAGCATCCTCCGACGGTGAGATAGATGAGAAAAGCACCTTTTTCGACCATTGAAGCAAGGTGAGGACGAAATTCTGACCAAAACATGGCGGCCGGGAATCGAACCCGGGCCGCCCGCGTAGCAGGCGAGCATTCTACCATTGAACCGCCGATGCTCGGACGTCTTCCGGCCTCGCCTACGACACGTGAATAGGAAGCGGTTTCCGCATGAGGCACTATCGGTGAGCAAGATGCGAGTTTGGCCGACGCCATGCGCTAAAAACGTCCAGAACGGGCAAATGTCTACCTGCAGCACGACAACGCGCGTCCTCATGTCGCAAAAGGGAGTCGCGAGAAAATCCAGGAGTGACGCTGGGAGGTTCTGCCCCATCCACCGTACTCTCCAGACCTCGCTCCTTCTGACTACTGCCTGCTCAGAGTTCTGAAGGAGCATCTTTGAGGTAGAGACTTCGATGATCGACGTCAACTTGAAATGGAGGTTTCTGAATTCTTTTCCTCACAGCCCTCGGAATTCTTGCGGAAAGGAATTGAAAGACTACCTGAAAGATGGGGGAGGATCTTAGGCTTGGATGGGGAATATATCGTGGACTGAGGTTTTGTTTTAGCAAATAGGGACAAATTTGAATATTGTTGTGCCAGTGTTGGAAGACTTTTCGATCAACCTAATAATATGGCTCAGATGAGGAGTTGGTCGATTTTTCACCCTTTCCGAACACTGCCGGATCCGAGTGCGGGACTTGGAGTGATGCAGATCACCGCATTTCTTTAGTAAGGCACAGTTTCATGCTAGCAGATCCTCGGAATGTTCGTGCTTTTTCGCCGGCCGAACACTGTCTCTGTTCCTTCGGTGCAAGGACAATCCGTCACGAGCCTCGGGCAGGTAGCAAGCAGAGCGCCGATCACAGCTCAGGTTGGCACGTCTCCGCTCGATCGATACCGTGTAGCAGAAGAGCAGGCGTGGAGATAACGAGGCTTGCCCTCCTACTCTCGCAACCGCGGTGAAGCACGCATTCACGCATGGGCCGCGTCGTGAACCTCCTCCGTTTGTTCGTCCTCCCTCCTCTTCTGTGCTTTGAATGACCGGCGCCGCCTCGACCCACTCCTCCTGAGACGGGCGAGAGACGCAACGGAAAAGAGCCCAGCTCGCCCGAGCCGAAATCACATCGCTCAAAATCGCATCGCTGACCGCTCGGTTTTAGGGTGTGGATGGGACATCCCTGTCACCCTTGATGACGGAGAGCCTGACACTCCGCTCCCCGCAGTGCTCCACTTCAAGAACCAGAAGGCGACAATGTCGACCATGAACACCAAGATTTAGAATGAATTCTGATCAAGCTAAACCTCACAGGCTTATTTCTCAGTGAGTGATTCCATCCCCGCGGTCAACATGTGTCAGCATAATTGTCAGCAAGAATTGGCATTCAGCCGAGTCCTACCTTAGGCTAAACGTAGCACCTCAAATTTAATCGACCTTATCTATGATGGCGACTCAGTCTTTTGGTGAGTCATCAATTTCTTGCATTATACATAAAGCACAACCGTGAAATAGTCCTGCGCACATATCTTTGGGTTTTTCAAAGCCTCTTGCATGATTGGCGCAATGTTTCAAAGGAAATAGTAGGCAAAATAGTAGAAAATTATCGTAGAAAAAATACCCCTAGCATGTTCACTATATTCAACAATTAAAATAAAAAGAACGCCAATTTATGAGAAGAGAGGCAGTAGCAAAACTGAAAGCAATTTACGGCGACTCGGCACCATAAATACTGTAAAACAGTGTTATGAATAATCATAAATCAGCTTGCTATGAATGGGGCCCTTTGAAGAGAATTTCTAGGTGCCAGATTCATCGGGCGCGTGTGGCGCAGTCGGAGAAGGCGCGACTGTCGCGTGCACCCGATACCAGGTTACTGGTTCGGATTTCCCGCCCAGGCCAACCAAGCCTTCCATCCCTCTGGGGTCGGTGAATTGGTACCAGACTCGTCCGGGAAGGATAGAGCGCTGACTTGTTCATCGGCTGGCCACTGCAAGTCATTGTATGGCCAAATACGCATTCATGTCGCCTCCACGACATCCCGTAGAAGTAGAGTGCGCTGCCGCATCCCAGAAGGGATTGAGTAACGCCGTCCTTTATCCTTTTTTTATCCAGATTCATCAATCGTTTACCGCCCTCTAACGGTGAAAATGCCGAAGAACCCTCAGATGCGGCATTCATTAGCATCAGTTTTTGGCAGTATTTTCACCGTAAGAGAAACGGTAAGCGGTTGGTGAATCTAGCCCCTGCTCAGCATACATAGCCTCGGTTGCAGGCACCATACACCTGCTGCGAGTGTTCGACTTTTGGGTGTGTACTTTTATACATATGCTCGAATGACCCATTCGAGCAAGCACTCGAATGGTTTTCATGATTTTTATTCGAGTTTGAATATTCGAATTTGAATATTCAAAAAAGCGCGTTTTTCCGATGTATTCCAGTTCGAATATTCAGAAAAATCTCGTTTGTCGAACATATTTGATTTCAAATGCTCGAAAATTTTCGGTACTCGAAACCATTCGAGTATTCAAAATTTCCCAAAAAGCCAAAATTGTTTGAGTATTCGAAAATTGTCATTGGAATGCCCAACGAGAATTTGCGTAGTGGCATATTCGTAAAAGGCTTGTTAGGTTTTTCGGGTAATTAGGATATCCAAACGGTTCTTTCTGTGAATCAAAGCTCTGGTGCGATAGTGGCTGAGTGCCCGGGATACTGAGCGCCTCATCGATTCTGGTCACTTTCCGGAAAGCCTTTCTGTCAAGAGGGAGAACGTCCACCACGTCGCACGATGTCGAACGGCAAAAATTTTTCCACGCAGAATCGCTGCAGTGGCGAAGACCGATCGGAGACGCCTAAACGTCATCGACAGAGAAACAATAAAATGATTTCCCGGTTGATCTGTTGCACGTTTTTTGATTTACATCTGCCGCAGGGCTTCTGAATCCAGACGCGCGTTGGAAAACATTTGTAGCACGGTTTCTGAATCACAATGTGCGCAGGATACGTTCAAAACATCGATAATATCGACCAATAGTGATTGTCTGATCGAAAAATCCCCCTGCTGCGGAGCCTTTCCATCGGCAGTCATAATCACGTGACTCCCGCTCCGATTGGTTAATTCTGAGAGAAAACAGATATCACCGGTAAAAAGATCGATCATATCGATCGGTATTGATTGCTTAACGATCTGTGACACTGTCTCTTGAATTCGGGCGCTAGCTGGAGACGTCTGGATATTTTCCTGCATTTTGTGTACCTATTTTACGCAAATTTTATGCACCTGCTTTCTGCCGGTAAATTCTGACATAGCGACAATCGACAGCTCTTAGCGCGTCCTTATATGGTATGAGAGATTTTTCAGATCGCCTTAGAGTGTGGACATCACCTGTATCACCTGTCGTCCTATTTATCATTGAGTTGCTCGAGCGGGCGCCAGCAGCGTCTCCATTCGTCCCTGTCGCGTGCCAGAGTGGTCCAATGGATCCTCCTCGCTCGAGGGACAAGAAGAGCGTCATATCGTTCGTTCAGAGCTTTCACGAAGATGTCCGACCAACGCGTTGGTGGACGTCTTAGTGCTCTCCTAACATCCCGCGGAATCCAGCCGTGACCGCTCTCGTCCAGCGGGTGTCTGTGAAGCGCTTTTCGTGGCCGGCCCACCTAATTTTCGACGACTTGGCCCACGCCACAGCGTCTCCGATCTTCGAAAGTCGACGAAACTCGGAACACCGGAGACTTCTCTCGCTTGCGTGAGCTGTGTCAGTCCGCGCATCGACCTCTCGATTCCACGCTGCGCGACGCTGATCGCGTGTTCATCCTGATTTCGTTTAGTCCAAGCTTCTGAGGCGTATGTCAAGGCAGAAAGAACAGTTAGGTCGAATAGGTGGGCACGGAGTCGGACGTTCTTCGTCTTATTCACGACTTCTTCGGCGCTTTTGAAAGCTCCCAAAGCAGCTCGTTTCCTCCTGCCCAGCTCTGGCGCTAGGTCGCTGGACTTCGGATGCAGACACATGCAGCTGGAGCATTCGGAGATGTTTGTTCCGTTGAGCGAGAATGGGGCATCAGAAACTTGTGCATTCCTCATGAACATCATCTTTGTGAGATTCAGCTGCAGTGCAACGTTGCCGCATACACAGTCGAGGTCGGCCAGCATTTGCTCCGCCTGGCTGATGCTCGGTATTACGAGCACGATGTCGTCAGCGAAGCGAAGATGGTGCGAAGAGAGCCTCGGTCTTCACCCCATGTCTTCCCTTTCAAGCTAGCGGATGACTTTTTCGAGGGTAGCGAAGAAGAGCTTCGGGCATATGGTATCCCCTTGCCGGACCCCTCTCAATACATCTATGACGACGTCGTTGTAGAATGGTGAGATGTTGGTCGTGAATTCACTGTACAGCTCTCGAAAGGCTCTGATGTATTGAGTAAGAACACCCTGAGTGAGCAGGGCGTCGATGACCGCTTTAGTTTCGACTGACCAGGAAACTATCTCAACGGTAGGTCGGAGCGGCCTATTTGTTGTATATGGGCAGAATCGCCTCTCTCTGGGAAACAACAAAATGCAAATGGCTCGGCCCCAATACAACTCTGCACAGAGTTAGGGACGACGGAAGTTGGGCCGTTGGCGGCGTTAGCCCTATGCCTGCACGCGGAGGGCGAGCTCAGGTTGGCTGGAAACAGCGATTATGGGGATTACGCCGCCCCTCTACGCACTGTGCCACCATCGCTCGCTCGCCATCGCTGTTTCCAGCCAACTTGAGCCCGCCCTCCGCCTTCAGGCATAGGGCTAACGCCGCCAACGGCCCGAATTCTGTTGTCCCTAACTCTGCGCAGAGTTGTATTGGGGTCGAGATATTTGCGTTTTGTTGTTTCTCAGAGAGAGGCGATTCTGCCCATATTCAACACTTGGGTGGTTCTGACCTACCGTTGAGATAGTTTCCTGGTGAGTCGAAGGCCGTCTTCAGGTCGATAAACGTAAGACTCACAGCGGTAGCTTGATCTCTCGCGATACTTCGATGAGCTTCGTAAGGTGTGTGTGTGTGTGGTCGACCGCTGAATCCCCTCCGAAGTCCTGCTTGTTCCCATGGCTCCTTCGTCCAGCGTTCTGCTAATCCTATTCAGGATCACACGAGTGAACAGCTTGCAGACTACGGACACAGGCAGATCGGGCGATAGTTGCCAATGTCGTGCACGTCTCCCTTCTTGTACAGCATGACGGTCCTGCTGGTCCTTCACTGGGATGGAACTTTGCTCCCCGACAGCTAGCGCGTGAAGAGCCGCGCCAAGGTGTTGATGAACGTTGGCGAGAGGTTGTTCAGGTGTTCGGGTCTGATCCTTCAAGACCGGGTGGTGTACGCTTCTTAACCGTCGAGATGGCGTCGGATTTCGGAAGGGAGGACGTATCCATCCTGCGGAAGATGGCATGGGGCGATCGGCGAGATCGGCGTAGAAGTGGGTGACCTTCTCCGTGGTCCTTCTGGAAGAGGTGAGGGTTCTGTCAGAACATCTTAGTGGTCATCTTGGTCTTGAAATTGACGAAGTTCCGGCGGGCATTGCGGATGCTCAAACCTGCTTCTGCAGCTTCAACCAACACCTCCGTCCTTCTCTCCTTACGATCCTTCTTTATCGCCGATGATCGTTCTAGGACTCCTCTAATTGAACTTCGCGGCCTCCTCTCCTTGACGCGAAAAGCGGAACCTCGCACGAAGTAGGCGGTGGTCCGATCCCGTGTAGAACTTGGAAACAACGGAGACGTCGGTCATGCAATAATTGCGGTTGAAGATCACGTGGTCGATCTCGTTGTGGAACTGACCACCGGGGGATTTCCAGGTCCAAAGTGGAGCCGGAGGCTTCTGGAACTGTGAGTTTCCATGGATGGCCTTAGTCGAGATGATAAACTCAGGCAGCCTTTCACCTGTCCCGTTGCACTCCAAACCGTGGGTTCCGATGTGAAGTTCTTCCGGCGACCCGATCTTGCAATCTTCGCATTGAAGTTGCCTACGATCACCTTGTGGAAGGTGTAATCTTCCTTATAGAACTTCTCCAGCTCCCCGTAAAGGCTTCGACTTCTTCTTTGCCGGGTCGGATGTTGGGACATACGCGACGAACATAGTCAAAGCTGGCACGGAGCCACATCGCTTCAGTCGCAGAAGTTCGGGTTGTCAGAGACTCGTACGAGTCGATGTTCATGGCCAAGTGCGTGTTAACGAGGACACCAACGCCGCCTACTCCCCTGCTGTCGCATGTTCCGAGGAACAGTTTTTCTCCGTAGTCTTAATCGGCGTGTAGGTTGTGGTGCCTTCTTGCCTCGGTCAGTCCGATGATGTCGTACTTGATTTTGCTGGCCTGCATCATCAAGTCGACAGATGCTTCGGACGCGAGCTTGTAAGTACAGATCGTCATCTTACAAGGGAAGGGTCGGAAGCGTATGTCCGAACAGGGAGAGCGAGTCATATAAGAAAAATCCGCTCCCCTCAATTAGTATAATTTCTTTTTTGCCAAGTCGTTAAACCCAAAGAGAAGGGAGTCCTCGAATTTATAATGGAATCGGCGCCTAAAGAGTTTGGGGGTCTTGTACGTCCGCGATTCCCCTGCCGCCGGCAAGCGGCTCGGAGCGCAGTAGAAGTGCGGTTGCTTCGTGTGAGGAGGGTCGAGGGTTTGGTTCCTCTGTGCCGCTGAATTTTTGCATTTCAACTGACTGGTTGAGATTTAAAGGATTCTGACGTCTAACCATTTTCAGAGGTTTTTTGCCCAATTTTCCAGCTGCATGCTGTGGTATTCAACATGATGATAAGTGTTCAGCACCAGTGATACAGAGGTATAGAGTGCATGAAGCGGCACAGGGAACAATACGGGTAGCGTATAAACAGGCTCTCACAATCTGTTTCCGTACATGGACCAATGACCTCGGGAAAAGCCATCCTGCCCGAATTTTCGAAAGAGACCGGGATGTGACGTCACAAATGGTTAAAATGTGAAACGAGATCTGTGGATACCGCAAATTAACCTAAACGGCCATCGATACGCTCTTCCCTCATCTTTGCCTGTCACCTGAAGATCAGATTTTTCTAAAACCTAACACTAATAATGTCGCTGATGCTCGAGTGGTGATCCACCTGCTCACGCTGAAGTGTGCTCCACCTTCAGAACTGAGCCTTCGAGGGAAAAGGTCAAGCTGGCCATACGGAATGGCCAGCACACTCATGGACTTCGAAGACGTCAACTTCAAGTTGTCGAAGACGAACAGCTGGAAGTGGCAGAAGAACAAGAAGGAGATTGGGATGCGCAAGATGAGCTGATAGACGTGGAGAAGCAAGCGAGCGGTGGCTATATGTTTTCATATGGATTTTTTGTTGGAAGGGTACGTTTTCCGTTGGCTTTCGTCTATGGAGCCGATGTCATTGGTCCATGTGTGGAAGCAAACTGTGAAGAGTGTGTAGCACTTATACGCTTTCTGTACATATTGTGACCAGTGCATCTCTTTCATGCACTTTCTGCCTTGTATCACTGCTGTTGAACGTTTATACATCATTATGTTGAATACCTTTCTCGTTGCATTTTGGTTCAAAAACCGCTCAGTAATAAGCAAGAGGAAAGAAAGCTACTCTCCACAGCATACAGCTCGAAAAATGCCCAAAAACCTCTGAAAATGGTATGGACGTCAGAATCCTTCAACTCTCAACCAACCAGGTGAAATGCAAAAATTTCGTAGAAGAATCGAATCCCCAGCCTTCCTTGCATGAAGCGACGTCACTATCCACTGCGCTCCGAGTCGCTTGCCGGCAGAGGCATCGCGGGCGTACAAGACTCCCGAATTCGAGAGGCGCTGATGCCGTTGTAATTTCACATTCGAAAAATCGCGTTCCTCGAATGTATTCGAATTCGAGTGTTCAGAAAACCGCGTTCTTCGAATGTATTCCAATTCGAATATTCAAAAAATCAAGTTTTCGGGATGTATTCGTATTCGAGCATTCAGAAAAATCAATTTTTTCTAATATACTCGAATTCGAATACTGGAAAAAATATCAGCATTCGAAACCATTCGAGTACTAGACATTTTTGCAAGAGGATAAGTATAGATCCTGTTAAGTCACTTTTTCAGAAGAAAATTCCACCAAGTGTGAGTTATGCGAAGGGAGGAACTGTATACATGCAGTTAACTACCAAGCTACATACATTCTCTATTGGCCTTCGTATACTTACTGTTGATACTTTGATGGCCCTTTGTCGGCTGGAGGTCTTCTCAGCAGGGACCACATCTCTTCCAGACCACTCGTACTCTGGCAGCTTTCATCCAGTGAGGCAGACTCCGCTCTCTGAAAGATCTTAAGAATGAGTCTGCCCATCGCGTTGGCGGTCGTCCAGTGGTCTCATATGGTCTCTTGGGAGGCATTCTGTAATACGGAGACTCCATCTATCATCCTTTCCTCGAAGCAGGTGTCAGTCTCATTCCAGAACTCACAGTATCCTCAATTTATCACCAATTTGTTCTTCTTTTCGGTTTTTTCATTTCTCTTGTCGAAGATTACCAACGCTGATTGTGGTTAGTTGCTGTTCATCAACGTGAGCTCATTGAGATACATGATGCCTTGAAAGAATCAAGATTTGTTTGAAGAAGCTACAAGAAATCCTCGACTCTAATTTCCCTCCGAGACAGTTCAACGAGCAAACTGCTGAAAGGCTGCGACAATATCCGATGTCCGTCATCAGAGGGAGCATTTCTTCACTGCAGGTGAGCATGGAACCTTGGCTCATTCACAGAGCTCCTTTCATATATAAATGGGAAAGCTGATGTGCGCCGGGACGGTCCTCGCTGTCGATGCACTTCCACCACGGAGACGCCAAGGAAAGCTTTCCAACTCATGGTGAGCTTTTGTGACGCTATTTTGGTAGGATGTAGGGCCTTGTGTTTGGAGTCCAGAACCACAGTCAGTTTTTGCTGAACGCTTCTTTAAAGACCTGAAAAGGAGGTCCAATAGCGTGCGCGCAACTTTTATCAACCCTTACGACACCCAACGAGATGTGCCTCGGTGGTGCAGCCGGTAGCACCGCCGCCTCATAGGAGCACACTGGTGGGCTTTTCAGTTCGTCTCCGAGTGCTGCGATTGGTTTCGCACGTATTAGTTTGTTGTTATTACACTTTCTTATGATCACAGGAGTCAATTTTATACTGCTAATGCTTACAACAAACCAAGCCTCTCTATTTGCGCCTTCATAAGTGCTAGTTTTTCAACTATGCATATCCGTACCACCACCATATCATACCGTATCACCAACGATACCGTAACTGCACACAAATACGCTCATCTTACGGTTGAATATTATATACATATCGGTACAGAAGTGCACTAAAAATGTCGCTCTCACCTAAACGTGTTGTTGGCCCACCACTTTCCACCTTCACACCGGATTTCACTTCTCCGACAAGGGGAGAGATTGTGGTTGCGGATGCCATATAAGGACTCTTCCTGGACGCCATTTATGGAGATGTCGACTGTCAGGATGAAGAGGGGTACAGGTTAGAGAGAGTGTAATGAAAATGGCACCCTTCTACACGTATAATCAAGGTGGTTTTATAGGTGCGCTTCGATGAGGAGGTGGATGTCGACTGAACACCTGATGATGACTGTGAGGGGTAAGACGACAGTGAGGTTACGTCGATGCTCACCCCGGACCTTTTCTACACATACAGATTACGCGTTCAATGGAGAAGAAGTCATTCCTTGCCAGAGAGAAGATTGTTCCTCATCGGCTTTTGTAGGATGCTGCTGGTGTGACAAGCGCTTGTGTTTTACTTGTTCCAATGTTTTCTACCATAGCTGTTGACTGGAAGGGAAATTATGAATATAAGACGTTCAATTTAATAATGTGTAAGACGTTCTATTTGCAAAGAAGTGATATGATGTGAAAAACTAGCACATATGAAGGCGCATATAGAGAGCCTTGGCTTGTTGTAAGCATTGATGGTCTAAAATTGACTCCTGTGATCATAAAGTGTAATAACAACAAACTAATACGTGCAAGAATAATTGCAGCACTCGGACTCGAACTGAAAAGCCCGCCGTTGTGCTCCTATGAGGCGGCAGTGTTACCGGCTGCGCCACCGAGGCACATTTCGCAAGATGTCGTAGGTGTTGACAATAGTTGCGCGTACGCTTTCAGGCCTCCTTTTCAGTTCTTTAAAGAAGCGTTCAGCAAAAACTAACTGTGGTTCTGAACTCCACTCACAGGGCCCTACATCCTTTCAAAATAGCATCACAAAGGCTCACCATGAGATGGGAACCTTCCTTGTAAGGCAGGTGCTGGACTTTCCAAACACCAGCATTCGGCCATTATGTACTTCATAACCTAGCCTTAGTGACAGCAGAAGAGGGAAAGCAGGAGACCCATCAATGTTCATCCCAAACTAGTGAGAGACGTGCGACTTCAGCCACTGGTTTTTTACCCTCGATTTCCAACTAAGCAAGCGATTGAGCCCACCTATGTAGAAGATCCTCCACCTTTGTAAGAGTGATAGTGGAGAGGAACAATAGAATGCATTTCAATCTAGAAAGGTAAGATCAGTGGCCGTATTCATGAACGTTCCCGGGAACGTTCAAGGCTTCCCGCGGGAAGCGACCGGGGCGGGAAGCAAAATTTCGTATTCATGAACCTGGCGGGAAGCAACGGGCTGTGGTTCTGAACTCCACTCACACCAGCCTACCCGCACTCAACCGTTCGGGAACACCGGGAAGCTGTCAATGAAGAGGTGTGTGTAATTGCATGCAATAGGATTTCGATGGCTGTTTTGGCATCGAAAGCCATCTTAACGGGGAGTTATCTTCGCCGTTCGTCACGCAACGTTTCCCTAGGCCATCTTCGAGGGTGAGGGGTGGATATTCTCTTCCTATCAAGTGCGATTGCCGCTTTCGCAATTTATTAGTATAAATTGCTTGTTAATTTAGGAAAGAGATAAATTGAAAGGAAAGTGCTTCAAAATGCATAAAACTAGACGATGTTTGACACTACTAGCCATGGTGAATCAAAACTCGAGAGTCCGCACGAAGAAAATGAAGAATCGACAATCTTCAATGTTCCGGAAGCAAAAAGTTTTGCTGCTGAGAAGTGCAGCTAAAATATGCTCTGCAATCTATGTTGACCTAGAAATGCAAAGTATCCCAGAAAATGTCGTCACTGTCTTATAGCCTACTTTAAAAAGCAGAAAAAACAAACTTCCAATGGCTGGCTACGAGACGTTGAACCATATGGGGCTTTGATGAAACAGTAAAAATTCTCTAGATTTGCAACTTTTTGATAGAAACGTGTTTTTTAAGCCGTCTCAGAGCTTGATCGCGGTAAAGGATCACAAATTATTAGCGATCTATGTAACGAACGATGAAATTATGCTTCATGCAAGCTATACGCGAATTCTTTGCTGATCATGGAGTAATACTTTCCAGTCGCAAATAAATTTTGGAGCGGATCAGAGCCGACTTTGTTGAAGAATTACACGGATTCATCACAAGGCAGCGATCGTCTACCCGAGATGCACTTTGCAATTTTCACTTTTCTGCAATTGGGTCTGGTGGTATTTGAATGCCGTTTCGGCCTGCGTAATGCATTCTCGCACCACTCGAAATCATGTTAGCCTTTTATTCGTTGTACACAAATCTGGCGTTAAATTACCTAGAGATCGTTGAAGAAGACCTTCGTAGAGGCAAAGGAATTGAACCCTACCTTGTTCGAGCATATATTTGCAGTTCCACTCATTTAATCTCTAAAAAATTGATAAAGCGATACCGTCAAACACTCCACACACAGATTCTGAACGGCTGCAGGAGGTGCCTATTGTCCAAAATTAGGCCAAAAATACACAAACTGGAGCGCGCTAGATGTGAGCGTCTGGTCACATTTACGAAAATTTACGATTTACGACTCAAAAATTGTCGTAAATCGTAAAAAAAGCCGTAAATCGTAAATAAAATCCTCAAAAATCGCCGCAAATCTCAAAATCGTAAATAGTAAATCGTAATTACGCACATCCCTAGAAATTTAGGAAAGCGGTAACGCAAACCAAACTCCCGACTGAAAACGGAAATCTCGAAATGTTGTTTTTCTTAGTGTTGACTGTAATGCAGCCTATTCCCGTCCACTGCGCTTCTGAGCCACAATTCCGTGTCCTTGAATTCCGGTAAACCCAGAAATACTTCAATATTCAGTTGAAAACCCTGTAATTTGAGAAATTAGTTTTTGAAATATTGCGATTCCCGCCTCCGCTGCGAATCTAACTCACGCGTCGCGGTCGCTCCTGCTTCCCGGTCGTTCATGAATAGCGACCGGATTGCGGGAAGCCGGGAGCGGGATGCAGCGGGAGCGGGAAGGCATCTCCGGCATCTACAGGCATCTACAAAACCTACTCAACGCTGATCTGTTCATCAACTCGTCACTCCGAGTGATGTGCGGTCCAAGAAAGCGGCCAAGCTGCTGTGAGTGGTCGCTGGAAGTGGGAAGCATGGAACATCCTGGGCGAGTTGTACAGCGCCGAGCTTTGCCCCTATCGTTTGTGGTTCCACGGTGATTTGATAGCTTGCGATAATGCTTTCCTTTCAGTCATAGATTCTTGTGGAGCATCAAACAAATACCGCAGCATAGCATAGCAGCATAGCGTGCAGAAGAGGAAGAGTTTTAATTAAGATAAACGGAAAACGCAAAGCTACTGTAACTACTTGGGGAACGAACAACTTTTAAAAGCACCGGTTCCCGCTGATAATGGTAGTGCACTCGTAATATCAAGCCCTTGATCTTCTCTATAAAAGACTAAATGATGCAACTGTACTACGCTGAAGTACCTTTCCATCGCACCTGTTGGAAAACATGCAGCTTCATAGTGATGTGAGTTGATATATGAGTTTCCCAGTGAAAATTCTTTGTTAATTATTGAACCATCCCTTTTAATGCGCCGGATATTCTACATATTTCTGCCCCACTGGATGCCATAACATCTGAAATGCTTATTTGGAGTACACAGTGACCTGCAGCGGCTAGCCGATAGAAAACTAGGTTTCACCCATCGCAGATAATTCCATGTTCTGTCTTGTGTCTGGGGAGACTACCGAACACAGTGGCTCTCGTCACGCTGTGGAACAAGCACTGTTATGCAGACTTTAGACGGTTGATGTTTCGGCGTCCTTCATAGCATGGAAAGGACAAGAAGAGAAAATGCTCATCCCAGGACCATGATTTTTTGCAGCAGCTCTGGTTAGAAAAGAACTAGGCGACTGACAAGCAAATCAACACAACCGATCCTGTGGAAGAAGGCGAAAGGCGAGAAAGCCACTTTCGGATGAAGCCAAGTGTGAAAGAATAAGAAAGGAATGAATTCCCATTCTTTCCCTTCCACAGGTGACCACCGATCACCCTTTCGACTGTTCCCATACGGTTAGTTTGGTTACTCTATCGTTTCCATCATTCTTTTTAATTGAAAAACATCTGAAGGTCGAAAATCGTAAGCTGCTCTACGAAACGAGTTTTGTACAGATACTTCGTCAAGCTCCCCTTGCCCTCTCAAGACACTTAAGAAAGCAAACATGCCAAAACAGCCGAGTAGGGTGGCAAAAACATTTCATTGGGACCAAGATTCCGAAAACTCGTCTGTACTTTTTTCTCTTTACGTTGCATTGGGAAATAGTCTTGAATTCACAGAATCACGGCCTCGCTACTCTTTCTCTACACAACCTCGGTAGCAGATCGCGAAACGTGAAAAAGGAGTTTTGGTTGGTTTTTGAACAAATAGAACAAGAGGTCGGTTCGAAGAGCACGCTGGCAGTGATCTTTCTTACTGACGCGTCCAAAAATTACCATAGGGCACCGTTAATGTAGCGACAGCACCACATAAAAGACTAAGATGATTAGAATTATTACGATTTTGAAATGCGAGAATTTCTGATTTGCTGTTGAAATTGGAGCAATTTAGAACGAGTTTTGTTTTCCGTTCTTCTGTTATTCGGCTATTTTTGAGCAAAATTATCCGTTATCCGTGGTCTGGGTTTCAAAATTTTGTTATCTTCTCTGGCGCTGAGCCTCTCTTGCTCTGAAAATCAGGAAAGCTCCACCTGAGTAGAAATTAGATCGCTCTTTTCGCACAAAAAGCATATTTTCAGGGTCCAGAAGACGTGGTCACTCAGCATGTCACGGATATCGTGCATCTGAACGTCGGTGGCAAAAGGCGGGTTCCAGTCATTGGCGGCCGTGAGTCCGTGCAGATGTTCCCTGAGCATTCGACTTCAGATATACGACGCAGTTCGAGACGCTGATTCGCTCGAGAAGCTCCTACTTCAACCGCTTCGTACGGATCGACGATCTCACCGGGAAGGTCTTGCTGTTTCGGAAGAACTTCGCGGTAATCATAGCTGCTAATACTGACTCGTAAACTACGGCTCGCTTTGCGTTCACGTCACGTTGTGGAGTTTCCTCCTGTGCGCAGAATCAACAAGGCCAGCCTAAGGGTAATTCTTCTCAGTCTCTTTTAGGAAATGGCTTGTCAACACACCTTTGTTTGGAGTACGGTTTCACAACATGTTAACGACTGGAGCACATATGCTGCATACAGCAGAATAGGGGATGAAGCCATTTTAAGATATGCTTATTTAAAAAATGAGCATATCGGACCTCCAAGACAAACGAAGACGTTGCGTGCATGTTAATTCTCGCAGTGGAAACAATCCCACTGTCCTCAGCTCGATTAATGCACAGGGATTTTCACGGTCTTCAACACATAGAAAATATAATAAAAAATACAATTCACTTCAATCAATCGAATTCACATTCGCTCTCTGCTCGTTTTCCTCACAGTGGGAAAGTTCTTTATGATTCCGCTATCGTTGTCTTCGTCGAAAAAAGTAACAGATCTGATGCATTCATAAACTGCAGAAATCTTTGTAGCTAGCCAAAATATCACATTTGGAAGGCTGCAGGGAGACTTTATACCTCGAAATCTCAAAAGATGATTTTCTTTTTCGAAAAAAAATCATTTTGTGGTCATTGTGTGAAAATGTGGGTGAAAACGGCATATGGGAAAATGTGCGGACTGCTGAAAAAGAAGGAAATGCCATGTGGGCGATTTTGACAGCTGCAAGTGATGAAGGCTCACGTCAAAGGTGTTCGCTCCGCGATGTGGTTCCACTTAGCATGTTGAACAGGTATGTGCGGAATTTCCGTTTCCGTGTTCCGAATTCCGGTTTTCGGTCGCTTTTGGCCCTTACGTTCCGTTCCGTGTTCCGCTCTCTTTGGGCAGAAGACGGAACGGAAATGTTGATTCATCATTCACTGATTGTTTTGCACTGCGTTCATTCACCTCTTCAACTTAAACGAAACGCTGAAGAAGGGCATCAACTACGCGTCACCTTTTTTGTGATTGTGTTGCTCTCAACTCGGTGATGCAACCTGATGTCGGAGCAGTGGAGCAGATAGCGGAATTGGACACCTTTTGTTTTCTTGAAACGATGTACTGCCGAATAGTATAGGGTCACAAAAGATTTCATGAGTGTTTCAGTCAAGAATCAAATTTCTTATCCAGAGCATGCTTATCTTTTTCCCTAACGGTGTCAGGTCTCACGTGGATCACCAATTCCAGATCAGAGTCCTACAAACACTCTTAGGTTGCTAACATTGAGTTCCGTAGGGGACATTGGATCTATCCTAGTCGGAGGAGGGCATGCGGTGTGTTACCTCTCTACCCTCCTTTGAGTTTGCTCCAGAGCATCAGCGACTGCCAAACGATACCGTGGTGCCCACGAAACTCAGAGAGTGTCACGGGATGTTGAACGCAACCTTAGCGCTGTCCTCTCCCAGTTAGGATAGATCGTAGACATTTAGTGGGACCAGTGAGTGGCGAAATCTCCGGCATCTTACTCGTCAGCCGGGTTCTTTGTGTTTAAAATATTTTCTTCCTATATAGAGAAAGATTTTGCATAAACTACGATTTGTTACACTGTAATGTTTGAAAATTAATCTTAGTAATGATACGAATACAAGGATTTCTTATTGTGATATGTTGCTGGAAGTGAATCCGCTTCCGTGTTTCGTATTCCGGTTTCCGCCCATTTTTGAGCTCTTCCGTTCCGTATTCCGTGTTCCGCCTTTCTCGAAAAAAACAATCCACACCTCCCTGATGTTAAACCAAATAAACAAGTTTGATCAGCCGTAAGCATGGCATTCTAAAAACAAGTTATCCAAAATCGACACATTTTCTAGAGTCGGTGACACTGAGAGTAGCTATATATAAGCATTTATATCACTGTAATTGTACAAAACTAGAGAACTTGAAAATATATGTGTGGTTCGATGTAAGCTAGGCAACAGGCTCAAAATTGAACCGAATCCTGCAACTTCCCAGACATTTCTGGGCGTCTTGCACCTCATCGGGTAGATAGCTGGGCGTCAATATCTTACCTATTTTGGGAAAAAACTCAGTGTTGTAGTGTAGTGCTAAGTGCAATACTGGCGTAGTGTACTGCTGCTGTAGCGTATTGCTCATCTCGCCGTGTCAGACGTTGATTAAACTCGCCGGTATCCGCGCAATGCACGCAATGTATGCGAGGTATTGACCACCCATGGTTTCGCGGGCTCTCCAATAAACCGTTCCTGTTCTGCAGTGGCGGCTGACGGGCAGCTCGCCCCCTCCGTCCACGATCCGGCTGCCCGCTGCCGTCTCGCTATTTCGCGTCGAGTCACGGGAACAAAAAAAAATCTACGAGAACATGCTCTCGCCCGATACTTCAGCAACCAACGTCTCAGCATAGGACGTTTCCACCGCTGAGCCGGCATTTCTTGGTCCCAATTTGGAAGTGAGCTTGGAGCCGAGCCGTGAAAGGAAAGGAGTTCACTTAGACCGTTTAAGGCAATGATGGCAACACGGGAATCAGCATTTGTAACCCTTTTGACATTCTTGAGCATTTTAGAGCAAATGTTGACTGACTGACTCCGAAAAGATGGATTAGTTTCTCCCAGACTCCATAATCCACAACAGATTTCCTATTTCAGATTTTAGTAGGAGGGACAAAACATCGACAAATACACCTTGCAATCCAACTCAATGTGGGGAATAGACAGTCATTTCTTAGCTCTAACTCCAGATCCGGCAAAGTCCCCTTCCCGTTCTCCTTTCTGCCTCGCTCGAAGCCATTCCTTCTTGGGGAATCCGGCGCATGAAATGGACGCGAATTCAGAGACGCAGTGCAGGTGCCGCCACTGGCCTTTTCCTCTCTGGAATCTGCCCCTCTGCGGTGACTCAGCGTGCTCGGGGGCGAGCTGCCCGTAATTTTTCCTTCCACTGCATTCCCGCTTCCACTGTATGGAGAAGTTTTGATCAAACAGTCAATATCGATCTGTATTATCGACAAGTGATTATTGAGTGGTGCTATTGGTTTTCTCTCAGACCTTACCAATGGGAGGTGGGAGTTGCGTGATTGTGTTGGCCGACGGAAGCGCTTCACAGTAATTGGGGCGTTTCGATAAAGCAGGCAATATCGATCGGTATTATTGGTCTTTTGAACGCGATACTGAATTTCCCCCAGATGCATGAAGAGAGGGAAATCAATGGGAGACAAAAAAGATCCCATCACATGCAAAGAAGGAAGGCAGGAGTCCCTCTCTGTACTGACTGTGGTGGTTCGCCAACAGCGAAAATCAAGTTCCCACTCCCACCCCCAGGTTTTCGACTACACCGGGCTCTCGTGTATAATTCTGCCCGTAAGTCCCCTCAAAATTAGTGGCCCATATCATAGTCTGGAAGACGCTCCTTTTGGTTTAGAAATTGTTCACTTTGATCTCCAGAACATACTTCTGGGTTACTAAGCTATTTCTACCTGCCCAGATCACCTAATTTTCAGCGGTAGAACAGGCCAGCGAAGAGAGCTGGTGGGACCTACGCTCGGTTCGACTACGCTTCCAACCAAGTCTAGCCCCTGGCTTCTCAATTTTCGGAAGTGCTTTGACCAGTTTCCATACTCTATGCACAGAGGAGGTAGTATTTTTGTCGTAAGTCACCTTTTCCGAAATTCATCACTCCTCCTCAAAAGCTTAAAGCACGATTGAATAGAAACGTTAGATCACCGACTATGGTTTAGACGAAGCAAAACTGCAGACGGATAGGCTGCGGACATTTCGCTGAGTGCTATACTGGGATGTAGGTGGTACGAAGCTAGGCATCCATCTAAAGTAGGCGTACGCTTCAACGTGCTCGACGCTAGGGATGCTTCCTTACCGAGCGTTGGTTGCAGGCGAAGCCGGCCACGGGCGCTGGGTAACGCGGTAACATCTCTCACGATGCCGCATCAAAGACGACGATAAAAGAAAGTGGGAATTAATTACTGGAGGAAGGAGAGTGGTCAGATATATCTACCCGGGCTGCCTCACGTCATTTAGACGTCAGCCGCCCGTCGATCGATGATATTTACAAGAAGCTACGAGTTACAACTAAAATGTCGTAAAAAATTGAAAGAAATTGCCAAAAAATCGCAAATCGTAATTACGCACACCCCTACAGGGGGGGGGGGGAGGTGGAAGTAACCCTAGCTAGGCTTGGGCTACATTCCTAGCGAAAGAAGCTAGAGTTGTTGTCGGCTTTTATTGCTTTGTCATTCTTCAGTTCATCTGCGTCGATCCTTCGTGCTCATGACCTAGATATTGCACATGAAAGTTCATAAGCGTAAATAAGAAAGAATATAGGAGAGAGCACTCTACTCCGTGATACACCACTGCTGACGTTGCACACCGAGGAGAGCATTCCCTCAATCTTCACCTGTACGATCTTCTTTTAAAGAAGTTCATATTTGTACCACTCTATCTTAATATTTTCGGGATTTTTTTCATCATGTTTGAAGAACGTGAGGTGGCGATTCCGTTCCTCCATGTTTGGACTGGATCAAGGTCCACTACGGTTTTGGCGGCTAGGTTGGCCGGAGTGGGGTCGTCCTGGAGCTAGATCCGAAGAGCCTCTGGTGCGAAGAGCGTACGAGACTGGCTTCTGGCCTGAGGCGGCTGCCTATCAGGGATGAGCGGATAATGAAATTTTGGAATAACAGATAACGGATAATTTTGCCCCAAAATGGCCGGATAACGGAAAAACGGATAACGTACAAACAACAAAAAATAGAACTAGGTTCAGACTCATTGAATATAAACCTCTCCTTAGTTAGTAGTAGAACTTGTGCCACACAAGGTTTTGAGGTTCATCTTTCTCCCCTACTGATCAACTAATGAGGGCGAACACCCCACCTCGCGGTGGATCAAATTGGCTTCTGCAGACGAAGTTGAAGCGTGAAGCCATGCTAAATAAAGATCCACCTCAAACTTCATGCGCCAGAACATACGCTAACTAGCACCCGCCTAAAAGCCGATCTTTCAAGATGAGAGCAACTGGCGACATCTTTCATTATTGAAGTCGCTATATTATGAGAACTTTTTAGAAATCTCAGGAAATGTTGGGGCACAACGGCCTTTTGTGAGCTCTACGGACCAAATTCAAAAAGAATGGAAGTGGCAAATTCCTCTAGTTGCTAAAACAAGGCCTTTATTTATTTATTTGCTTATTTATTTATTTGTTTATGAGGACTCTGCTCAACTGACATTTTAACATCACTGCCTTTTACACGGTTCTTGAAAGACAAGGGAACCTTTAAAGGCCACTTGCCCAAGAATAGTTTCATACCACAGCAGTGTTAAACGATAGTGCGAATGCGCGAAGAAGAGTGTCACTATATCCTCCCGTCCAATAATTGTCAGTTGGCGCTATATACATAATATGAAAATCTCTGGAGAGTTCTTTTTTGAAATGTGAGAAATCGAAACGGGCTTGAATGCGTTTTGCATTTCAAAACGCGACATGGAATGCTAGTTACGAGCGCCGGTTTTGCCCTGCATTCTGCCTTTTTATTGTGTTTTTAACAAAGACAAATTGCGGTACTTGTTTGATGCCTTGCTAAAGCCTTTGGCTAACGTAGGATACCTAGGTTAATGACATGCTTTAGCAAAGCACTAGAACGCCTTCTCTGCATCCATTGCACTGCGGTCCTGGAACCACGAGTAAATATGGGGCTCAGAGGTTGGCGCAAATCATTTCATCTTGGGTTTCGTTAGGCTTTTTACGTTTAGCGATTGTTAATATTGTGGAGGCAAGTTGTATGCGTACTTGGTCTGCCCTAGACTTTGGGTCGAACGCCCATTCGGATAGTTTGGATCGCCCATTTTCACATCCTGGTTAAACGGTTTGTGCGAACAATGGTGTTTTTGAAAGCCCCGGACCTTGGTGCGATTTAGATAGGTGTGGTTTTCAGCAGGGGCCAGATTCATCAACCGCTTACCGGCCAGTAACGATGACCGATACCGTACCGCTAAACCGCTAAACCCCCTGATATGAGATTCATCAGCATCAGCTTTGGCGGTACTTTTCACCGTTACCGGCCGGTAAACGGTTAATGAATCTGGCCTCAGGTCGAATTCTTGTATAATTTAGGTAACTGCTTTTGGTCAGATATCTCATTCTCTGTGCAATCCGGATTTCCTATTTGAGGTCTAAAGATAATTATAGTTATAGTTCAGTTATATGGATCATAAGAAAATCCTTTTTTAAGGCTACTCTTATCTGAGCCATCCCAAGATGCGGCCTTTCCAGAGATGCCATTATGCCATTATTTGCACAAACCTCTTAACCGGGTTGAAAAAATTACGGCTTCGAATTAGCCGAATCGATAAAGGATAAAGGACGGCGTTACTCAATCCCTTCTGGGATGCGCCAGCGCATTCTATTTCTACGGGATGTCGTGGAGGCGACATGAATGCGTATTTGGCCATACAATGACTTGCGGTGGCCAGCCGATGAACAAGTCAGCGCTCTATCCTTCCCAGACAAGCCTGGTACCAATTCACCGACCCCGGAGGGATGGAAGGCTTGGTTGGCCTGGGCGGGAAATCCGAACCAGGAACCTGGTATCGGGTGCACGCGATAGTCGCGCCTCCTCCGACTGCGCTACACGCGCCCCGCGCCGAATCGATATAGGGTCCAATATCAAGTCTGCACATTGACCTGCGGCGACGAACAATCCGATGAGTAGCTTTTCTCAGAGACGTGCAGTACTGATCCATATACCGACCCGGATGGACTGAGCTGCCCGAAGCGCAAAGCCTTCTTGATACGGATAACGGTTGATCTCTGCTGCTTATATACGTTTTCCGGGGCGGCCAGTCTGGCGATAGAGGCCTGTCGAGGGCGTGCCGCCTATCGATTGCGCCGGCAGGCGGGCCGGCTCGCAAGCCGATTAATGGTTGAAGTATCATGATTCCCTTGTACGAAGGTCATGAGACTCCCGACGGCAAGAGAAAAAAATTGAGCTAAATTGTACTGGCTCAATTGGTGCCTTGTTGGCTCCAGTTTGAGGGATTTTTGTTTTCAGGTTTTAGTACTTGCTCGTTTCTTTTCGAGTGAGAGAGAAGAAAACAAAGTACAACGGAAATGAATAGGATACAACGAAGTGGGAACAAGTAATAGTACAATACGACATTACAAAGGCAAATTATAATACAACGAAACATTACAAAAACAGTTGGGTCACTCGTTTTGGTTTGCGAACGCGAGAGAATCGATATCGGCCGTTGTCGTTGTTGCGGAGACGTCGAACAGCGTAGGACTTGGCGTGTAGGAGTTGAGAGTGGTTGTCTTGTGGAAGTTAGGCGACGTTGGACGGCGTTGAACGGCGTTGGAGTTGTAGGACGGCGGAGTGGAGTGGTGTTGGAGTTTTACTTTGTCGGAGTTGAACGGCATGTTTTGTGTAGTTTTTAGTTGTGGGTGTTAAGCCTAGTGGGCTAATGTGTCCTCAGAATTTTGGTTGTAGTATGAGTTAGAATTATAGTCTTTTTTATGAATAAGCTTCGTTATGGATTGCAGCTGCTTGACAGTTTTATTTTATTCTTCGTAGGTTATGTTGCTGTATGGCGCTCATTTCTTCGATTTCTTCTTTTTGAGCTGGGCTCGGAAATTGTTTCCCGGAGCGTTCTTCTGGTTCTCCTTGTTTCTGAAGTCTCATGGCTTGCTGTGTAAGCAAAGGGTTCAGAAAATTTTGCTGGACTTAACATATTTATTGTGAAAGTCGAAGTATTTGAAGTGGTAGTGCAGAATTGGTTATGTTTATGAACAAGAGTTCATTGTTTGAAGTTCGGAGGTATATGAAGTATTTTGTTTCGAATTGGGAGTTCTATTCCGGAATAGACGTATGGTTCTGGGTTATTGTTAATGTGGCATGTCTTTATTTTTATCGTATCGTAGTAGTTTTCTATCATTTTTCTCAAGAGTTGCCATGATTTGTGAAATCTGATAGCTTTTCTTAGTTTTGCCTCAGCGATTTCGTTAAAGGCTGAGTTTGAAGTGATTGTGAGCGAGACTTCATTGTGTGAAGTCTGAAAGTGTGTGAAGTTAGTTCGTTTCGGATTGGGAGCAGTCTCGGTGGACTGGTAGTTTTGAGTGATTGCTATATCTTACGTTCATGACGTCTCGTAGCGACTTTCTATTTATTTCCTGTGAAGGCCTGTCATGGCTTTGAAATGTAATGACTCTTTCTTAGTTTTAGCTCAGTGGTGAGGTTGTTGATAGAAAGACTTCATTGTTTGAAATCTGAGGGTTTGAGCAGTAGTTTTAGTTTCGAGTGCGAGCATTGTATCAAGCTCGGCAGTTGTGCTGTTGTATGAAGACTTTCTTATTCGAAGTCTGGTAGTTTTAGTTTTGCATCTATGTGGTAGCTTTTGTGTATGATGGACCTGTGTTGGCCCTGAGTATCGGTACTGTTATATGGTGGTGGCCTTATGACTAATGGAAACTTGAAGTATATGTGTGTGAAGCCGGCGTGTATGATGAGTTGTGGTGTAGTAAGCCTAGGCTGATGAGAACTGCGGCGGATAAGTAAGTAAGTAATGTGACAGGCAGGAACGTACGATGAAAGTTGCGGCGTAAGTGGTAATATCTGCGTAGTGTGTAAACCTATTCCTGGTCCTGGTAGGGCTTCGCGGGTGCCGTATCGTTATGTAGTATGACGTGCCACAAAGGTATGAACGTGTAGCGTGGTGTATGGAAGCAATTAAGTAGTAGGTAAGTAAGTAGTAAGCGCACTGTGGGTTGCCGTGTATGATGTGTACTGGTTATACTGGTTATATGCGAAGCCGTGCGAGTAAGGCGCCATAAATAAATAAATAAATAAATAAATAAATAAATAGTGGCTGCCTGTATTAGTAGTATCGTACTGTCGTGGTAAACCTGGGTGAACTTTCCGTTCGCAGCCTAGGTGGCCCACATCCGTGGATGGGTTCCCAAGGTCCAGGGTCGGAGGTATCGCCATCCCGGAGGCCGTGTTCCGAGGGTGGGCTTCCTGTTCTGGCGTATCACCACCCCGTAGGCCGAGAATCCGTCGTGGGTAGGAGTTCCTAAATAGGCACACGTGACGTAAATTTGCCCGCACTAGTGTGCAGAACGTTATGAATGCCGATTCAGGCGCTAAGAAAGTGTGTGGTGGGCAAAACGTATATAACCGGTTATGCAGAATGGAGATAGGAAAAGAAGAGAAGAGAAAGAATTGTATATACTTGTGTATACAATTCTTTGTATATACTCAAGTCGTGTTTGTTTTGCACTGTGTTCTGTTCTGTTAGCCTGTTTGTGTTCTCTTGTTGTTGTTATTATTTAAGGATATAGGATAAAGGATAAAGGATAAAGGACGACGTTAGTCAATCCCTTCTGGGATGCGCCAGCGCATTCTACTTCTACGGGATGTCGTGGAGGCAACTTTTTTTTTGAATGCGTATTTGGCCATACAATGACTTGCGGTGGCCAGCCAATGAAGAAGTCAGCGCTTTATCCTTCCTAGACACGTATGTCTGGTACCAATTCACCGACCCCGGAGGGATGGAAGGCTTGGTTGGCCTGGGCGGGAAATCCGAACCAGGAACCTGGTGTAGCGCAGTCGGAGAAAGCGCGACTGTCGGGCGCACGCGACAGTCGCGCTTTCTCCGACTGCGCTACACGCGCTCGTTACTTTTTAGTTTGCACTATAGGATTGGTGCCTTATTTGTGCTTTTATTGTAGGTATTGTCTGTAGTATTTTGAAAGAAGAGTATAGTGTTGAGGACGAGTACTCACTTGCACGTTAGTAGTGTTATGGTCGTATTGAATTTATGGTTTTACAGCAAGTGAACTGCTGTGTCGGGAATTAGATATTTTCTGGGCGTCATGTTTGGGCCTTATCCTGATCGTCATGAAGATTTGGGAGTTGAAGTGACCTTCTTCTCGTCTCAGGGGATTCTGTATCTGCTGTATACGGTTGAAAAGTTTTTTATCTGGATAGTCTCGCGGCATACTGATCCGGCCGTGGTCAGTCTGCTTGAAGCTTATCCATGTAGTATCGTATAGTATCGTATCAAGTTGCGTAATTCTGCTCGTAATGTTGACTTGTCTTGTTAGTAGTTGGAATTTTTATTAGACTTCGAATCGAGACCTGAGCTCGTTTCGAACAGGTGAATGCCTGAATTCGTTTCGAGTTTTATTGCACCTTGTTTGGTGCTTAGGTTCGTTTCGAGTCATCTAGTGCACAGTGTTTGGCCTGAATTTGTTTCTGATCATTCAGTGCATGTCACCTTGTTCGGTGCATGTCTTCGCTTCTGCCTTGTTTCGTCACGTATCGATCCAAGCGCTGTGTAGTGTAGGATTCGCCTTGACCTGAGTTCTTTTCGAACCTGCCGATGCACCAAGTTTGGTGCATACGGTTTCTTTAGCCTGAGTTCGTTTGAACCGGCCGACGCACCATGCTTGGACTGCCTCAAGGTCCAATACGGTTTTGGTGGTTAGGTTGACCGGAGTGAGGTCGTCCTGTAGGACGCCCACCCCTCTGCCTCGGCGGCGGAGGCCACGGTAGTCCTGGCTGCAGGCCTCGACGACGGGCCGCGGTCAGCGGCGGCGAGCCTCGACGGCGGCTCGGGCGGCGGCTCGGGCGGCGGCGAGCCTCGACGACGGCTCGGGCGGCGGCGGCAGAGGTGACGGTGGGCGACGACGGAGGCTGAGGCAGGAGCTGGATCCGAAGAGCCGCTGGTGCGAGAGGCGTACGAAACTGACTTCTGTCCTGAGGCGGCTGCTAATATACGCCTTAGGCCTATGTTATACTTCGGCGACGCGTCGCCGACGCTGCGACACGTCAGCGACGGCCCGTCACCAACGTCGGCCGACGCTGACGTCACCAGCGACGTCGCCGACGTCGCCACAGACGCCGCTGACGTCGCCACAGACGCCGCCGACGTCGCCACAGACGCCGCCGACGTCGCCACAGACGCGTGGTCGACATCGGCGACGTCGTCAACAGATTCTGTGGCGGCGTCGGGGACGTCGTTGACAGGAGAGCATCGGAGCGCATTTTTAGCATCAGAGCGCGCTTTCAATATCATCATTTGGCCACCAGTCTGCCGATTGCATACATTTTGTGCTTTTCTTAATCTTCAAAAGGATTTTTTATTCTTAATTCTTCTTAATGTTTCAAGACTTGATGATGATTTGTTGTTCTGTATGTACTCTTTAAGAAATGCAAATTTAGCAGACGCGATTGCATAATTGGGCGATAGAATATCTGAATAGAATAAAATGTGATTTGTCTAAGGTAGAGCATAATTGGAAATCTTGTAGTGTGCGAGGAAAAGAAGATTGTGAGCGCGAATATGTAACCTATTTAAGTATCAAGTGATGAAGAGCCAAGATGATTACGGCGCGATAGGTGCTAAACATCGTCAAAATGATGGCCGACATTGAGAGAAAGTAAGCAAACGAGGCGCCTTCTTGATGTGCGGTTATGAAACTCATGTCGATTCAAAGTAGGCATGAACTATATTTTGAAGCGAACTCTATTTCTTCTAGACTAACCCAATCCAAATGGTACTGGACCACTTAGGAGTCTGACGCGACCGTTGGTTTTTTCACACTATTGGCTGGATGCCGCAAGATGGGCGTTTTTGCACTTTCGATTTCGTAATTCGAGGTCCGCCGAGGATGTTGACAGTGCCGGGAACGAAGAACCCACCCACAAACAAAATACTCCCTCTGAGCGCATTTTCTCCCAGCCTTGAATGAGGCCGGCGACGGCCCGTCGCCGTGCACAGCGCGGCGACCGACCCACGGACGACGTCGGTGGCGACGTCTGTGGCGACGTCTGTGGCGACGTCGGTGGCGACGTCGGCGGCGGAAGTATAACACCCCTGCGGAGCTCTCGGCGACGTCGTCGGCGACGCTGTGTGGGGCGGGCTGCCACGCAGTGCGTAGCTGCCCCAAAGCACAGCGTCGCCGACGTCGGCCGACGCGTCGCCGAAGTATAACATAGGCCTTACGGAGGAAGGGCAGTCGGGCGACAGAGCCCTGTTGGGGGCGTGCCGCCTATCGACTGCGCCGGCAGGCAGGCCGGCTCTCGAGCTGATTATTGATTGAAGTACCATGATTCCGTTGCACGGAAGTGATGACACTCCACGTGGTGCCGCTGGAGTACGCTTTTGCGAGCCGAGCTGAACACGAACACTCAAGTGCAGGTGACAGGCCCTAGTGACAGGCCGGCCTACGAACAGCTCATGTCACTCCATACGGCTGATGACGTTATATGCGTATCGAGTGCGTAGTGCTACGGCGTCCGCAGGAGCCGACACGCACTCGTAAAGCCCGGCAAGTGAGAGAAGTATGCGAGGGTCCCGGATGAGACCGCATCGAGGGGTCCAAAAGTCCCGTAACATTGGAAAGACCCTCGTGGCAACGTTTAATGTGGGTACTTTGTCGGGCCGCTCGTGGGAATTGGTAGAAGCACTGGAGAGAAGACAAGTCGACTTATGCTTACACAGGAAACAATCCTGTTTCAAGTCGAGGGACATGGGCCGAAGATTTAAAGCCATTCTGTGCGGCAGTCTCAGGACCACCAGCGGATTGGTATAATCGTCTCCGAACGCTTCCGAGATGCGAATTGTAAGCGTGAAACGTGCGCCTTCAAGATGTACACAGACTGTATACAACCCTACCAGACACCCGCATCTTCGCAGTGGGTGTCCAAAACGAATGAGTGAAGCAGGCGCTTTGCCATTGGAGCAGCTTATTTTCCAGGACTTGCATGTTTTCGGAGTATCTCAAGCACGTCGTACGTCGCCAGTGCTCTGTCGTGCGAGGAATCGTCCGAGACTGCGCCGTGCACAATGCATATAGGATCGAACCTATCAATCGAGCGGGCGCGACAGCTCGTAGAGTGAGCGTTTGAGTTTTATCAGAAATTCCCAGCCGCCCCACTCAGGAATTGCTGTACTCTGTATCAGCGAGATTTTGGAGTGCGCCGTGCACAGTCTATACAGTATCGAACCTATCAATCGAGGGGCGCGACCGCTCGCAAATTGCACCCGAAGCGTGTTCTAGCGCAATAACTCCGTCAAGTTATGAATCTTTCCGGCTGCAACTTGTGGATGTTGTAGGAAGTATAAAGTTCAAGAAGTACGTCAAAAACACAGCGACCTAGCTGAAGACTGAACAAAGCTCCAGCGGTGCGAAAATGCAAGTTGGCCTGTGTGACACGATTTTTTCCGAGTTCAGTCGACTGCTGCAGGAAGACAAGGGAGCTAACGGCATACAAATGCGTGGGCAAGCACGAGACCGAAAGACCTTTACGACGAAATGCTCGCAACTCCTCAGATGCCTAAGCTGCTTTAGCCCCATGTGCCATTTTAGAGAGACGTGGGACAGCGGTAAAGTTTCTTCCGCCCTTACTCGCCCATATTTGAGTTCTAGATACTGTCAATGTAACCGTTCTGTTCAGTTCGAGAAGCTCTATCGAATGGTCTCAATCTCGTCCAATTCCGGGAATATCAATTTGACGGTTTCGCAACAAAGGCTCAAGGCCGCGGCAGAAGGACGATGACGTCATCGCAAATTGATATTTTCGGACCCGGCCAAGTTTGACACCATTCGATAGAGCTTTTCATAGTGAATTAAACGGTGATAATGCGTGAAGCAAAAATTGTAATCTGCGCGAGTAAAAGCACGGAAAACATCGACCGTTGTTGTGCTGAATTGGACGCGCGGACGTGTTCTGAGCGCGATGACTCTGTCAAGTATGAACCTTCCGGCTGCCGCTTGAGAATTTTATAGGCAGTATAAAGTTCAAGAGGTGCGTTGAAAGGCAGTAAACTCATGATTGTACAAACTTACAGCGGTGCGAAAATACATGTAAGTCTTGTGTAACACGATTTTTTCCGATTTCAGTCGACCACTGTGTGAACACGCGATCAGCTAACGGCATACGAATGCGTAGGCTAGCAAATCTGTTAAGGTACTTTACGATGAAGTGCCCACAACTCCCTAGCTGTCTAACCTAATTTAGTCCTAGCTACCATTTTACAGCGGCGGAGGGTACCTTTGATGTTTCTTCCTCCCTTACTCGTCGACATTTAAGTATTCGACACTCTCAAGAACACCATTATGTTTAGCACGAAAAGCTCTATCAAAAGGTGTCACTCTCGACCGATTTCGGAAAAAATCGATTTTTACAATTTCCCATCTATAACATGGTCGCCCTAGGCCAAACGTGCGCGGACGACTGAAACCGGTATTCTCGAAATTGGCCAAATTTCCTCTTCCGAAATCATATAAGGTTATTTGGTGCGCTGATTACGAATCCGACGTCTGTTTTTGAAAATTCTGCCAATTTTGGCAGGTTTTGGTTTTATTTTGAAAGAAGAGTATAGTATTGGGGATAACTGAGTGTGGCCGAGTCAGAACCACCTATTTTGCTCAAACTTCGTCTAAGGGCAGGGGTTATTCGTGACGCCGAACACGATTCCGAAGTCCATTTTGCCGATTATGGCAGGACCATACCGATAACTGAGGGTGATCTGTGATCCTTACTCGACCTCCTCAAACGGCAGGTAACCTAACGAAGACGGCGGAATTTTTAAAACGGACTTCGGATTCGTAATCAGCGCTCCAAATACCTCCATAAATGATTTTGAACGAGGAAATTTGGCCAATTTCGAAACTATCGATTTTTGATGAGGTCATCGTCCTTCTGCCGCGTCCTTGAGCAGCCTCTCCTTTGGCGCGAAATTGTCTAAAAACTTATATTCCCGGAATTGGTCGAGATCGAAACCATTCGATAGTGTTTTTCGAGTTGAACAGAATGGTACCATTTGGAGTGTCGAGAACTCAAATATGAGCGAGTAAGAATGGAGGGAACTTCACCGCTGCCCTCCGTCTCTTTAAAATGGCAGATGGGGTTAAAGCAGCTAAGGCATCGGAGGAGTTGCGAGCATTTCCTCGTTAAGGTCTTTCATTCTCTTGCTGGCCCACGCATTTCCATGCCGTTAGCTCTCCTTGTCTTCCAGTGTCTCGCAGCAGTCGACTGACCTCGGAAAAATCGTGTCACACAGGCCAACTTGCATTTTCGCACCGCTGGAGCTTTGTTCAGTCATAAGCTAGGTCGCTGTGTTTTTGACGTACTTCTTGAACTTTATACTTCCTACAACATCCACAAGTTGCAGCCGGAATGATTCATAACTTGACGGAGTTATTGCGCTCAGAACACGCTCGCGGTGCAATTTTCGAGCGGTTGCGCTCGCTCGATTGATAGGTTCGATACTTTTGCACTGTGCACGGCGCACTCCGAAGTCTCGCTGGAAAAGAGTGCAGTAATTTCTGAGTGGGGCGACTGAGAATGTCTGTAAACTACTCAAACGCTCACTCTACAAGCTGTCGCGCCCACTCGATTGATAGGTTCGATCCTATACATATTATGCACGGCGCAGTCTCGGACGATTCCTGGCACGACAGAGCACTGGCGACGTACGACGTGCTTGAGATACTCCGAAAACATGCAAGTCCTGGAAAATAAGCTGCTCCAATGGCAAAGCGCCTGCTTCACTAATTCGTTTTGGCCACCCACTGCGAAAATGCAGTCTCTGTGTAGATCTCGAAAAGACGAATCGAACGGCATCAACCGTTTCTCCAAAAACCTCAAATTGGAGGAATTGTAAGCATGCCTTCGCAATGGAGCACAGTTTTCGATTTCGAACATTTTCATGGCTCCATATGATCAGTGTGTACCAAACAATAGAGCTCGAGCTCCTGAGCTCAAATATATTCATGGCATTTTGAAATGAATGAATTTTAGGCGAGTTAGATCAAAAAGTCTTTTGAATAGAAGCCGCAAAATCGCGGCTTTTGCGGCGTCTAATCAAAAGACGCGTCCGATACTGCATTATTTCTTCTCTGCACACGTTCCGCCAGATTGCAATCGTAGTATCCATATGCCCTCGGAAGCAAATTGCGACGTATGCGAAATCTTCTAGAATGTTTATGCTACAACTAGGAAGTTCCTGTTGAATCTGAAAATTTTTTCAAAATTTTTGGTGCAAGACAAGACTTTTTCACCAACCTAATAGCTTCTAAATGAAGAATAAGCGACGCTGGGCTCGAGACAGGGCGGCTTCGCGCGCTGTGCCTGACGTCACGGGAGCCCTAGGGCGAACTCAAACAGATTCGCTTGAAACGAGAGATCCTGTCCTCATCTAAGGCTGTGCTAGAACGGATTGTTTCTGCTTAGTCCTTGCTGATTTTACGTTTTTGAGGATTTGAGGAACTGCTAGCCGGGGACCGGGGGGGGGGGGGGGGGGGGGGGAGGACTGCAATATTAGTGGAGGCTAAAAGGAAAAGTGATAAACCTATTACGAAAAAAGAAGTCCGATTAAAATTCCGTCAAATTACTGAAAATGTCCGGGAAAAAATTCGAAAAATTCAAGTCGTTAAACCAGATTTCAACAAAAAGTGCTGTTAATTCATTAAATTTGTTAACCGTTAAATATGCACCTCTGATCTCAACGGCTACGTTAGAACTGCGAAAGATGGTCACATCTGTCATTGCGGTTCAGGGTACGGGGCGCGTAACGCTGATAGTGAACGAATTCTTGAGTATGCAGACTCGCATAATCTCACCATCGCGAGCATAATCTTTCGAAAGCGTTACTCCCAATGTTGTCTTTCTATAGCGGGAATACCAAGGCGCAGGTTGACTTTATCCTTGTGGTGCATCGCGATCGAGGGCTGGTACAGATGCGAAGGTTGTGCCATACGAGACCGTGGCTGCGCAGCGCCATTCGCTGATCTTCACAAGTTCTTAGGTTCGGCCTCCTAGGCTGAGGCAGGTCGAGCGATGCGGTCCAACAAGGATCAAGTGGCGGTGGATGAAAGAGAAGGACGCAGCTGTTGTTGCTCGTATTCAGTTGCCAACGGTCACCACTGCTGAGGAGACATGGGAACGTGCAACCTATTCGATATTACAAGCTGCACGCACCGAACCTGGCATGACGAAAACTGGACGGCGTAAGATCGAGAAGCAGGCATGCCTGTGAAGGAAAAACTCAAAGTGAAGAAAAGGCTGTATCGCGGTTTTCTCAGCGACAAGACAGCCTACAATTGGCGTATAAACCAAGAAGCAAACAGGGCGGCTAAGAAGGCAGTTGCCGTTGCAAAAGCCTCTCATTACGATAATTTCAACGAGAAACTCGAGACGATAGTTAACGACTACTTTATCGGCTTGCCAAATCACGCCATCGCTCAGAGCGAGGATATTGAGAAGTTCTTTGGCATCAGCGATGAGAATGGTTATCTACTGACGAACCGAAGGGCTATGGAAAGTTGGCATGACTACTTCGACAGAGTTTCAGCAGTAGAGTTTGCCTATACGTCTATCCCTTGCATTCTTCCAACGCAGGGTTCTGTGCAATAGATCACTTTGGAGAAACAGGAAGCGGCTCTGAAGAAAACGAAGCCAGGTAAAGCAACAGGTCCAAATGACAAGCGGCAGATTCCTGGAAGTCGAGTTGCTGGAACTCCGCCAAGTGGGTGATGACGGTTTCGACGGTTTTCATCCAGGTTTTGAGGAGAACAAGGTACCGGTAGTTGGCAGCAAAGCACGACGATTCCGATAAGAAGGGCGGTCCTGCGGGCTGCAAAAGTTACCGTCCAATCCGATTGCTCTCGCACAGTATGAAAATCTTCGAGCAAATTATGGATGAACGTATTCCTGAGATCGACCGGCTTTTCACCAACCAGTGTGGCTTCGTAGCCGGCGTTGGCACCATCGATGCCATTCATGCTGTTTGCATTCTTGTAGAAAGTCATAGCGAGGATCAAAAATCACTGCATCTTGCCTCCTTCGACTTGAAGAAAGCATTCGATCGTGTACCGCGTGAGTACATATGATACGCCCTACGACAACACGGTGTTCCCGAAGAACTTATTGAGTGAGTGCGCATTCTTTACTCTTCTCCCAAGAGTCAAGTGAGAGCGCCGCCCGGCATATCAACGGAGTTTCCATTCTTCGTCGGCGTTTTCCCCTGTCATTTTTATTGTCGTAATGGATGCCATTAAGCGAGACCTTCAGAAGCTTGGTCCTTGGACGCTGCTATATGAAGATGACTAATGCTTGCCAGTGAAGACAAGCGGAACTCCAGCGAGAAGTGCAAGTTTGGTATGGCTGCTTGGTGGCTTTCGGGCTCAAGCTAAACGTCAAAAAATCTGAGTACTTGACGAGAGACGTAAACGAGACTGAGCCCATTGAGATCAATGGCACTGACCTCGTACGAGCGACACATTTCAAGTATTTTGGATCTGGAATTGTGTCTGATGGTAGTCTGACGTTCGAGGTGGACTCACGCTTGAACACAGCGTGGTCCAAATGTCGCTCAATGACAGGCGCTTTGTGCGACTTAAAGGTACCAGAGCGCTTTAAATCAGAGATCTACAGAACCGGCGTCCGACCGTAGCAATGTACGGTGCTGAGTGCTGGCCTGCAGTGAAGGAGGTTGAGAGCCGCCTCAGCGTAATGGAGACGAAAATGCTGCACTGGACGGCTGGTATTACGCGTTTGGATCAGATTTGCACGTCAGAGGTTTGGCGTCGCTCCAATTGCTGACAAGCTACTTGAAGCTCGCCTACGATGGTATGGCCATGTTCTTTCTGCGAAGGATTACACCATTCTGGATTGGCCTCAACATAGATGAGCCGGGAAACGGCCTAAAGGACGATATAGGCAACGCTGGCTTGATACGTTGCACAATAAGAAGAAGAAGAAGTGTTGAGGATCGTGAAAGTCCGCGTTCACTAATGAAGCAGAGAACTGTGGAGTTGCATCCACTGCGAGAACTAACATGCATGTATCCTTTTCTACTGTCTTGGCGGTCCGATATGCTCATTTTCTGAGTAAACCTATCCTAAAATGGCTTTATCCGCTGTTCTAGTGTATGCAGCTCAATTGCTGCTTATTTTAGGACAGAGCTGCAGACGTTCACATAATTATAGTTATGGTAGTCAATTCCGAATACAGGCGCGTTGATGAGCCATTTGTTAGAGACTTTCTAGGGAGAAGAATCACTACCTAAGTTGCCCTAGATGGTTCTCCGCACAAGGAAAATATTTCTAAGACGTGATATCAACGCTGAGGAAAGTCTCACATTTATATCCACAATTTTCAGGTTGTATATTCTACCTACATATTTCAGTATGACCAAAATAAAATTTTTTAACACAAAACATTATCCGTCCTATGTGTGTTTCCATCTTTTTAATAAAAACTCGGTTCTTGGAAGAACGGCATTTGGCCTTCTGGGTTTCCCTCCAGGTTTGAATTTTGCTAATGTAAATCCGCGGTTGATATTCCCACGTTCATCGAGCACCTCGCCCACAATTCCCTATATCTTAGGTGTTTGAAGGCTCTCCTCTTTGGATAGTGAACATTTAAACTTTGGATTGATGAGGGCAGTGTTCACACCGCAGTATGGTTCACGCTGCCTCCGTTGTGGCTGGATGGGAGAAATTCGTCCCATTTACTCGTAACGTCGGCGGCGAAACCAGAGGCCGGATTCATCAACGACTTACAGCAATTTAACAGAGAAAATCACAGCCGAAACCCCTGATTGCGCTGCTTATCAGGCAGGGGTGCACAAGTAGTTGTGTGCGTCAATTTTTTTTAGCCGAAAATTTTCGTTAAATTTCGTTTAAAATGCAATTAGCTGCAAACTATTATTTCAAGTGAGAAAAGGCAAGGTAAACGTTTCAACTTCAACAGGTCAAGAGCTAAAGTTCAAGGAATGGAGTGTAACTCTGCGATATAAAATATATACTACTCAATATCAACAAAGTGTGGACAACAACATAAACAAATCTTCAGCAATAAATTATCTATAGGGTGTGGAATAAGGACAGATACGGAATTATCTTTCAAGGTAACGGTACCTAGTGGGCTGGTGCCCGCATCACACCGGCTAGGCATCATAAAATGCGCGATCAGGCAGACCCCGGAGTAGTTCTTTGTGAAACCGTTTTGTGTTCTACGAACAGACACAATCTTGATATGGGTACCAGTGTAGTAAGTACAGAAAGAACTAATAAAACACAACAGAAAGCCTATCAGTAGAATGCTAATACGCCTTTTACGCGGGACCTATCCATTTTTTGCACCGTCGAGGCCGTGACACGACATCGCGTCACACAGTCCCACACTGTCTAAAACGTGTAACACGTCGTCTACATGTTAACGTTCAGGAAAAGTAGCTTTCCAAATTTTTGTTATTGGCGTCATTCCTGAACATGTACCATCATAACAAGTGTTATTTGCGCTTCTCTAGAAACGTTTAAAAAACGACCAGCGCCTGAAAACATCCTCTTCCTCTCGACTGTTCCTGGAGGCGAGCAAAAGTATTCCTGGATGACGTTTTAACACATTTGTTGAAGCCTGGAGCAGCTAATATAGAGGTTACATGCTGCTACAGGATGTTTTGTTGCGATCAAAACTGTAACGCCATGCGGGACTTGAACCCACATCTGCTTTCCGGGCAGCGATCCGTTCAGCTTTACCAGCTCCATGCTGATATCAGCCGCCGACTCATCCCGAATCGCGATGAGCGCTAACGCGCTTCGAGGATATGCGCATGTCACTTGCGGTCAAACAGCGCCCGTGGTGTAGGGCGCAGCATCGCTGCTCGGGAAGCAGAAGGGGCTGGTTCGAGTTTCGCCTGGTGCAACAGTTTTGATCGCAACAAACAGCATATTCTGGGATAAGCAACGCCAAGTGAGGATAGGCATATCTTACGAAGAGGTTTTCTTACCACTATCTTTTTGGATTCGTTGATGTGCTAGGAGCTCAGCGAAGAAATTCCTGGCTTCAAAATGCATTATTTCCAAAATTTAAATGTACCATAAAAGACGTGAGAATAGCAAGAATACATGAAAATATTT
>OX377203.1:58807706-58847249 GCA_947396885.1 Heligmosomoides polygyrus polygyrus | reverse complement strand
TTTTTAGGCAGTAGAGAGCTCTAAAAGATCAGTCAATTACTGCGGGAAGACGCGACGAGCCAACGGCCTCAAAATGCGTGAGCTAGCAGAAGACTTAAGGTACTTTACGAGGAAGTTCTCATAACTCCCAAGCCTCCTAAACTGCTTTAGTCCCAGCTGCCATTTTAGAGCAGCGGACGGGAGCTGTAAACTTTCTTCGACCCTTACTCGCTCATTTTTGCGTTCTCGACACTAGCAATGCCACCAATCTGTACAGCTCGAAGAGCTCTATCGAATGGTATCAATATCGACCAATTTCAGGAAGATAGGTTTTTGAAAATTTCGCATCGGGGACGAGGCTGCTCAAGGCCGAGGCAGACAGACGATGACGTCATCGAAATCGATACCTTGGAATTGGGCCACGTTTGATACCATTCGACCAGAGCTTCTCATGCTGAATTGATAGGTGTTATTGACAGTAGGGAAAGATGTAATCCGGGCGACTAAGAGCGAGGAGAGCATCGACCGTGGTTGTGCTAAATTGCACGGGCGGGTGTGTTCTGATCGCGGTAGCTCTGTCATTTTTGAGCCTTTCCAGTAGGGAAAGATACGTTAGTATAATTTACTCGAATAATTATTCGAATTATTCGTCCATTCGATATTTCTTGATTTTCGAATAATCGTTCGAAATCGAACATAGAAGGGAGTCATATTCGAATATTATTCGAAAATCGAATAATTAAACTCTCTTCGATCGAATAATTGTAATCAAATTCTACTATATACAATAGAGTAAGCGGTTGTGTCTGTCCTTCCGCCTGTCCATCTGTCTGTCTATCTTGCCTTTCATACCTGTCGAGTAACAGGCCTCCGGGTTCAGATGAGGTGTCATCCACGTCGTGTCACGAGCGTCAGAAGACGTGTCGCATATCGTGCAAAGGACTTTCGATTAAGAATACGCGTCACCGACGTGGAGGCGTCCCGGTTCAGAAGGCGTGCCACCGATATCGCGCAATAGGTGTGTGAGTTGTGTGTGGGTTCAAAAGAGGTATCACTCATGTCGCGCAGGAGGTGTAGGGATTCAGACGACGTGTCACTGATGTCGGAGGGCCAGTAAAGGTGCGACCATTGAAGAGGTGGATCCAATAGAGCGGGAACAGTAAGTTGGGAGGGAGGGGAGACCAGTAAGGGGGACCAGTAATGGGGACCGGGGAAAGGGGGACCATACCAGTACGACGGGGAGAAGGAGACCAGGGGATAGGAGACCACTAAAGGTGGGAGCAGTAATGGGGGGGCAGACAACGGGGGGGGGGGGGGGGGTGGTGGCACTAGCCAAATGAAACCAGTGAAAGTAAGTGGGGAAGTATGAACCGGTAGGTGGGGGGGGGGGTGGGGGAAGGGGGCATAGAAAGGAAGATCAGTAAAGGTGGGACAGGCGAAGGGGACCAGTAAGGGCGAGTCAGTATTTTTCTCAGCACCGTCCCGTGTATCGGGCTGATTCAGAACATGCCACCGCGACATCGTACAATTTGCGTTTCAGATCGGGCTTTGCACAGCGTCCGGGAGATTTTCAAGATAATTTGTAAACACTTCGTGCAACGAGTGTGCGCGTACTCGACTCTCACCACGTTTCTCTGCCGACACTTGAATAATGGAATAATGGCGGAGTGGGTAGGCAGAATGGTTAAATGAATATTAAGAACCAGACGTTCAGCGGCCTAACGGCCGCCAAACGTCTGGATGGGGGCTTCACCCCCAAACCCCGAGAATAGAACACCCCGTCTAGACCTTCTTACTTGCGTTACAGTGAAAAACTGTTTCTAGAGGAAAGCGGGACAGTAGGGCACAACCCATGTGCATCCAGAGACAGGAAGAAAAATGTACGAAAAAAATCCTCACCTAAGCGGTACCCTTTATTGGTCCCCTTCACTGGTCCCCATTAATGGTCCTTCCTTTACTGCCCCCACACCCCTTTACAGCTCCCCCTTTACTGGATTCACCTTCACTGATCCCCTCTTCACTAGTCCTCCCTTAATGGTTTTCCCTTTACCGGTTCCCCCTCACAGAACTTTCCCCTTCACTGGTTCCCGTTCGCTTACCCCCCCCCCCCCCTTACTACCCGCCCCCCCCCCCCAACCCTCATCTTAGTGGTATTCTTTATTGGTCCCCCTTCCTGGCTCCCATTAAAAGTTCTGCTCTTACTGGTAGCCCCCCCCCCCCTCCTCCCTTCTCTGGTTCTTCCACCCTTCACTGGACGCCGCTTACTGGTCTGCTCTTTAGTGGTCTCCCATTACACGTGTTCAGAATCCGACACCGCTTGCGCGACATAAGTACACCTCTTCTGAACCCAGACACCACTTGCATGACCTCGTTGACACCTCTTCTGAAACCAAACACCCAATGCGCGACATCGCTGACATGCCTTTTGAATCTGAGCGCCCGTTGCAGGACGTCGGTGACACATCTTCTAAATCCAAACGCCTGTTGAGCAACGTTGCTGGCATGTCTTTTGAACCCGAACGCCCTTTGCGCGACATCGGTGACACTTCTTCTGACAGTCTCGACACACCGTGTGTGGCAAATCGTTTGAACACGGACCCCTGCTACTCGACTTCTAAGAAAGGCCAGACGGATGAGCAGACGGACGGACAACCGCTAGCTCCTTTATATATAGTAGGAGTAGGATATTATTCTCATCAGACAGCTAACGGTATCAAGCCGTCTACCAACACCGATTGATTTCATTTATGTTTCCGCAGATTAAAGCCTCGAGCACACTTCGCCGCGGAGCAAACCCGGCTCGAGCAGCAAATGAGGGTGCACGCTGCTTTCGTAAAAGATACGGATAACGATAAGGATGGCAAACAGCAGCCGCAGCAAGAAATGTTCTTCGACATTTCTTGCTGCGGCAGCAAAATCGACCCGGCTGCCGCAGCGAAGTGTGTCCATGACCGCGGCGCTGCCGTTGCCGGCAAAGCAAATGCGGCAGCAGCTCGATGATATCCTTCATCATTGCCGCCGCAGAAAGCAGCGAAGTGTGCTCGAGCCTTAAGCGCTTCGGATTGAGACTCTCACAATCTATTCCTCGCTACGCAGGAAAGTGTGCTTTCGGAGGATAAAACCTACGTAAGACCCCTACGTACTCCTCATCATCTACAGCGCTGGTAAAATTTGCAATTCAGCTGGGGTATTGCTGCAGCAGAGGAGGAGCAGCCTTTTAGTGCTCAACACAACAACACTTGAGCCAGTTTCTGAGCGCCCAGATTCAGTAGCCGTGCCGCCGACTTCATGCTATGAGCATGAGAAGACCACTAAAGAGGTAAGAGTAGTAGGGGACTTCGGTGGCGAAGAACCGATACGGCTAGGAAGGAGGAACCCGGCGCCGGATCCATCAACGACTTACAGTAATTTAACGGGAAAATACAGTCGAAGTCCCTAATAGCGTGGCTTACCAAATGATATGGCGAAGCACTTCGCCGCGCTATTAGGGATTTCGGCTGTATTTTCTTTGTTGTTGTTCTTCTTCTCCAGCATCTGTCCCGTTTCATGGCGAGGTCCGCTTTCCCATATGCCATGTCGCCATCTTCCCGATCCCGCGCTAGATCAGGATGGATACCAGCAACAATCAAGTTCGTATGCAACGTACCAACCCAGCGCTGCTTGGGGCGCCCTCTAGGCAGTTTTCCAGACACTTCGAAGTTGAGGCCTATCTTACGGACGCTGTCTTCGTTTCCACGCAGAACGTGCCGTACAATCGCAAGCGAGCTTCGCGCATCTTGTCAGCTATCGGCGCGACACCGAACTTCTGCCGAATTGCTTCGTTTCGGATGCGGTCCGGGCGCGTGACTCCAGCCATCCAGCGCGGCATCTTCGTTTTCATTACGCTGAGACGACTTTCGGTTTTCTTTGTCGCAAGCCAGCACTCACCACCGTACATCGCTACCGGTCGGATCACGGTTCTATAGATCTTTGACTTTAGCCGCTCTGACATCTTCTTGTCGCTGAGTACTCCAGTCAACGAGCGCCACTTCTACCAACCTACGCTCACACTTCAACCACGAGATTGCCATCAGACGCTATGGCTGATCCCAAGTATTTAAACATCGAAGTGCGTACAAGCTCAGAACCACTAATTCTAATGGAGCCGGACTCGTTTACGTCAGTCATTAGATACTCGGTCTTCCTGACGTTCAACCTGAGCCCGAGCATGTCCAAGCGATCGCACCAAACTAGCACCTGCCGATCAAGTTCACTTTTATCTTCGCAGGCGAGCATTGCGCCTCTCAGCATATGGCAACTTCCAAGGGACGGGCTTCTGAAGATCTCGCGTAATGGCATCCATTACGACAACAAAGAGAGTGAGGAAAGCGCAGAACCCTGGTGTACCCCGACAGAGATGGGAAACTCCATCGAGGTTCTTGTTGCAGCTTGCGCACGACTCTCTGGAAAAGCTATAGTATAGCGTATTCGCACCCACTCTACAAGTTCTTCAGGAACACCGTGCTGTCGTAGGGCGTACCATATAACTTCACGCGGTACATGATCGAAGGCCTTCTCCAAGTCGAGAAAGGCAAGATGCGCCGGCCTCTGTTTCTCGCGATGCTTCTCCACCAGAAGGCGGGCGGCATGAATGGCATCAATGGTGCTACAACCAGCAACGAAGCCACACTGATTGTCGGAAAGGTAGACGATTTCACGGATTCGTCTATCAAGGATTCGCATAGCTCGAAGGTCTTCGTGCTGTGCGAAAGCAAGCGAATCGGACGGTAATTGAAGCAGTCTGCAGGACTATCCTTCTTCTTCCAAATCGGAATCGTCGCACTGTTTTGCTAACCCTCCGGTACTTTCTTCTCCTTTACTACCTGGTTGAAGAATTCAGCCAACTACTCGGCAGGATACCAGAGCTTCGACTTCCAAACATCGGCTGCCATGTCATCCGGCCTTGTAGCCTTGCAGGGCTTTCACCTTCTTCACAGCCGCTTCTGTCTCCTCCACGGTGATCTTGTAAACGGGACTGTGGACAAAAGCCACAGAAGGGATGGCCGGATAAGGAAATTCCATAGTGGAAATTTCCTCGAAATGGTCGCGCCATCGCTTCAAGGCTTTCTTGCGCTCTGTCAGAAGATGACCGTTCTCATCATTGATGCCTAGGAACTTCTCAATATTCTCGGATTGGCAATGGCGGTTTTTCGCAAGTCGGTAACACTCACCATACCGCTCGCCTTCACGCGACTGGAGCTTTCGGTAGACATCACCATAATGAGTGGCTTTCGCAACAGCCACGGCTATCTTTGCAGCCTTCTTCGCCTTCTGATACTTCTGCCAGTTGTCGGCTATTCTGTTGCCGAGAAACACATGATAAAGCGACTTCTTCTCTCGAACCTCCTCTCGACTCAAGCTTTTCGTAGACATCATTGTAATGGGTGGCTTTTGCAACGGCCACAGCCTCCTTAGCAGCTTGTTTCGTTTTGTGGTACTTTTTCCAGTTATCGGCTGTCTTTTCTCCGAGAAACACATGATAAAGCGCTTTCCTCCCGAACCTTTTCTTTCACATCGTCCGTCCACAGCCATGCCTGCTTGTCGACCTTTCGTCGTCCAGGCTTCGTAATGCCAAGCTCTGACGTCGCAGCTTGAAGTGTCACGTCAGTAGCCCTTCTCCAAGTTTCACCGACAGTTGTGACTGTTTCATCGACTGTAACCGTACGCGAAAAATCACATCTGCTTCCTTCTCTTCCGTTCGCCACCACATGATTCGTGCTGCGCCGCATCGCTCGACCTGCTTCTGCCTCGGTGGCGCGATCTTTAAAGTGATGATTAGCGACGATGCTGTGGCCGACTGCTTCATACGGCACGATTTTCGCGTCTGTGACAAGACTTCGATCGCTATCTTTCACATCGACAAAATCTTTGTCATGGTGTGCCCACTATAGAACGAGATGAGGTGGGAGTCGCGTTTACGTAACACGGTGCTCATTATGGTGAGGTTATGCGAATCCGCATACTCAAGGATACGCTTACCACCGTAACCGAATCCACCATTACAGCTGTACCCGTCTGTCGCAGCTCCTTCGCGCCCATTAAGGTCACCAGCGATAATGATGGCGTCCCTCAATGGTACCTCTGTTGTCTTCTCGTCAAGCAGGCTGCAAAACTGATCCTTATCTTGATCTGGGCAGCCAGCCTGCGGAGCATACGCAGAGAAGAAGTGGAAGAGTCGCTTTTTAGCGGCGACAGCGATCTTCACCAATCGATCGTCAAAGCGTTCGACACTTACAGTCGAGTCTCGGAAACGTTCGGAAACGATTATTCCGACACCACTAGTGGTCTTGGAACTTCCAAACAGGACGGCCTTAATGCCTATTCCTAAGTCCCTTGACTTACAGCAGGACCACCTCGTCTTCTGCACCGCACGGAAATCAAGGGCTGTGTGTAGGGCTGTTTCCAACCGATTTAATCTCGCCAAGGTTAATGAATATCTGACATTTCTGTTTTGTCGTCGTGCTTTAAGCCACGAGGTGTGACGAATTTTGCGAACGGTGACTTGGTAGTATCCTCCTATGTGTAGTAAGAAAACTTGTCAAACAACAGCCAAATTGAGACCCAGGATGTGGTTGAATGCGTTGCGGAAGCTAGCGCAGGAGCCCCGTCTCTTTTCGTAGGCCAGTCCTATTACACTGCTGAAAATTGGAGGACCTAGGCGAGTAGAAAAGCATAGTAACTCAATGCGAGAAGTAAGTCTGATCGAAATTTCCCCATGTTGGTTGATTGCTTGATCGAAACTTCCTCTGCTGTGAAGCCCTTTCTCGGCCCTCGTAATTACGCAATACCCACCTCGATCTGTTAGGCCTGAGAGCAAGTACGTTAGAACGGCTCAAAAAATCGATAATATCGATCGGTGTCGATTGCCATAAAGCCTTTCCGTGATCCGCGATAATCACGCAACTCCCACCCCGATCGATTAAGTCTAAGAGCAAAATGATAGCTCAAAGTATCGATATTATCGACATTGATTGCCTGATAAAGACCCGCTCTGCTATAGAGTGATTCCTTCGACCAACACAGCCACGCAACTACCACCCTAATAAGTTAGCTCTGGGAGCAATCCGACAGCACCGCCGAAAAGATCGATAATATCGATCACTATTGATTGGCTGATTCCCACGCACGTTGAAGGAATGCGGCACGTGTGGAAGTGCTATGGCAAGATGTGCATAGATTGCAGCAGATGCAAAGCGGGTGAGGTAAATGTATGCGGTAGTGAGGAAGATAGAGAGATGCAGTGGAAATTTCAGTAAGCCTGGAATGCAAAAATGAAGCGGAAAATGAAGGTTAAGCGTGGATGAACCTGCGCACAGCGCCATCCTGATGGGTGTTCTTTGCTTCACACCCTCTGGCGGCAGGTACGTAAACACCTTAGGCCTATGTTATACTTCGGCGACGCGTCGCCGGCGACGTCGCTGGGAGCTCCGCAGGGGGTGTTATACTTCCGCCGCCGACGTCGCCGACGCCGCCACAGACGCGTCACCGACGTCGCCGACGTCGGTGACAGCGCGTCGTCGTGCTGTGCACAGCGACGGTCCGTCACCGACGTCGCTGACGTCATCCATGAGTGGCGGCTGCGATGGAGTGTTGTGATTGTGGGTTGGTTCTTCATTCCCGGAACTGCCATCATCACCACCGTACTTCGAATTACGAAATCGAGAAGTTCAAAAGACGCCTCTTGCGAACACAAAAAGTGTAATTCACTAGAACACTGAGTGATTGGGAGGGAGTGGGACCCTAAACCTTAGCTCCCCTTCACTTTGTCACTTTTCTTCCTTTTTGTGTCCTTCTCAACCGTTCTGTTCGCATTTTCTAGGTCTATTTGCTTCCTTGTAGAGCAAGTAATACTAAATAGAACTGTGTAGAAAGTAAGTAGTGTTTCCTCGCTTTCTCAAATGGTAATGCAAACCTCTGCGAAGAGCTTTTTCGAGATAGAATTCTTACTAATTAAGAGTTAAATTTTTCTTTGAACTTCGAAAATTCCGCGTAAATTTAATTTAAATACGATTTAACGAAAAAGATCTTTGCTAAACCGAAAATGCTGGTAAAATCGTTAAATTGGTAAATCAATAGTCGTTAAATGCCCAACACTATCCCTACTTCTATTATTATGTCTATAATATATAATTTGTCCATATCAAAAGGTCAAGAGAAAGGATAAAGATACATGAGTGCTGCCGCTGTAACAGCAGTGCTCTACGAGGCCAGTAGGGAAACAATATTGAATTGGTGGATCAAACGTCCCAGTGTGACTGTGCACGTATCATGCAGCGTACCATGAATACGTGAGAAAAGTTTTGAATCTTGGAGCAGAAATTTCAATGATACTATTCGAAGAATTGAGTCGCGGGAGTGACGCGGGAACTTTATACCGCGTCAATACATGAGAGGTGAAACGTTGGCACATGCTTTTGAATGTCATGAGGAAATGTACGTCTAATGCTTGCATTTGTTATGTTGTTCCTGCAGGAACTTTCGTCACTTTCGATGGGACTTTCGATCGAACTTTCGTCACTTCAATATTGTCCTATCCGATCCCGAGTGTCGTAAGAAAATTCGCCTAACGGAGTTATTTAAGGCACAGATCACCCACTTGCAAGTATGAGTGGTGGGATCATGGTAATCGATTTTGCTCAAACTTCGCCATTTGACATAGAGAGCTTTGGTTGATCGTGGCAGATGTTTTTAGGAAGTACGAAAATTCTGCACCGCAGGGGAATCGAACCATAAACCATCCCATCTCACCATGCCGCTCCTCTACCCCCTGCGCCACCACTGCTTGGCTGGGAGCACAGTTTCAACCCTGGACCTAGAAGGCAAAGGAGCCTGCTATGAAAATGGTCCATAACTTCATTCACAGATGCAGGCAGCAGTAACGAAACCCATATTTGGAATCAGCGTACGAAGCCGCATCCATATACGTCTCGACTCAAAGTCCCATGGTCAGTTAGTATCCCCCCCCCCTTGTGGGCTTCTGGTTTCGGAAGACGGGTCTTTTGACCTTCTGGATTTAGAAAACGGACCACCAACGTCGCGCAACAAGAGTCTGGAGTCAGAAGAGGTGTTCCCGATTCCATGCGACGAGCGGCCGCTCTCACTGTCAGAATGCAACATTGTCCCATGTTGAACGGAAAGTGTTATCCGCGCGAGATACACCTCTGCCTATCTCGCGAGGGCTACGGTTGCCGTTCAACATGGATGCTGCAGACGCAAATGCCGCCGCAGCAAGAGGAAGCCTCCTCCTGCTTGACACAGCGGCATCTGCGCGTATGTAAGGGGTGTACGCAGAACAATCATCACTGCTGCCCTTCACGACTGCAAAGGTCGAGGAAAGAACAAGGGAAAAAATTTCAGCCTATATCGCCCACGATGGTCATTTGGGGTGCTGATCACGGATATGATCCCTATTTCTAAATTTTCTGTCGATTACGGCAGGTTACCGTACATATGGGTGAGTAAAGCTGTCTACGTTAGCAGGATCGCTTTCTTCTCCAATGTGATCAGACTTATTCTCCAACCTTCTACTTCGACCTTTGATGGAAAGTAGTGCAAGCGAAGTGATAATTTAGAGAAAGAGTGGCAGATCCCTGGTCAGCAGCTTAAGTAATTCCCATAGGCGAAGTCTGGGCGAAATCGGTATCGTCACCCTTATTCACTGCTACGGTACCCTACCGCAGCCAAAATGTACTCTTCAGTTGCAAAAATGTGAGCAGTCCACAAAGCAAATAGCAAGAACACTCTCAAAACCGAACCTTCGACCCCTCCCCTAAGTCCGCCTCGCTATTCACTCAGCCATCCAGTCGCTGCCCACGCCGCTGCGAATGAATCAACTGAATGTACTCTGCAGCTTCGTCTAGGAAACGTCGTTAACTATCATATTACTATAATGAAACTTTAATTTGAGCTCCAAACATTTTGTAGGTCAGGTGCTGACAAAGCAACTGTCTGAACGATACGCCGGAACGGCAAGAACGAGTACTATAGGGAGAATCCCCGTATTCCAAATAGTAACAGAACATGTTTTGTTTTTGCCGAATCCTTGAGGCAAACGAGTACGAGAATGTAATGGTTAAGGGTCCGCAGAGCGAGCTCGTCATGGCAGCGCAAGACCTAGGCGACAAGGACTGGGTGGAGCAGTGGTAGAGGGGACGCCTCGTGTTCGTGAGGTCTAGGGTTCGGTTCCCATGCTGCGTCGCATTTTTGCACTTTTACCATAGTATCGGATTTCCATAGGGATTTCCATATCTGAACTTGTTTTTGGAGTTTGCTACGGTAAGATGTTTTTATTACCTATTATTTGTCGACATCTCGTAATTCACTAGCAATGTCCGAAATATGCCAAATGCGATTTTGTATGAATCTTTTACTCCAGTAAATTGTTCTCATTGTCAATGTAAGAAATTTTGACATAGGAACAACATGAAACAACGGCAGAAAGCTAGAAAAATGCTTCAAATGCAATTTATTAGTGTCGGTGAGGTGAGTGTCACCAGTGTACTCACAGAGTAGGAGGGGACCACATGATCTTCAACTTGACCTACCACCTCGAAAAAATATTCTCGCCTCTGTTATGCTTACACAGTCGCGCGGTTATAACAAGCTGCTGCCGCCAACACTGACTCTACAATGTCTGCTCACCCTACCCTGGATGCTGTCCCTTCGAGAGAAGAAATGAAGCTGGCGGAAAGGATAGCAAGTATCCTACAGGATTTCGAACTGCGGCAGCTGGAAATCGACGAAGTGGAGACGTTGGAGGCAGTGGAAGAAGAGGACCAAAATTTCATCCAGAAGAGGATTTTGCCGGAGTCACGACACCACTAACCAGTGAAGGCAAAAGTCACGTTTTCGGAAGGACAGATCGTTTTGAAGGCAAAGATTTGGCTATGCTAGAATTGTTATTCTATACAAGTTTGAGAACTGGGGAAAGTGGACTGTATCGCGATTCCAGGCTTGGGCTGCAGCGGAGTGCCACTGGGCAGGAACTGTGAAGCCAAACACAAGTTCAGATATGGAAATCTCTATGGAAATCCGATACTATGGTAAAAGTGCAAAAACGCGACGCAGCATGGAAACCGAACCGTAGACCTCACGAATATGAGACGTGCCCTCTACCACTGCGCCACTAGTCCCTGACGCATAGATCTTGCGCTGCCGTGAAGAGCTCGCTCCGCGGACCCTTAACCATTACACCCTCGTACTCGTTATACCTTGTCCTCGGGAAAAAACTTCGAATTTCGAATGATCGAATAATATTCGATTTTCAAAATTTCGAATTTCGAATGATCGAATAATATTCGATTTTCAAAATTCCGAACTTCGAATAATCGAATTTCGAATTGTCGAACATTCGAATGATCAAATGAACACCTTACTTATTGTGGTCACCCAATGATTGACATTTACCTATTTTTTATTACCCTTCGTAAACTGCGTTCGACAGAGCGGCGTATACAAAGGCTCAGATTGTCATTACTCTTATACCAGTTGGTTAATTGCGAAAAGGATCGGTAATTTTCAATCGCGGTACATCGATTTCTATCAATGGATCTCCTGTCCCGTGGCCGACATACTCGCGCTACTCTTACGTTAAATCAGGGCTAATGGAGTGGAGTGTGGCGAGTCCAGTGAGTGATAATCGCTACTGAGGCGACGAGCGAGGCGAGGGCGAGCTGAGGACCGAACCGAGGCTGTGGAAGTCGGTGTCCAGGCTCAGATGCCGTTGTTCAAGCGCCGCGAAGGCTGCTCCATCCATTTCCTTCACGAGACCAAAAGACGGTGACAAAGGTATAATGACGATGAAGCACCCCTGCATCCCTAAGGCCTCGTGCATACTACCCGTCGCCGCGATGAGTTTTGCATAGCGACGCGAAAGAATTTGAACTTATCCGTGCTCGTCGCATCGCTCATCGCTCTGCAAGGGAGCGCGACGGTGATCCATCCGGAACCAACGCTAAACACCGCGCGCGGCGCGAAAAAGTATACCATGCCCGCAGTGGGCGCGCGAAGCCATCGCGCATACCGACCGCCAGTGTTGCAGCGGCGAAGTTTCCTTTAACTATTCGACCTCGAGCGGCGGAATGGCCATGAACTGAACGCCGCGATGGCATCGCGGCGATGGAAGTATGCCCCCGGCCTGGGAATACGTGCCCCGAGAAGAGAGAAACACCCTGAATAGGCAGAGGTAGATTGTTATACATCTTTACAATAGCTTGCTGTCTCCTTAGGTTATTCCGAAGCTTTTATGTGGTAAAAGAAATGCTAGCATGGACAATGAAGTAACACAAAGGCCATCTGGTGCAGAAGAAGCACATTGTAAGCTCATGAGTGGCATTCAATCTGCGTTCTGGCTCCGTTGAAGAGCTTCGCGCCACTTATAAGCAAACGGACCCGAAGTCCATGGTTGGAATCTAATCTGATAAGACACTGCAATCTGACAAAGGAAGTGTCTGAAGCGTATGTTTGAACGGGAGGAGCGAGTCATATAGGGAGAATCCCCAACTCACAATTAGTGCAAAAATGTGTTTATTTTTTCGCCAAGAAAAAACCCAAGGAGTACGGGGTTGTTGTAGCTACAATGTAATGGGCGCCTCACGAGTTCGGCGGTCTTGTATGTCCGCGATGCGTCTGCCGCAAGCGGGTCGCAGCGCAGTGGATAGAGACGTTGCTTCATGCGAGGGAGATCGAGGGTCCAATTCTCCCGCGCTGCTGCACTTTTGCACTTCAACTAATTGTTGAGATAAGATGGATCCTGACGTCTATACCATTCCAGAGGTTTTCTACTAATATTTCCAGCTGCATGCAGTGGTATTCAACATAATGATGTATAAACGTTCAACATCAGTGATACACAGGCACAACGTGCATGAAGAAGAAGCACTGGTCACAATACGGACGGCGTATGAAGGCTACAGGCTCCTCACAGTTTGTTTCCCTAGATGGACCGATGACCTCGGAAAAAACCATCCTGCTCGGATTTTCAAAGACCAGAACATGACGTCGCAAGTGGTTTCAATGAAGAAACGGGGTCTGTGGATCCCGCAAACTGACGTTAACGGCCATGGATACACTCTTTCCCTCATCTTTGCCTGTCAACTGGAAATCAGAGGTAGCTGAAGGTTTTTTAAACCTAACACCAACAATGTCCGCCGATGCTGGAGTGGTGATCCACCTACTTACGCTGAAATGTGGCCCACCTTTAGGCAAGGAACCTTTGAGGGAAGAAAGCAAGCTGGCCGAACGGATGGCCAGCATACTCAAGGACTTTGAAGCACGTCAACTTGAAGTTGACGAAGACGAACAGCTGGAAGTGGTGGAAGAAGAAGATTGGGATCCACAAGATGAACTGACAGACGTGGAGAAGCAAGCAAGAATTAGACATATAATAACGTTTTCGGGTGGAATGATTTCACTCACACGTCATTGTGCACGACCCCTCTTTTGACCTCCAAAAAAGGACAACATCCTGAAAGTAGATGTCGAAGCTGAGGGCAGCTAAAGGAGAACGGATTTGTTATAATGATATTGAAGGCGGTGTCGCTGGTGTACCTGTGAGGAGCCTGTAGCTTTTGATCGCTGTCCGATTGTGACCAGTGCTTCTGTTTCATGCACTTTGGGCCTGTGCATCACTGGTGTTGAACGCTTGCATATCGTTGGGTAGCTTTCTCATTGCCTTGTGTTTAAAAAACCGGTCAGTTACAAACAAGAGGCAAGAAAGTTACTCTCCACGCTGTACAACTGGAAAATTAGGCAAAAGATCTGAAATCGTTCAAATCTCAACCAAACATATGAAATGCAAAAACGCAGCAGAGCAGGAGAATTGAACCCACGACCTCCCACCCATGAAACAACGTCTCTATCCACTGCGCTCTGTGCCACTTGGCGGGCGTACAAGATCCACGAATTCTATTGTACGGACTCCCTATTTCTTGTGTTTAACGACTTGGCAAAAATAAACCCATTTCTATACTAAATGAGGGGTGGGGATTCTCCTTATATGACTCGCTCTCCCCTTTCAGACATACGCTCCAGACTCTTCCCTTGTCAGATTGCATACACACAATTCGGCCGCTTTGAATGAAAAAAAAAAACAAACACCGCGAAACAAAACATCGTTCTTATCATAAGGCCATACTTCTCTGGTTTTCGAAGAGGAGTGCTACTAACTTGTTAAGAGATTGATGAGGAATATTCGAAATTCGAAGCCTTCGAATATTCGAATAAACAAACATTCGAATATTGGACTTTCTCGAATATTCGAATAAACGAATAATTCGAATATTGGACTTTCTCGAATAGTCGAATATTCGAATATTCGAATATCGAATTTATTCGAAATTCGAAAAGGACAAAGGTATAATACTCGTTTGCCCCAAGGATTCGGCAAAAACAAAACATGTTCTGTTACTATTTGGAGGACGGGGATTCTCCCTATAGTACTCGTTCTTGCCGTTCCGGCGTACCGTTCAGACAGTCCCCTTGTGAGGACAAAAGGGCCATTCCAGGCGAAGCTTTTGCCTTAAAAGCCCGTCACGAAGTGATAGAATCTTTTGCTAATTTTGGACCACCCAGGATCATTTAGCAAAAACAAAAAATAGTTCTGTGATCATCGTGCGATGCCCTATAGGACCATATAGGTCTCATTCAGAATCTCTGGACCGAGTTCAGTGACCTCCCTCGTTAGATTTTTGTAGGATTCAGTTCCATATTTATGATGCTTTTTTAGGATTTGAGAACATTATTTCCATAGGAATTTCATCGCCCATCATTCGCTGCCTCTCCGTAATCGATTCGGTTCAAAAAGTTTATAGGGAAATCACTCAATTCGTCGTCAGTAATTAAAACTGGAAATTTCATATAATACTATATCTTAGAGCACATTTTCAGATACGGACGTCGCTCCTTCAGATAAAAAATGTGTCTTGCCCACGACGTCTTGAAAAAAATTTGTAGGAATTGAACATTGATAATTGGAAGACTGCCACCAGAAAATCTTTATTTTAAAGTGCCGAAAAATCAGTATTCAAAACCTTTAAGAATTTTACTGTGTTCTTAAAATATATATTGTTCAGTGACTTCTCTTCGGTGTTCTCTTTAGTGTCGATGACGCACCTGAAAAGAAGAACTTATTAAAGGGATCAACGTGCAGATAAAACGTTGAAGAAATCATGACATATGTAAGAAATAAAACAGTGGCAGAGACAGGGAGTGGATCGTACGAATTCCGCTTCTGAGCGCGATCGTAAATTTTCTGCTGAAATCGAACCCCACGCTTGACCTTGCCTACCCCCCCCCCCCCGTCCACCCTCCCCCAGTTGACCGAGTAAGGGAGGCGTAGCTTCCACGCCTTCGGCTACAAAAGGCGGGGAGAAATCGGCATCCTTCGTTAAGCTCGCGCCCGCCGCTCAAGTTCGTTCCTGTATATGTTGGCAACTACCGAATTACCAGCCCATGCAACAGCGCCCGACGAAGCGTATACGGAAGATCTCATAATGTTGCGTCCACAAGTCCACTTCAATCAGGTCAATCAAGGGCCAGATTCATCAACGACTTACAGCAATTCAACGGAGAAACTACAACCGAAATCCCTGATATCCCGGCTTATCGCTGGTGAAATGTTTCACCATATCGCTTGATAAGCCGCGCTACCAAGGATTTACGCTGTATTTTCTCCGTTAAATTTCTGTAAATCGTTGATGAATCTGGTCCCAGAGGGAAAGCGCAGGCCGTTTGGATCTCTGACAGAGACCAGAAACCTCACCGCTATATCTTCGCTTGGATTCGATCTTTCATCTGGAGTAAAGCATCCGCACTCACTCGATACGTTTTTAGGGGGAACGTGTTGTCAGAGAGTTTCCATAGAACACTTCACACGAAACACCGTCGAAGGCCCTCATCAAGGCAAAGGAGCAGTTTTCTCTGCGACGTTCTATTATAGCAGAAGACGTGTGTGGGGAGGAAGGATGCCCCCGCCGGAGGCGAAATCACACCGACTGTTGAAGAGCTGGACGATGTTAGGAAAACATGCATTGATTCTTTGCTCGGTGTGGACTCTATTCTTCCGATCACTGCTTGTTGTCAATGCACTTAGTTCTCTGCGACGAAAAAAATTGGAAACCTCCGTGACATTTCTATTGTGGTCTATAAGAAGGTAATCGTCCTTAAGCCTGACGGGAAGGGACTTTCCAATTCCCTCGAAAAAGGAATTTAGGGAAAAGAGACCGCCCATCTCGTACCAGAGAGAAGTGGAACTGTCGCCTTTTTGCAGCGCCAGCGATCTTTATCAAGTGGCTTTCCACGCGTGTGGTTGCGTCAAGCAAGGAAAACCAGACTTTTTCATATCTGACAGGAGGATGAAAACAGAGTTAGAAAGTGAAAACGGTGTCTTACCATGGCCAAAACGTATTCTACATTTACGAAAAACTGCAGCAATCCGTAAGCTCCACTTCCAATTCGAAACCTTGCTCAGTCCCCTGCGAGTGCCATTCGCAGCCGACTGCGAGATTCCGAATAGCATTGATAGCTGCCCGAAGGTCCTTCTTTGGTTAGAATCTCCTGAAATTTTCTTCTGTCTCGTTCATCATTCATCGCCACGTGTTTTCGCCATGTCCTTTAGTCTAACTTTGTTCACAGCTTATGCACGTGGAAGCCCTATTCACATAAGTTCAAGAAATCTAAATGGACGTATTGTCGCGCACCTCTGTATTCGGTTTAAGTACAAAAAAGCTGGCAATTGGCTCATAGTTCGTTTAGTGTAGTCAAAAGCAGCCTGCTGCTCTGCTTCGACGATCAGCTTATTCTTCTCCCGCTCAGTTGATGAAGGATTGGAGGAGGCATCATTGAGAAGGCAAGGGCGCGCACATTTTTGCTCCCTACTGACGAGCGTTCCAAGCGGCATCCACATAGGGTCTTATCAAGGTTAGATACTTTCCCTGATAGGGTTTGCAAGTTCTGGAGCTAACTATCCAGAACATTACCTTTCAATGTCCTCAGTGCCGTTTGTCAAGTGGTTTCCAATGTTCGCTATCTATTAAGCTTGAAATGCCTTCCAGACACTCGAACTTCTGATCGCTATCGACACCCACGTCGCTCAGATCTCGGAGAGCATCTACTTCAACGGATTCAAGCCATGAGTCCCTAAACCTGACTGTTGATAGTTCCTGATTCAGTGATATGAATATAAAGAGTGCATTCGATGTACGTTCTTTGAGGTGGGAGGAGCCTTCGTGTAGTGTCGCAGTCCATACACCGAGTGACTCATGCGACGGCGGCGCTGTTCCGCTCCCGACTTTTGGCGTGTGATCCATTCATAGCGTCTCGTAGCCTCGCCTTTTAGAAGCAGGGCAGCACGCACTTCGCCAGATCTGAGCGGGTTCGTCGCAAAGGTCGCGGCGGTCTGTGTCCCGAACACAGTTAGCAATGCAATTCGGACGCACTTCTTCGCGAAATGCTTCAGACACCACTGAAAACCAGTCATGGCTAATAGCCATGCCAAACCACTCAACAATGAATCTATGACGTGACGCATGCCGATTCATAAATCTACGAGAATTTTCTCTGAAGATCTTTCAGGAATGTATGGTTCTTTGTACCCAAACACCGAAGAACGAGTGAAGCCGCCTCAATGCATGGTTGCCAGAATATAGGAGTTCAAGTGCAAAAAATCCAGGCGCAAGTGGGAATGCGTCGTGACTGTTGTGGTCGATACTAGTAGAAACTCAAAACGTAGTTTTCAAGAAGGGCTCAAAAGTCCACTGGAGAACTTCTAAGTAAACAAGCATCCGATGCATTGCGGCTCTTTGTCGATTGCCTCTCAACATATGCAAAAGGCACGTACTTATAGGTAGACTCCTTCTCGTGCGGAACAAGCCATGAGTGAGGAATGTGGCACTCAAATGATGCGCACTCAGATCCAGTTTGATGAAATGGCTAGCAATACCGACATTTTAAAAGTCTGCGTGCTTAGCCGTCTAGCGGACGCGTCTTTTGAATATACGCTGCAAAAACGGTTGTTTTTGCGTCTCTTGGACATAGCTCGCCTAAAAGTCACCTACATTTGAGCTCAGAAGTTCGAGCTCTATAGTTTGATATACAGAATTCATATGGAGCCATGAAAAATGTTCGAAATGGAAAACTTGCGCTCCAATGCCAAAGGCGACAGTGAGTTGTCCGTCGCAAACGGCCGCCATGCTCACGACCGTATTTAAAGATACAAAACCAGGGGCAACAGCGGTCGCGCGCGGCGGCGCCTGGCGCGTTGCTACATAGCTCTGTCGGCCAGTTACGGGGCGGCACGCCCCCGAGCATGCTGAGTCATCGGAGAGAGGCAGATTCCAGAGAGGAAAAGGCCAGTGGCGGCACCTTACTGCTACTTCGAACTCTCATGCATTTCATGCGCTTGCCCAGGAAGGAAAGGCTTTGAGCGAGGCCGAAAGGAGGAGGGGAAGGAAACGTAACCGGATTTGGAATTATGAAACTTAAGAAATTACGGTACTAAGCGGGCTGGTGCCCGCTGTACACCGGAAAGGTGGCTTAAAACGGGTAACCAGCCACACCCCGGAGTTCCCTCCCTTGCCCAGTTCTGTGCAGAAACCGTGTTTATTTGAGTGTTCCACGGCTATGGTCTCATAACGGAGCGGGCACCAGCCCGCTTAGTACCGAAATTACTATGCTACAACATTAGAGATCTGCAGTGGATTACGGAGTCCGGGAGAAACTGATCCATATCTTCGTCAAGGATGCGAGACCACGGCACGTTTTTATTGATGAACATGGAAACGCACGGGCACAATGGAATTTATTAAGGAGGGGGGGGGGGCTTGACCGGGATACCAAGGATCGATAGGATTCAACGAATCGAAGGCGCTTTGTTACGAAGAGTGAACCTTAAATTTGATACAAGGTTCTGTAAGCGACCTTCGCCAATTTGCTACTGACACGGAAATCTGGGGCGAGCGAGGAGGGCGACTGGTAGCTTCGTAAATCATTAATAACTACAAAATTCGATAATATATAATATATTTAGATAATAGGCGTGAAGTTAAACGCAGTAATGGAGTAGAGTGTTGTAACTTTGCAAATTTCAACATGACGTTAAGCAGATTCGACAGTGGAGGAGCGCCACGATCCAAACATTGGGTTAGCTTCTTCGCCGTTGACCGTTAGAGCAGAAGACAAAAACAGCATTCCTGTGTTATTTGAAACCATAACAGTATCAATTGTTGATGTCGTATCTTCCTCAATTGATTGTTCTGTTAAACATACTTAACTAGCCTTAATAACATGTCACTCTAGGCCATGCGCTGTATATCTTGGACATAAGTTTCACGATAATATCTCGAGTTCAACGTTCCTTCAGAAGTGAAGCGGGTAAATGGACACGAACAAAGTGTAACTTCCTTGATATGTGACATTTTGCTCAGCTAAGTCATAACACAGACGCCTTGTTCTGTTTTAAAGTGGATCGGCTGCCTTCCATGCCTTCCTACAATCCAGATGCCAGTAGGAAGAATGCCGACGTGGTCCAGTGCGAAAATTGCGGCAGGGTGACAGGCCTGGCAACGTGCCAGGCGTCGCCGCGCGCGACCGCTGTCGCTCCCGGTTTTGTATCCTTAAATGCGGTCCCATGCTCACCCCCTCTAATTTCAGTTTTTTGAGAAGTGGTTGGCACCGTTCGATTCGTCTCCTCGAGATCCACACAAACTTGTGTACAACTTTACCAGACCACCGCATTTTCGCTGTGGATGGCCAAAAAATGAATTGAGCAGCCTTTTGCGATTCGAGCAGCTTACTTAAAAGGGCATGCATGCCTTCGGAGTAGCCCAAGCCTGGCGTACGTCGCCAGTGTTGCGTAACACCAGCAGTGCTTCGATAGTGCATCGTCACAATACATAAGGAGTCGAACCTACCAATCGAGTGGGCGAAAGCATATCCAGTGCGCTTCTATCTTCCCTTGATTGAAAATGAAAGGCCTTTAAGACCATTTCAAACCGTTTGGAGAACTTTATCAGAAATTTCCAGCTACTCTACTTAGGAATTGCTCTAAAACTGTCCAGATAGCCTTTGAAGTGCGCCGTGAACAATGCATATGGGATCGGAGCAATCAATCGAGTGGGTGCGACAGCTTGTAGAGTAAGCGTTTCGTGAGTTTTATCAGACATTTCCAGCTGCCCTACTCAGGAATTGCTTTACTCTGTCCAGGCGAGGCTTTGGAGTGCGCCGCGAACAATGCACGTAGGACCGAACCTATCAATCGAGCGTGCGACCTCTCGCAAATCGCGAACTGCGCGAGCGTGTTCGGAGCACATAACTCTGTCAAGCTCAAATCCTTCCAGCTGAAACTAGAGGATTTCTTAGGCAGCACAAAGTTCTTGAAGAACTCTGAAGCGCAGTTGTGTAGCTCATGGACAGACTAAGTTACAGCGGTGTGAATATGCAGGGGAGGCTTGTGCGACCCAATTTTTTTTCGATTTCTTCGACCACTGCGGTAAGACGCTGCGAGCTCACAGCAGCAAATGCGTGGGCGAGCAGAACACTGAAGATACTTTGTGATGACATACTCACAACTCCCCAGCTGCCTAAAATGCCTTAGTCGGCGGACGGCAGTCTTGAAGTTTCTTCCGCCCTTACGTGCTCTGTAACATAGGAAGTCAAGCAAATATCTGTTGATCATCATTGGCACGGTTTTTGGCTGCAATGCACCCGTCGCGGTCGGGAAAATCGCTGTATATAAGCGACCCTATTGCTCATGTTTGTTCACGGTTATTCTGCTAATAAACGGTTCTACTAAGCCGTCCAGCGTCCAAGGCCGGCGCCGCCGGACATAACATCTGGCGATCAGAAATTCGCAGGACTGCCACGCCAACCCACCAAACCCCAGTCGTCTGCAAATGGCCACTATGACGGACGAGCAGTTCCAGCGGTTGCTGACAGCCCTAGCAGCTGCCGTCGAATGACTCGCACGACGTCACCACCTGCCCCAACCACACCACATGGACCGGCGAGGCAATTCGATGCCTTCGCCGGGCGGATCGCCCCATTCGTCTATGACACCGATGCGGATCTAACGTTCGAATCGTGGTATCGCCGACACGACGACGTTTTCAACGTGGACGCTACCGATTTCAACGAATCCACACGAGTACGTTTGCTATACAAACTGGACGCCACTTCGTACGAAAGACATTCGAGCTACATTCTACCTCAGAGCCCCAAAGATGTTGCCTTTCAGACCGTGGCCACACTAAAGTACCTATTCGGGCCATCGCAGTCTCTTCTTAGCTCCCGGTACGCTTGCATGAAGCTGGTGAAGGACCCAAACGACGATTTTGCCACGTTCGCGGGACGCGTAAACCGGGAGTGCGCTAAATTCAAGCTCCCTGAATGCAACGAAGACCAGTTCAACTGCCTGTATTCGTCTGCGGCCTACAGTCAAGCGACGAAGCTTTCATCAGACTGAAGCTGCTGGACAAGATTGAGGCGGATCCAAACTGCACCGCCCAGACGCTTACGAAAGAGTGCAGAAAACTCTTGAATCTTCGTCATGACACTCGAGTGATAGAAGATGGCAAGCCAGCAGTCCAGGCCATCGAATGACAGTCCGAATCGACTCCAGCCTCAGCATCTTCTACATGCCCCACCGACGACAGCAGTACGGCCACGACCACAACCGCTCTCGACGTTCCCGATGAAGCAACTCTCACAAACTTCACTGTCGCCATGCTGGAACTGCGGTGCCCTGCATTTCGTCAGAGACTGCCCATTCCAGAACCACATCTGCTTCAAATGTCACATCATGGGCCACAAAGACGGCTTCTGCTCACCGGCAACGTCGAACAAGAACTAAATCTTCAATGCGCCACAGCAACGGACCGACAAAGCAAGGATACGAACGGACGCATCCATCAGGATGTCCAACATTGACTGCAGGCACTACCGTCGCTACGCAACAGTCACCGTAGACAATCACACCGTCAATTTCCAAGTCGATACAGCACCGTATATCACTGTCGTTAGCCATAAGACATGGAGTCACATGGGCAAGCCGAGGTTCGAGCCATCAACGCTAATCGCTCAAAGTGCCTCTGGAGACTGGATTCATTTCTCAGGCCAATGACAATGCAACTACAGTCTCAAGGGCGTATCCGCACCAGGAACGTTCTATGCGCCCAACACCACACCAACCTGCTAGGAGTGGAATGGATCACAAACCTGAAAATGTCCTCAATAATGGATATTCTACCCAGGTTGAATCCAGGCCAACCTGAGAACACTCTCGCCACGTCTGTCATTGCATCAAACGACGACATTGCGACTCAGCTTCAACGTTAATTTCCCGTGTCTTTCAGCACAAACCTTAGACTCTACAAGCATTCAGCGGCAACTCTTCAACTCAAAGGAGGAGCTAACCCCGTCTTCCGACCGAAACGACCAATACCCTGTGCCGCTCAAGCCGCAGTCGATAAGGAGCTCGAAAGACTTGAATCCATCGGTGTCATCTCAAAGGTCACCTACTCAAATTGGGCTGCTCCCATTGTGATCGTCAGAAAATCAAATGGCTCTATTCGCATCTGCGTTGATTTCTCCACTGGCCTGAATGATGGGATCGATCTACATTAGTACCCGCTGCCGCTACCCGAGGACATATTCAAAACTCTGAATGGTGGATGTGTTTTCTTCCACATTGATTTTGCCAACGCATATCTCCAAATCCCCGTTGACGACCAGTTCAAGGAGTTATTGACCATCAACCCTCATCGAGGACTCTACCAATATAACCATCTTCCGTTTGGAGTGAAGTCGGCTCCTTATTCCAGATAATGGACACGATACTAGCCGGTCTTCAAGGAGTCGTCGCATATCTTGACGATGTGATCGTGGTAGGGCGCAATGCGGAGGAACACAAATGCAACTTCGCCCAGCAGTAGATAAACTACCTCGGTTACGTCACCGACAAGCAGAGCAGGCGACCTGATCCGAGAAAAATTGCAGCAATTCAAAGGATGCCGCCACCCGAAATCCTTTCACAACTCCGGTTGTTCCTCGGCCTTCTTAGCTACTACGGCGATTTCGTCAAGGAAATGATGACCTTACGTGCGCCGTTCGACGCCGCACTAAAAAAGGATACGCGATTTCAGTGGACACCAGCCTGTCACAAAAGTTTCGAACCTGCCAAAGAAATCCTCGCCTCGGACCTGCTCCTGGCCCATTACGATCCCAGCCAAGACATTGTGGTCGCTGCAGATGCTCAAATTACGGAATTGGAGCAGTCATCTCACATCGATATGTCAATGGATCCGAGAAAGCCATTGTCCATGCCTCTCGGTCATTATCGCCAGCCTAGAAAAACTATAGTCAATTCAAAAAAGAAGGCATGGCACTCATCTTCGCCGTCCGGACATCACAGGATGTTACATGGGCGGAAATTCATTCTTCTCACAAGCCAAGCCCCTTCTGGCTATTTTTGAGACGAAGAAGGGAGTTTCGGTCTACACCGTCAGTAGGCTTCAACGATGGGCAACGACACTGCTAGCCTACAACTTCACGATTCAGCACCACTCTACGACACAACTAGGACAAGCAGATGCCCTCTCCAGACTCATTGCAAATCAGGCAACGTCAAGCAAGCATCAAGTCAAAGCAGCCATATCGGTGGATTCGGAAGTAGCCGGCCGTTCTACTCTCCAATGCGATTCGAGCACTTGCAGTCACATCGAAGGACATAAGGACAACGATCTACAGTGATCAACGTCTCCAATTCGTCACGAAGCATATAAAGTCGACTTGGCCATCAACAATTCAGGATCCAGCGCTCCAATGATTTTTCAATCGCCGCAACTCACTATCGGTGCAGGCGGATATCTTATGTTTGCTGAACGAGTCGTCGCACCGACATCAGTGCAGCAACGTGTTCTCCGGTAGCTTCACTCGGGACATCCGGGAGTCGTTCGGATGAAAGCGTTAGCTCGCAGCTATGCTTATTGGCAGGGCATCGACAAAAACATCGAAGAAATGGTCCGTCACTGTGCAAAATGCACATCTGTCGCCATGTTCCCAACCAAGACGACGCATGCATCCTGGCCGACTCCCAACAGACCATGGGAATGAATACACGTGACTACATTCCGGCCCATTCGAAGGCACTAACTATCTCGTAATCGTGGACGCATTTTCTAAGTGGCCTAGATATTCCCCACAAATCGCACTACGGCAGGTGCCACCACCTCTTCACTTCGTCAAATCTTCGCAAGGAATGGACTACTAAAGTGCTAGTGTCGGAAAACGGCACGCAATTCGCCTCAGCCAAATTCAAGGACTTCTGCCAACAAAATGGAATTGAACATTTGATATCCCCTCCGTATCACCCCCAATCCAACAGACAGGCTGAGAGATTCGTGAACACATTCAAGAGGAGTCCGCTCAAGATGAAAGGGGAAGGAACTCTATTCCGAAATCTACAAACCTTCCTCCTGACATATCGTTCAACACCATATCCGGCTTTGGACAACTTGAAAGCGCCAGCGGAAGTCTTCCTGGGAAGAAAACTTCGGAATTTATTTTCGCTGCTGGAACCATACCAATCACAGAAGAGGAATGGAAATGAAGCCATGGAGCGACTCTACAATCGGAAACACGGCGCGAAACGCAAGTCATTCTAGAGGGAGATCCTGTGTTCGTCAGCAATCACAAACAGCAGCGACTCAAATGGATTAGCGGTGTCGTGCAAGAACGCATTGGACGAGTACTTTACAAGGTTCGTGTCGGACATCAAATATGGATACGCCGTGAAAAAAAGCCAAACCAAATTCGAAATCGCTACTTCGACGAAAACAGCGACGCGGATATCGACACACTTATTCGAGACCTTCGATTTGGAGTGTCACCATCCTTCAATTTCACAGCCTACTTCGACACTTCCCTCCACTGAAAGGTCACATACTTTATTACGGCTACCTCCCGAAGGATCGATGGTTCAACCGTTTCCAGACGCCGTTCAATCTCGCTGACCGACTCGGACGCGACGGCCAACTCACAGTCTCAACATGGATCCTTATCAGAAGACATATTTGTAGATCGTTTCAAATTGTATTATGTTAGATGATTATTTTTCAGGAAAGGGAGGTGTTACATAGGAAGTAAAACAAACATCTGTTGATCTTCACCGACGCGGTTTTGGCTACATCGTACCCGCCACGGGCGGGAAAATCGCTGTGTATAAGTGACCCCTATTGTTCATATTTGTTCACAGTTATTCTGCTATTAAGCGGATCTACTAAGCCGTCCAGTGTCCAACTTCGCCGCCGCCGGACATAACACGCCCATATTTCGGTTTTCGACACTCGCAATGGTACCATTCTGTTCAGTTCGAAAACTTCGTGTTATGTCCGGCGCTGGCGACGTTGGACGCCGGAAAGCTGAACAGAATGGTTTACGCAATGGTACCATTCTGTTCAGCTTGAAAAGATCTATCGAACGGCCTCTGGGTCTTTCGAAATAAATCTCAACAAAGATTTTTTGACAACTTCGCATCGAGGACGAGGCCGCTCTAGGCCGGATAGGGACGATTACGTCTCGAAAACGATATTTTCGAATTTGGCCAAGTTTGATACCATTCGATAGAATTTTTCGTACTGAACAGAACCGTTATATTATTAGGTTGGCAACTAATTTGTGGACTCTCAAGAATCTTCAGCAAAAGTCTTTATTAACAAAGAACTAATGACAGTCTTTAATCAAAATGAGATCCCTCAGAACGCAGAAGTGCTTCCCATATATCAGGTAGCTGGTCTATCCCACGGCTATAGAATTATTGTGCTTTTAAGGCCAAGAATCTTTGGAGGTGCACCTTGACCCGGTCCACGTTATTAAATCGTCTTCCAACGAAGAAGTACTGCACCAAACTAAAAATGTGGTAGTCACTCGGCGCAAGGTCTGGGCTGTAAGGTGGATGAGTTTGACGCTCCCAGTCAAGGTCTTCTATTTTTGAGGCGTCCGGTTCGCTACGTTCCCTCCGTTTGGTGGTGTCAAGAAGGTATTAACTTCTAGGAGCTCGTCAAGAACGGTTCCAGCATTAATGCTGAAATCTACTCTTCTCAACCTAGCCGCGCGCAGGCTGAACTCCGCTGAAATCGGTTCAGACAGGTTTTCAGGAGCGGAATTACCTATCAGCAAGATAACGCCAGATCACACGTTACAGATCGGGAGCTTCAAAAAATCGAAGACCTTAGCTGGGAGCGTCTAAATCACCCACCTTACAGCACAGACTGTGAGCCAAATGACTAGCACCTTTATAGCTCGCTGCAGCACTTCTTGGTTGGAGGACGATTTATTAATAAGGACCATGTCAAAATGCACCTCCAAGGATTCTTGGCTTCAAAAGCAAAAGAATTCTACAGCTGTGGGATGGGCCAGGTAGCTGATAAATGGGAAGCAGTCCCGCGTTCCAACAGATCTTACTTTGGTTGAAAACTGTTATTTGTTATTTGTTTATGAACACTTTTGTTGAAGGCGCTTGAGAGTCTACGAAATTAGTTGCCAACCTAATATAAGCGTTGAAAACTCAAATACGGGCGAGTAATAGCGCAGGAAATTTCAACCGCTAGAACTCCACCGCCTTGCAATGGCAGCTGGGACTAATGCAGTTTAGGTTGCTGCGGAGCACTGAGCAAGTCGTCGTAAAGTACTTTAAGTGTTCTGCTCGCCTACGCACTTTAAGGACAATAGCTCTTCTCGCCTTCCCGGATCTGTCGACTCAAATCGGAGACAAAGGCTAACCTGCATTTTCGCACCGCTGTAACTTTCTACAATCATAAGGTACATTGCTGCTTTTCAGCGCACTACAATAACTTTTAATACCTACAAAATTCACAAGCCCAGTAGCAAAATTGTTAAAACAAATCGATATTCCCAAAATTGATCGAGATTGATACCAATCGAGAGAGCCTCTTGAGTGAATGTAACATAGCGAGTGACGAAAACTCAAATACAGTAAGCCAGCTCGCGGCGTGGCGCGTCAACTCCCCGAGCGTCGCGACTGTTCCCGCCGCGCTCTGAATTTGACGTGCCGCTGCGCGATTTCAGGACTTATGGTGGAGAAATCATTCAATCTGGAGAAGAACAGGCCTATTCTATCACATGTGGAGGTGTAGTGCTATCACATTGACTATCCAGCTGTGCAGAAGAAACTTGAGCCTCGACAATTGGAGAAGGTCTTGCGCACCCGGCTGGTTTGAAATTATTATCCTACCTAGGTCAGCGAAGGCAGCGCGACAGGAGGTACATCCGCTTCCTGCTAGGGGGCGTGGCGTTAGGACGTACAGCCGCTGTTCTGCGGACTGAAAACTGATGCTTTGCGTGTCAAAGGTTTCATAAGGCGGCCGTTAGACTCAATGAGGATAGAGGAAGATCGCACGACTCCCGAAAAGGGTACGAATTGGCACCAGATTTGTGGGTATCATTGTAATAATCTAGCGGTTTAGATTATCAGCGTGAAGGATGGGAGATGATCCAGTAGTGGAAACCATAACAAAAAACAACGTTCGCAGATCGTTTGCCAGGAAATCGTGCAAATAGTATGCGACATATTGTGCATAATATATGGCAAAGTTTTAAACGGAGGAGAGCTATCTAATCACAGTACAGACGAGATCCCGAGGCCCTACATCTCAAGCTTACGCCTAAAGTCCGGGTCAGGGAGCACGACGCGCGACCGTCGGGAAAAGCGACTCTCAAGAGGTCGCCTGCCGTATTCATACTCTTTGCGGCGGCAGCTTATCTCTGGGTGTCGAGAATCGGAGACGAACGGGCGATGAAGAAGTGAGAGTGTTCACGTGTGTATTTCATGTCAAAGCGGTGTATCGTGTAGAAGCGGACCGCACGGCGCACTCCACGAAGGAATTCAACAACCTCAACGTTTGCTCACAGCGCCTTCTTTTGTTTACTCCAATTAGCCGACTCCAAAACCACTATTCCTTGATTTATTTCTCGTACAAAAGGTTAGAAATGGATGTCAATGTAACGTTGAAAAGGGAAATAAGCAGAGAAATTCCCACTATGAGGCCTTTTTGGAAATGGATCCTGCCGTTCTGCGAGTCTTTGTTGAACCTGTCGCGGCTAATCGTGCCCGCCGCGCCCCCTTCTCGAGCGGCGCCATTCTTTGAATACCGAAAAAATCCAATAATCCAAAATTCGGTCAAGTGCGGTGTTTTGAGGCGTCGGTGTATAGAAGTGATGCGTTGTCGTCAAGCAGCGCGCAAAATCGATGGCAAGCATCACGCCGCGTAAGTATAAAATGCGTCTAAAGCCTGGTTCATACTTGCGCCGCCTCGCGGGGCGACGTGATAGCCGGAATAGATATCGATCGGACGGCGCGAAAATCAATATGGCTATGGCGATTGTTGTGCCGCGCCGCGTGGCGGCGCAAGTGTAATATAGGGCTAGGGGCAGAAGAAACTGAATCAGAACCGCTGCCGTCGGCTGCTCTAAAATGGCAGGGCGGGGCTAAGGCATTTGAGGCAGCTGGAGAGTTGTGATCGCAATTCATCGCAAAGTACCTTCAGTGTTCTGCTCGCCCACGAATTTGTATGCTGTGAGCTTGTAGCGTCTTACCCAGGTTCAAGCGTGGGCTGCGATTTCTGCCAAAAATTTTACGACCCCCTAGAAGGGTATTGGTACGACCCCCCTCTCGAGAAAATCGATGGATTTTAATGTTAAGTTGTCTCTTATGTTGCAAACAATTTCAGAAAATGTGAAAGAAAGGAAAAATAATTGTTAATAATCAATTAATGAAGTTCTGACGCAAATAATTCAATTAAATGATTCATTCGCCTATCTGGTACCCCGTCGCGTGGTCGGTTCCGGTTATGGCATGCTGTTTGAGACAGACGTATGTTTTATTAGCGACTTCTGGTACTTTCTTCCTGTGTTCACCAGCTGTCTAGCCTCAGGTTCGTCGGATCGCTGTGTCTCCGGTGGCAAGGGGACAAATTTAGTAGAAGTTTGTCACCTGTAAGTTTGTCACCACCTGACGTCTTTTCTTCCACAGGACCTGGTTTTGATCGATCGCGTGTAGCGCATCGAATCCTAGTTCAACTATGTCATGTGCTAGGTCTTCGTGTGTTCCAGCAACGCAGTCCAATCGAAGCGGTTCAAAAGCAACACCTACACCTGTTCAACCAGAGGAGTGCGAATCAATCCTGAGAGTGTTTGCAGAGGACTCTTCGGCTTCAAGTTATATCAAGATCATTATCGACCTATTGATGGAGACACAGGAAGAGATCAGGAAGCTGAGGCGCATTAATGCTGACGCGGCTCAACAAATATCAGATCTGAAAACGAGAATGCGGCTCTGAAGCATGAACTAAGTGATTTGAAGTCCAGTACTAATGATGAGAATGTTTCGGGCTTAGTTAAACTTGTTCGTGCACGCACGTAATGTAGTGTATGTTTGTTCGTGCACGCGCATAATGTACAGGGTGCGTAGAAAGTATTGACGCACCTACGTTTTGATTCAGCTCCAGCTTTTTCTTTCTACCCCTCTAGGTTTTTGTGTGTTATTTTTGTTGCCTGTATTGTGCTCAAAAAACACTCACGAAAAAACTGAAGAAACATGATCGTCATCGTTACGGTGGCCCTTTTTTGTCTGTTACCCAAAGAGCCGAATACTTCCTTAACAAGAGATTTAGGCGCTGTTCGAAACGGTAGGTGAGGAAAGATGTCAGCAACCCAAACGTCAGCCACGGCTCTGTCATAACAGATAATGATTACAAGGGGTTCACGCACGTTAACGTTCAAATCCAAAATTATCAACCTCTGTCCGATAATGGCAAACAGATAACGCGCGCAGGTGTGGACAGCTTCTCAGACGAGCACAGCTTGAACATGAATTCGCTGTTTTACTCTTTTCAGGCGATTTTAGAGAATGAGGTCTGGGCTACTTTCAACAGAAGTGACCAGTCGCACAAGGCTATCCTGTTCAAAGCACGGAACGAAATGCAAGCAAGTGTTTGCGGCGCGTGCTCATAAATTTTTCCGTCGTTTTCGCTCCTGTATTCACACAAAGGAGCCAATGTCAATTACGAGTTATTCTATCGTGTTTGCAAAATCATTTTCCATATTTCTCAAGTGAATATTTTAAAACTTACTGCGCAATACTATTTCCACAACCGTCATTTAGTGCGTCAATACTTTTTACGCACCCTGTAGTTGAGGATCCCGATCTCAAACGTTCGCTCGTTGTTATACTTGAATTACATTGTTCAAGTGCTATCGCCAAAGTGTATCATGATTTTTGAACAAGCGACATTCTGGTTTTCTTTAATTTTGAATGTCTCCCTGTTTCCGTCTACCGCATAGGAAAGCCAAAACCTAATAAGCCTAGACTTCTCAAAGTTGTTTTACCTTCTGCTCGCTTACAATTGGACGTTTTCAAAAGGGGTCCACGCCTTCGCTCTTTCCCTCATAAGAGAATTCCCATACGCCCGTCCCTTGCGAGAGAGGAACGGGAGCGCAGACATGAGCAATACTTTTGCAAAAGTAGCTCTGATGTAGAATGTTCTCAACATATTAGTGCTCCTTTAATGTCGCCATCGATGGCCTTAAATTCCCAGCCGGACACCATTTTTCCTCCTATGGGGGCCCCTTCCGGAGCTCCTTAGGAGAACGAACAACTAACGAACTAAAAGACTGCAGATTTAGCTGTATGTTATCGAACGTGAGGTCTTTAGTCAAAAATTCAGTGGCATTCATAGCGGATATGTGTTATTATAATTACGATTTGGCTTTCATAACTGAGTCGTGGCTAAGAAGCACAAATGATCTAACATCGCTACTAGGTTGCCTCAGCAGTAGGTATGTTGGAGTGAGGTGCGACAGAGCACAGAACATTGGTGGAGGTGTGGTCATCATCTTGAAAAAGACTCTGGAATACAACATTGTATTACAATATATGCAAAATCAATTATGGACGGCTATGAAATATTGGATTGCGACATTTTTGTGAAGCTCGGAAGTGTCTGATTCATTCTAGTATATAGAGCTGCTGGTTGTGGTCGAAGCAACTCTAATAAGTTATTTAAAGTAGTGGTTTCTGCGTATGTGAGTCAGTGTGTCGTTCTAGGAGACATCAACTTCCCAAATTTTGGTGTAGTAAGTGCTTCAAACCAATTTCTTGGTGCCCCACGGGCCTTTATAGAGCTCGTGACAACCCATAATCTTTAGCTTATACCTCATTGTCCAACTAGAGGACGCTCCTCCCTTGATTTGATATTTAGCTATGACACTCAATTATTATTATTACTCAATTACTCATTAATTAATAAGTTTAGTCACTGTAGCTCCCCCATAGGGCGTAGTGATCATGCTACTGTATGTTTCAAGTTGAACATCATCGAACCGCCAAGAGCAGCTCGATGAAACTAGATTTCGGTCGTGCAAATTACAATGGAATTGAAGCATTTTTGGCTGTTGTTGACTGAGTACTCTCAATTCTGCTGCTAGCGTTAATGACATGTATTAGACGTTCATTGCAATTTTACATCACTCCATTGAAAAATTCGTGCCAAAGCGTAAAATGGTGCAGGGACAAACAAAGCTTCCCCAGTATTTAGCGGAAATGATGAAGCGTTCGATCTTTTGGTATAAAGCGAGGCAGCAAAATACAAACGATCTGGGAGAGCAATTGAGCTTTTAGCCGCAGAACCGATAAGGCGTTAGAAAGGTATCTTATGTATCTTGAAAAGAAAGTTGTGGAATCAGGGATGTGACCAAGTTTTGTCGCTATGTCAACTCGAGAAAAGGTCCTAGTTCAATACCCTGTCCTATGTCGGACGATGTACGTTCGGTAGCCTGGGATGAAAACAAAGCCGAGCTCTTGGCACAAGTTTTTCATGATGCTTTTATTCCTCCGACCAACGGTTACGCACCAGTAGTAAATGTAAAGCTTCAGACTTTTCCGATCATGGACTCCACATGTTGGTTTCGGAGACAGGAAATACAGGGAGCGTAAAAAGTATTGACGCACCCACTTTTTGTTTCAGCCCCAACTTTCTCTTTCTACTTTTCAAAGTTTTTGTGTGTTATTTTTGTTGTCTATATTGTGTTCAAAAAACAGTCTTGTAAAAATTAAAGAAACATGATACCTTCGTGGTTAAGGTGGCCCTTTTTTGTTTGTTAGCCAAACAGCTGAATATTTCCTTAACAAGAGAATTTGGCGCTGTTCGAAACGGTTGGTGACGAAGGAGGTCAGCAACCCAAACGTCAGCCACGGCTCTGTCATACCAGATAATGATTACAAGATGTCCAAGCACGATAGCGTTCAAATCCAAAATTATCAACCTCTGTCCGATAATGGCAAACAGATAACGCGCGCAGGTGTGGACAGCTTCTCAGACGAGCACAGCTTGAACATGAATTCGCTGTTTTACTCTTTTCAGGCGATTTTAGAGAATGAGGTCTGGGCTACTTTCAACAGAAGTGACCAGTCGCACAAGGCTATCCTGTTCAAAGCACGGAACGAAATGCAAGCAAGTGTTTGCGGCGCGTGCTCATAAATTTTTCCGTCGTTTTCGCTCCTGTATTCACACAAAGGAGCCAATGTCAATTACGAGTTATTCTATCGTGTTTGGTAAATCATTTTCCATATTTCTCAAGTGAATATTTGAAAACTTACTGCGCAGTACTATTTCCACAACCGTCATTTACTGCGTCAATACTTTTTACGCACCCTGTATATTACAACGCTGGGAAACCAAACCCCTACCTCCGTCGGGGTGCGTAGCGTTCGTATCGGCTGGTTGTAGGCGCCGCGGCCGCGCGCCCAGGTTGCCATACCTGCGGCGTCATCCCCCTGCTCGCCGTCTCCGCTCACGCCGTGACACCCGTCGCGCGCGCGGCGGACAACGGCCCGACGGAGACCGTAGTCGGCGGCCCCACGACGGCGGCCGGACCGACGAGCGGAATACGCAGGTCGACCAGATCTGCTGGGACTGCAATCAATAGGATGTTCAGAGGGTTTAACCAGTGTCAAGGTACATATTGCTGTGAAACAAGCACAGCTCTACATCAGAATTTCGAGCCCTATCTAATGAGCTCTACCTCAAGCTTATCAATCCTACCGTTGATGAGATATTCTTCAAATTTAAAGTTGAATAATAATTCTTCGCGAACCTGCGACGGAGCTGTGAAGGGTATATTTTTAGGCTAAAATTTCACAGAGAATTCAACTGCGTCGTCAAACACCTTCTAGAAGAGTTCTTTTTTGAAGAAAAAGTTGTGTGTATCACACCTTTGAGGACATGTATCCAAGCCAACATTCTATCAAGAAGTTGATATCCTATCCTATTACATATAGAAGATTTGTGTGTATTTTTTGTATATGTCATTCAAGCGGTTTGAAACATCAGCCGTTAGGTAATGAAGACCGCTGAACACGAATCTGAAGTTCGGTTTTGATGTTTCGATCGCCATCAATCGATATTGATCAAATTATCGATTCTTTTTGGATGTCATTCAGCGATCCGAAACTTCAGTGCTGGGGGTAACCGAGGTCTCTGAATACATATAGTCTTTCATTTCTATCCCATAAGACCTCGATCTCCTGGAGGCAGTGGGTCCAGGGGGTCGAGGTTAACTATTAATCGGTCCTTGCTTGCTGCTAGCGAGCCCTGAGGCAGTACCTCCAGGGGTTGAGGTCATGATTATTAATCGCCCCTTGCTCGCTGCTACCAAGCCCTGGAAGCAGTGCCTCCAGGGGATAGGACATGTTTATTAATCAATCCTTACCGCTGTTCATTACTTCTGTGAATGGACTATATAGTGAAGTAGCTGAATCGCCTATGCACTTCGGCGGTATTTTCCAACTTTCAGTGGGACTTCAGATAAACTCCTTTCTTCGAAGAGCCGGGCCTAACTCTTGTTATGGGCGTAGATATGTAGAGAGGGTTATTAGAGCAATAGCGAAAGCGATAAGTTGTGCGGTCAATAAACTCACACGACACGTATCTTTCACGTGACTTTCAAGTTCTAAACGTTAAAAGAGGCACAGCACAGGTTAGTGTGGCCAAGTAGTAAAAGGATTTTAACAAGCAGTCAGCCCATCAATAGAGTCTGAAATGCAATGTTCCAGGCGGGAGCATGGCGCAGTCTTCACTATTTGCACGCCACAGAAATTTCGTTACCCTGTGCTTTCATGTGGGTGTCAAACATCTTCACAAGCGTCACTAGTACCAATTTTAGAACCACTCAAATAGTACGTGATTTTTTTAGGATACCCAGCATTTTTCGCAAGCCGTAGCGTGTTTTTACCCTTCGGACCTTTAAACAAGCTCACATCAATCGAAACTGCCACTTTGTGGAGAAATTATAACAAGCATTCAAACGAAAACAATCAATCGAGTATAAAATGCAACGTTTCAGACGAGTGCATGGCGCAATCCGTACCGCCCATTTGTCAGAAAATGTCTACTTTCTTAAGCTTTCATATGAGCCATCAAGTTCTTGAGTGCCTTTACTCGGAGAAAAGTTATCACCTTTCAAACAGTGTTTACATTTTTGAGACACTGTATTTGCGAACATAGAATTCGTAGTTGAATTCTGCGTAGAATGTTGGCTTGGATACATGTCCTCAACGGTGTGATACACACAACTTTTTGTTCAAAAAAGAACTCTTCTAGAAGGTGTTTGACGACGCAGTTGAATTCTGTGTGAAAGTTTATCCTAAAAATATACCCTTCACAGCTTCGTCGCAGGTTTGCGAAGAATTATTTTTCAATTTTGAATTTGAAGAATATCTCATCAACGGTAGCATTGATAAGCTTGAGGTAGAGCTCATTAGATAGAGCTCGGAATTCTGATGAAAAGCTACGTTTGTTTCACACCAACATGTATCTTTGCACTGGTTTTGTAAACCCTCTGAACATTCTATTGATTGCAGTCCCAGCAAATCTGGTCGACCTGTGGCTCCGCTCGTTCGTCGGGTCGTCGTAGTGGGGCCGCCGACGACGGCCTCCGTCGGGCCGTTGTTCGCCGCGCGCGTGACGGGTGTCACTGCGTGAGCGGAGACGGCGAGCACAGGGTCAAGCGTGGGGTTCGATTTTTGCCGAAAATTTACGACCCCCCCCTCCCAGAGCGGATATGGTACGACCCTCCCCCCTTGTGTAGACCACCGTTTTATTTCCTATCCGCGTTGATTTTTTAAAATTTTCTATGCAATTTTTGTACCCTTTAATAGGTCCTTCTTTCCAGATGCAGCGTCGACTGTATCAGATTAGCTCAAGAAAGTGGGCAACTGTTTGATTTAGTAATTTGTTAGAAAAAACGCTGATAAAGGTTTTGTGTACGTAATCTTCTGATAATAATATTTTGTTTGTTTACAGTTGAAAGTAAAGCACTTTTGAGAGCAGTTGTCGAATTAATCACAACGAGTTCAACTTTTCAGGCTTTCTGAGCATCTCGTGAACACGGAACATTCTTGTACGTGAAGGAGCAACATCTGCATTCGAAATTGTACTCGATACAATGCAGAGTGTTAATTGCTAAAGCTGACTTAAGTGCTTTATCCACAACATTTTTTAGACACTCTCGGAAGCGATGACGGAATGGCAACCGGAGGATGGACTTGTCACGGAACTAATTTTCTCTCTTTTGCTGGAAACAGCATCAGAAAGTGAAGTTGTACCCAATAAAATTTTAAGCCCTCGTTTGACACATGGCAATAAAACCTGTTTTTCTGAAACGATTCTTTGTATGAACAGACGCTCCGATTTGTGTCATTTGCCGAAAATTTTCGACACCGTTAATCACATGGAAGCATGGATCCTGCTTTTTAAAGCGTAGAATCCACACTTCTTATTGTTTTAAAAACTCTAAATTTTTCAAAGACGTTGAACAAACTCCGAAATATGGTAGGTTACGTGGAGCCATTGCGTTCTCCGATATCATCGATCGCCACTGAAGATGATCCTCTCCCGAAAAAATTTTCTATCTTCTCAAGGAAAGAACACGCAAGAGTGAAATTGTGCTTCATGGATTTTTAAGTCATGAGTATTACACAGTAAAAATCTGAGCTTCTTCGCAGCGATCTCCGATATGATTAGGGCTGATCGCATTTAAATTTTTCGCTTTTCAAGAAAAATTAATTAATTTTTACCTGATGCAGATCACCCACGCAGTTGAAATCTTGCCACAAAAAGTATCAAGTCTTGTTCAATGCACAGTGTAAAAATTATGGTTTTCTGAAACGAATAGACTGGATCGACCTCTGATCGATATGGCACCGTCGTCATAGGAGCGACGAAATTCGACATTCGCAAAAATGACTATAACTCGGTAAGTTTTCCACAATTTTAGAAAGCCAATAACTTTTTGAAAACTACAAAAAAAGCTATTTCATACGGTGTAAAAATCAATTTCCAAAAACTATTTCTGCATAGGGGGCGGAGGACTTCGATTTTTGCGCGAAAAAAATTGAAGTGATATTGAATAAGTATTCGTAACTCGGTAAGTTTTTCGAGTTTTACAAAAGCCAATAGTTATTTGGAAACTAGAGAAAAGGTGCTTTCGAATCATGTAAAAATTGGTTTTCAAAAGGGAGGTCTTCATAGGGGGCGGTAGGGGTTCGATTTCTGGTCCATTGTTGCAGAAATACGTGCCAAAAATCGAACCCCCCTCGCCCCGTATGAAGACCCCTTTTTTGAAAACCGTTTTCTATATGGAAAGAAAGCATCTTTACTCTATTTTTCAAAAAGCAATTGGGATTTTTGAATTTCAAAAATTGAACCAAGTTATGATCAAATTTGTGAAGAACTGCTCGTAGACTCTGCACCGTCGACACTGGAGTGATTTTATAAAAATGATCATAACTCCGTTGATTTTTCGAAATTCAAAAATCCCAATTGCTTTTTGAAAAGTAGAGAAAATATGCTAACTGACCATGCATAAATCATCTCTCAAAAAGAAGGTCTTCATAGGGGGCGAGGGGGGTTCGATTTCTGGTCGATTTTTGGCAAAAATCGACCAGAAATCGAACCCCCACTGCCCCCTATGAAGACCTCCCTGTTGAAAACAAATTTTTAGATGTTTCGAAAGCGCATTTCCTCTAGTTTTCGAAAAGCAATTGGGATTTTTGGATTCCAAAAAACGAACCGAGTTATGGACATTTTTTGTGAAATCACTCCAATGACTCCGGTGATGGGCCGACCAACTCCTCTGGTTACGGCTTCACAAAATTGATCATAACTCGGTTCATTTTTTGAAATCCAAAAATCCCAATTGCTTTTTGAAAACTGAAGGAAAAGCGTTTTCGAACCATGTAGAAATTAGTTTTCAGCAGGGAGGTCTTCATAGGGGGCGGTGGGGGTTCGATTTCTGGTCCATTGTTGCAGAAATACGTGCCAAAAATCGAACCCCCCTCGCCCCCTATGAAGACCTTCTTATTGAAAGACGATTTATGCATTGTCAGTTAGCATATTTCCTCAACTTTTTAAAAAGCAATTGGGATTTCTGAATTTCGAAAAACGTACGGAGTTATGATCATTTTTATGAAATCACTCCAGTGTCGACGGTGCAGAGTCTACGAGCAGTTCTTCACAAATTTGATCATAACTCGGTTCCCTTTTCGAACTTCGGAAATCCCAATTGCTTTTTGAAAAATAGAAAAAAGATGCTTTCTTTCCATATAGAAACCGGTTTTCAAAAAAGGGGTCTTCATACGGGGCGAGGGGGGTTCGATTTTTGGCACGTATTTCTGCAACAATGGACCAGAAATCGAACCCCCACCGCCCCTATGAAGACCTCCCTGATGAAAAGAAATTCCTATATGGTTTGAAAGCGCTTTTCCTCTAGTTTTTAAAAAGCTATTAAATCTTTCAAAATTCGAAAAACCTACTGGGATATAATTGTTTATACAAAATCACTTTTCTTTTTTTTCGCTCAAAAAACGAAGGCCTCCGCCCCGTATGAAGATCTAGTTTTTGAAAACCGATTTTCACACCGTATGAAATACCTTTTTTTGTAGTTTCTAAAAAGCCATTGGCTTTTTAAAATTGTGGAAAACTTACCGAGTTATAGTCATTTTTATGAACGTCGAATTCGTCGCTCCCATGACGTCGGTGCGATATCGACCAGTGGTCGATCCAGTCTATTCGTTTCAGAAAACCATGATTTTTACACTGTGCATTAAACAAAAATGGAAACTTTTTGTGGCAAAATTTCAAATGTGTGGGTGATCTGCTTCAGGTAAAAATTAATTAATTTTCTTGAAAAGCGAAAAATTTAAATACAATCAGTCCTAATCATATCGGAGATCGCTGAGGAGAAGCTTAGTTTATGATTGTATATTAATCACATCTTGAACTCTAAGATGGTACAGTTTTCACTCTCTGATGCTCTTCCTCCAGAAGGTAGAATTTTTTTGCCGCAAGAAGTCCGTCCTTCAGTGGCGATCGGTGATATCGGAGAACGCAATGGCTCCACGTAACCTACCATATTTTGGAGTTTGTGCGACATCTCTGAAAAATTCACAGAACTTTTAAAACTGTAAGAGGTGTGGGTTCTACGCTTTAAAAAGCAGCTTGTAAAAATAGCGGCTTCCATGTGATTGACGGTGTCGAATTTTTTCGGCAAATGATACAAATCGGAGCGTCTGTTTATACAGAACAGAATGTTTATGTATCACAAAAACACGTTTTATTCCCTTGTGTCAACCGGTGGATTAAAACCTTTATTGGGTACAACCTTTATTGGGTACAACTTCACTTTCTGATGCTGTTTCCAGCAGAAGGGAGAAAATTAGCTCCGTGACAAGTCCATCCTCGGTTGCCATTCGGTCATCGCTTCGAAGAGTGCTTCCAAAAATCTTGTAGGAAAAGCACTTAATTTTCTTTAGCAATTGACACTTCAAATTTTATAGACTGCAATTTAGGACGTAGATGTCGCTCGTTCAGGCAGAAAACTGTCGCGTCCATGACTTCCTGAAAAAAAAAACTGAAAAATGGAAAGTTCTCATTAACTCCAAATCTGCCGGCGGAAAATCTTTATTTCTAACGAGTAATACAATCATTATTTGAAACTTGTTATATTAATTTTTACAACTTCGCGGGACGAAGGAGAGACTCCACACCTTCGTAAGCATTCCTGGAAAAAACAACTTATTAAGAATATAAAAAATCACCAAAAAACCTGAAGAATAAGAGAGAATCCTCTGCCAAAACCGGAAGAGCACGACCCCCCCTCCAGACGAGGCCACAGTACGACCCCCCCTTCGATTCCCGAACCTCAAGCTTGACCCTGGGCGAGCAGGGGGATGACGCCGCAGGTATGGCCACCTGGGCGCGCGGCCGCGACGCCTACAGCCAGCCGATACGAACGCCCCCCTCCCCCTCCGTCGCATGAAGCGACCCCACTATCCACTGGACCACGATCCGCTTATCGAGAGAGTCATCACGAGAGATCGCACAAGAGATCGATCAAATGTCAAAGTGGACGCCGACGCGCGATCTTTCCTCGAGTTTTTGGGGATAGAAGAGACGCGCA
>OX377203.1:58725702-58807506 GCA_947396885.1 Heligmosomoides polygyrus polygyrus | reverse complement strand
AGGTGCTGCTCCTGCACTGCTGGTCTTGCTTCATCCATTTTTGTCGATATAAACTGTATCTTGACCACGATAGTGTACCATACTGTTATTAAAACTTTATTTTAACCTGGATGATACGATATAAACACAAAAATAAACACCCAAAGCAACAGCGTTCATAATACATAATTCGATTGGCCATTGAGGAGGAGCAGGCGACTTTTCATTGCCTGCAAAATAGATAACTTCAGAACTCCAAAGATCGAGGGAAAATTTTTTATTTTATTTTTATTTAATATTTTTATTTTTATTATTTTATTTTTATTTTAATTAATTAATTAACTATATTTATGCTCAATTTTTTCAACCCTTCTTCGACCTTTGGAGAGAAAGAACAACAGTACCAATCTGTCTTCTTCATCCTCAACCAACCATATTCCAAGTCTCACGGCCTTCACATATAGCATCCTCCTCACTGTTACAAGGAGACGTCATACCACCCAGTTTTTTTGTTTGATGTTTATTGCGTTGACGTTCCATCTTTTGTGATGTTAGCTTAACTTGAACGAAGCGCAGGATCTAGCCTGGTCGCAGGACGACGACAACGATGTGGTTAGTATTACGTCTCCTTGTAACTGTGAGTAGGATACTGAATGTGACGGCCGCGAGAGCACTTGCAATATGGTTGGTTGAGGATGAAGACGACAGATTGGTACTGTTATACCTTTTCTCCAGAGGTCGAAGAGGGATCGAAAAAATCTCACATAAATATAGTCAATTAATTGATAAAAATAAAAATATAAATAATAAATAATCCCACAAAAATAATAAATAAAAATAAAATATTATTTTTCCCTCGATCTTTGGATTCTGAAGTTATCTATTTTACAGGCAAAGAAAAGTCGCCTGCTTCTCCTTCTCCGAATCCGAACCCCCGACACTTCTCCTGCAAGCCCGCCCCGTAGCCACTCGGCCATCCGGTCGCTGCGCCTTTGCTGGTGAGCGAAGCACCTCAACGTTCCACTTCGGTCACTGTACCGTAAAAAGCGAATTGTGAAATCGCTGTAATTAAGCTATTGCTCCAGACCCAAACCTTTTGCAGGTTACATTCTAACCACGACATGGCAGTTGGAGGCGTCAGTAATGCTTTGTCGGCCCGCACTGAATTGGAACGGTTTTTTGCAATTTTTGACCTACCCAGATGTCCGCAAGAAATTTGAAAACCACTACGATGCTTTTCATACGATACCCTACAACCCTCAATAGGTCACTTTTAAAATTGCCACGGAACGTTCATTGACCTCCCTTGTCAGTGCTTGTTCCACGTGGCTCAATTCTTCTTTGTTTGAGTGTGCCGTAACTGTTCGGCCTGGACTCAGCACCTCAAAATTACCAGATCTCTACTGCTCCACCAAGCACAGAGCGTGACTTTTTTTCCGTGAATGTCAGGCCTCGTCGATTTCTTCGGAACCTCACCGGGGCTCAACCATTGCCGCTTTCCTGTGTATTGTCGTAGTGGACCCACTTCTCATCCGTCGTAACGATGGAGTCATAGAAACCGCTGTTCTTGGTTTTGCGGATGAGATTTCTAGCGATGGCGACTCCTGCTGCGTTGTTTGTGTCGCTGAGCTGATGTGACACTCATTCCCTCTCCCGATTTTACTTTCCGACTGCATTCAAACGATCGGCGATGGTAGAATGGTGACAGCCAAGCCTCTGTGCGACCTCACGTGCGATTTGTATTGGATCCGACGCAATAGCTTTCTTTAATTCCTGGCTATCCACAACTTCAGGACGCTGTTGCTGTTTTTCGTCTTCAAGCCTCTCATAACCGTCTCGGAAACGTTGAAACCTATCGCTTGTATTGACGTAATGATGAAACTGTGTTACCAAATACTTCAAACAAGATGCGATGGGATTCTGCAAGATGAACATAGTGGCGATATCCGTTTGATAAATTACGACCGGCTACCATCCATATCGATAACTAGTGTTGTCACCACCTTTGTCCAAACTCCCTGAATGGAGTTATTTGAGGTGCTGGTCTGATATCCTCTTCTCGAATTTTGCTCGATCACGATAAGTTACGAGTGGCATTGCTGCGTGAGAATATATCAGAGGCAACCTACCTATATCATCAACGATCAACTTCACAAATAAGGTCCAGACGGAAACTGTTTTTATTGTTTGATCGGAGTCAGGTACCACAGCAGGAGCCATTTCGTCACATTCCAAGCTATCGGGGGTTCAAGATCGCTGTCGAGCATCAACATTGTCATGCAGAACGCTCATGATGACGATTTCTGATGGCAATTCTAGAATTTTTCAGTCTAAATTCCGCATGAAAAACAATTATTTTTAACTAGACCGTCAAAATTGAGAAAGGGGGAAGCTTATTGCTGAGAAGAAAAGATTTGGAGAATACTGCAAAAGCAAAACCAAAATTTCGAGAATGGATATCAGATCCGTGGTGTGCATTCTAAAAATTCAGTTTATGCTAAGCTAAGGTGACAAGATATCGTGTCACACGCGCGCAATACGCGCGGTCCCGCGGGCACAACGAGCGAAAATCGCGCTGTCGTCAACGTGTTAAGCTTTGAAAAATCTTTAAAAGGGTCAACGAATCGGATCAAAAGTTTGACAGAAGGTGCTTTTGGAAACGTTTGTTAAACACGTAAAGCTACATAATCCCAGAAATAACAATAGCAGAGAACTAGCAAATCGAATGCAGGCCACATTTATAATCCGACGACCTAATACGTACGATATTGTTGCAAGTTGCAAGCGATGTACACCGTGTGTATGTTTTATTTTTCATGTTTTATGAGTTGTGTTCTCCACGTTATTTTTTAGGTCTTTAGAAAAACCGCTGTTACGTTAACCGCTGTTTGACTATGTTTCCTTAAAGATTCCCTGTTGTTTCCGATAACCTTTATTCCCAAACATGGAAATGTATTTATCAACCACAAACCAAAGAACGTCAAATACGTGACATACAACATTCATTAAGCAAAAAAACCATTTGAATGACATTGCAAATCGATACCCTCTCCTACAAAAGCGATTCCTCAGTCGCTCTTGCTCGACATCCATTCGTAGATGTCTGGGCCGGGGAAAATCAGCGTGGATCTTTATAATCATGAACAGGTCCGTGACGGAAAAGATTCAGCTCTACAGAGACAGAGTGGCTATGCTGGACGCCGAGGCGCTTCGGAATATTTTCCGATCGGCGTGCAATCAATCCGTGTTCGGATTGTACGGAGCTCATATGCGTAAGCTGAACTAATACATATATTGAATCGTCCAGCCATCGACAACAACTTCGTTAGGCGACAAAATTGCGCTCAAATGGTTTGAGGAGGACTTGAGCAATACAGCAAAAATGAAACTGGCAGAGAGAAGAACCAGCTGAACACGCTGTACCGGAATTTGCACAGCTTACGGAATGCGTCGCGAATTTCTACCAATTTTTACCAATCGATAGAAACCTATCCCAATAGAAGGATGAGAAGATCGATCTTGCGGGATGGTCACCAAAGGAATCGACGGCGTCAGTTGCTTTTTCGGTTCGGCTTTTCGGGAGTGTTCGTAGCGGGAATGTTGCTCAGTTGTCTAGCTATGTGTGCACTTTTGTTGGTGAAATAAGCTCCAGGAATCTTTAATCGTCCTAGTACTATCACGGACATTCTGTAGCCTAGACTCCGTCCTTGTTTAACAAACTTGCAATGTTAGGGCAAACAAGATTTGTTTTACTAATATATCATTCAATTATGATCCGTATGGTAGACCCACCCTTGTAAGGAAAGCAGAGGGATGTTTAGCACGATGAATTGTTCCTTGGTATACCACTCAAAAACCAATAAAACGTCAAATTCGAACAAAAGTAGTTTATTCACACATGGTTGTCTCATCATTAAAAGGAAAGAAAGAAAAAGCGGAACATACATATTTATAAATCAGAATACGCTCTAATTTGAAACACGTCGCTGAACTGAGAGGAAACACTCCGACTCCTTGAAACGACAGAAATTCACGACTGTTCAGCGTCTACTGCTAGAAGTTTATGGCTCGTCATTATGCATTTCATGCAAAGCGGTTCGAAGGGCTCGGGACCACCTTGTATAAAGCGGATACCGCCTTGATAAGAGGGCGCATGAATGGCGAACAACATTAGAAGTGGCCTAACCCAGTTCATCGCTGGGATGGAGCACGGCAGTGGTGTGAAAATTTTGTGCAACACAGAACGTCGTATAGAGCCGCCTTACGTAATGATTCCCCCCCCCCCCCCCCCGTCTTCCGATCCTGAGAATGAGGTGGACATTTAAGCGTTGGTTTAACGCAAAGTCTCGCTCATCCACAAATCCTCGCAAAGACATTCCACTTAGGGGTTTGCTGTCGATACGATGTGTACTCTAAGGAGAGCTGCAATCCAAACGGATTTCTCGAAAAACTGGAATTACTGAGCTTTATCGTAAACACCGTTAGAGTAGAAGTCAATTACCATCCCCTCGAGGAGGCTTGTTTGAATATTTTTGATGCGGACGACGTTACTGGATCTCTTGGCTTTCTCCAGCACATCATCAAAGCCAGTTGCTCTTTGAATGCCGCCATATATTCTGATGATCTCCAAATGCAGACGTAAAAGGTTTGTGTGTAGCAGATCAATGCGAATATCAGCTGAAATATGAAAATTTGGCAGTTAGTTGGGATTGGTGTCTTGTCCGCCTACTGCGACAGTTGTATGAGGCAGCCTAAATTTCAACTTTGAAGTCTGGAGAATTTCAAGACAGATATTGTCTTCTTAAGGTTTTTGATCACTTTTCATAATCACTCTTCATTCGGTTCGACTTGAATATTGCGCTGAAATCACCTTCTCGGGACACCGGAAAAATCAGAAGCATCTACATACTTATATTCCTACAACACCACTTCATTGAGGAAAAGGCTAAGCAGAAGTAGGGGCGGTATTCAATATGACAGCCATAAATGAGTCATTGACATCACAAGTGAGGTCGGAACACTGTAGTCTTCCTTGTACAAGCGCCTCACATTCCTGGGGGAAGTTTTTTATGTGAGCCTACAACGTATCTCACCCCCGGCACTTTTTCAAAGAGCAGGAATTCTGCCCTTTCAGGACTTACAGGTTACAGGTTTTGAGGTGCTCATTGAGATGTTAGCAAGAGAAAACAATGTAATACAGTGGAGGAATCTCATTCCCAACAGACAGCAGGGAAACCGTGGTCAACAACAGGTGCATTTAGCAGAAATATTGGCAGTTTTTTGGAAACTGCCACTATTTCTGCAAAATGTTTTTTTTTGGAAACTGCCACTGTTTTCTGAACTCAGAGCAGCGTCTCACCCACCTGTTATGGTTCTACTATTATATGGGAAGGTTCAGAAGCCCATGTCTGAATGGGGGGAACGAGTCAAATAGAAAGAGTCCCCACACGCTAATTAGTATAAAAATGTGTCTCTTTTTCGCCAAGTCGTTAAACCCAAGGAGTAGAGGTCCTTGAAGTTTACCTTTCTCATTGACGGTTTGGTTAAAAAACGGCTAGAAATCAACAATTCGCAAGAAAGTTACTCTCTACAGCACATAGCTGAGGTTAAAACCACAAGTCTCAGTTGAAGTGCAAAAACACCGCAACGCAGGAGAACCAAACCTCCGACCGTCTTCGCATGAAACAACGCCCAGATCCACTTCGCCCGAACCAACCTCACCCGCATCGTGGGCCTACAACAGACCCCCAGGGCTCGTTAGGCGCCAATTCCATAGTACACGGTGCGTAAAAAGTATTGACGCACCTACATTTTGTTTCAGCTCCAGCTTTCTCTTTCTACCTATCTAGGTTTTTGTGTGTTATTTTTGTTTCCTATATTGTGCTCAAAAAACACTCACGAAAAAACTGATGAAACATGACCATCTTCGCTACGGTGGCCCTTTTTTGTCTGTTACCCAAAGAGCTGAATATTTCCTTAACAAGAGAATTAAGCGCTGTTCGAAACGGTTGGTGAGGAAAGAGGTCAGCAACCTAAACGTCAGCCACGGCTCTGTTATAACAGATAATGATTACAATATGTTCAAGCACGATAACGTTCGAATCCAAAATTATCAATCTCTGTCCGATAACGGCAAACAGATAACGCGAGCAGGTGTGAACAGCTTCTCAGACGAGCACAGCTTAAACATGAGTCCGCTGGATTACTCTTTTTAGGCGATTTTGGAGAATGAGGTCTGGGCTACTTTCAACAGAAGTGAACAGTCCCAGAAGGCTACCCTGTTCAAAGCACGGGACGAAATCCAAGCGAGTACTTGCGGCGCGTGCTCATGAATTTTCCCGTCGTTTTCGCTCCTGTATTCTCTCTAAAGGAGCCAACGTCGATTACGAGTTATTCTGTCGTATTTGTAAGATCATTTTCCATATTTCTCAAGTGAATATTTGAAAACTTACTGCGCAATACTATTTCCACAACCGTCATTTACTGCGTCAATACTTTTTACGCACCCTGTAACTTCAAGGACCACTACTCCTTGGATTTACCGACTTGGCAAGAAAGAAACACTTTTTACACTAAATGAGAGATGGGGATTCTTCCTAAATGACTCGCTCTCAGACAAACCCTTCCTTTGTTAGTGCGCCCGACTAAATGCCTTTGACTTTTCCTGTCTTTGAAAATGCTGACGCATTCAACCTAGGCGCCTATCCGAGTTACCGACTATCTTGTCCAGCAGCAACAGCGAGGAATCTGATGTTGTCTCATATAAATATGGAACAGTTCTGTAGCTGGTCGAACGCTTTTGATGATGTTCGCATCCGGCTCAACAAAATGTTGGTTATGAGGCGTTGCGCAAGGAACAGAGAAATGTTTTCTTAACAGTTTCCTCTTGATGACTAGACAGCCTGAAGAGTGATCAAAGTTGTCCACCGTGACTATTAGTGGCGTTTCCAGCACGAGAAAGGAAGCCTCTAATAGCCGGGGCCAATTGTGGTGTCCCACATACAACAGATGTTGGCTCTCTTAAGCAAGACTTTACAACATACCATGTTGCTCTGTAGCAGGAAAATTTGATCCTCCTCAAATCCGAAAGCGTGTCCAATATTTACGCCGAGAATCGCCATGTACCATGAGCAAATGAAGATAATGACGATGACTTTGAGACGTCGGATCACCTTGTTACTCTCGCGACACGTTCTCGATTGTCCTAGATTCGTTGCATTAAAGAAAATTGCACAGAAGCCTAGGTAGCTCTAGAAATACATAGGATTTCCAGTTTTTGAAGCCCAGTACAACCAAGCTCTGAAAACATGGCCTACAAGTGGTGGGTTTAAATCTAGGCGCGTAGAATTTTCTGATTGGTCCTGACAATTTACACGCAGCTGTGAATTTGCCCAATTATCTTAAACCCACAAGCACATCGCATTCGGTTTCGAGGCTAATCACCTCACCCCTGCTTTTCTGCAGAAATGGCACCAAGTTCTGCTTAGCACTTGCTATTAGGTTCTGTTGTGGAAGCTTGGGAGTCTAAACACGAAGCAAATCTTTACGTGCCAGGGATCGTTCATATTGTTCGAGTCGGGTGAGTGCGGATTGGTCCTAAGTAGATTCGAATAGAAATGCACAGCAGCACACTGTATGATGGCTGATAACTAAATATGTGACCTGTGACGACACTGAAAGAGTATTTAATTCACAATTCATTGGTTAAATTTTATTGAATTTGACATTAAAAAAGCATTGGGTGGAAACGTATTGGGCTCGGCCTGTCTTTCAGTGCTACACCAGAGGCATACCCACATCTAGGGTAAAGGGAATTTTCAAGCGTTCCAATAAATCGGAGAGGAGCTAGCTGCAAAAGCACTCTGAGTGTGAATGAAATTGAAAACGAGCGCGGAAACACCTCTCTTAAATCGAGCCACCTCATTTTTTCGCCTCTTCCTATAACTGTGATTCAGAGTACGGGAAGAACTCACTTCTGAAGCGCACCAGCGCTATAATTGATGCATATACAACAACAACCACTGAATTAATGGAGATGTTCGCTATAGACCAGGCTTCGCTAACCATTGGAGCGAGACCTAACAAGGTGATATTAAAGCGAAGAGAAGAAAGCATGTTTTTTGCGAAAATAGCGATCTTCGAAAGAAGAAAAAGGAAAACAAAAAAGCTTTTTACAGAATCGATATGGCGTTGAAACCATATGCTGAAAACTTGTTAACACATACCTAAGGGAGGGTTACAAAATGGAATAAGATCGTCATTCACAGCTATCCATCCCCATAGCGAGAATGGAAATGCGAAGACTGTGCAGAATAAAACGCACGTTACAATATACGGCTTTGTTGGACATATTCTGTACCTGAAGAAAATGTCGTTTAATCTGATTGCGTAAGTAGTTACTATGAATGCGAAAACAGGGTGACCAGAAAAGCAAAGCTTCTTGTCGCGATCTCTATTTTCCTCCAAAATTCATTCAGTGTTTCTAGACAGGAAGGTTGTGCATAAAAGGTTTCTAACTAAAGCCTGCCGCAGCCTAACTATGAGTTGATCGACTGTGATTTTGACCTCATTTTTCACAAATCCTTCTACTGAAGCCCGGCGAAAAGAAATTTTGCGGTAAAAGGGATTTAAAGAACAATACGCCTCGCAATTTAGACACGAACAGATCTCAGCTAAGTGGCCTGAAAGATTGGGCTAATGCGTTTCGAAAGGGATGGTAAAGCAGACCGTCCTCCAGGGGATGGTGTTTTCGACCATCACATGGAAGACGCGGATGCTTCAACTTGGATCATAACATTTCTAGCCGTTATCTAGAAGGATTGTGCCGTAATTCTTTTTTTCTTTTTTCTTTTCGCTCTAGGAAGTGGTTTGAACGTCTTCCTCCAGCTCTTGCTCACTGCCAAACGTCCTCACAATTCAAGACTGCGCTTAAGAAAGTAGACATTCTGTCTGCTATTGGCGCCTCTGATGTGTGTTAGCTAGTAGAGGAGCATTTCGAGTTTTATGCTTCTTTTCATTTTTGGTCCTTTTTTCGAGTTGTATTCCAGGCGTCAAGGCAAATTGCTGGGCAGCTAAGGTAAATTGATTTGACGGTTTTCTCTAATAAGCTAAACAGTAGTATATGCTATGCTTTTGAAACCCACAGACTCAGCTTATGACTGGATGCGCCTCTTATTGTTAGGCTCAGCCCGGCTACCAGGCAAGCTTAGCAGTTATCGCTATGTTTCGCTCTTTCGCTGGTTCGTTCTTTGGAGCCTTATCAGGGTAGGACACCACCAATCTCTTGTCCTTTAGTGTGAGCTGGCAGCCTTTGGATGTCTCTCATCATCAGACTTTTGTTACTGGAAAAATGCAGATGCAAATTCTATCGTTCTTTTTGTCATTGATCGCGACCAGTCCCAGCATGTCCCTTCTGCAATGCCGCCTCTTGTCTATAAAATTTACATGGTAAGGGAGCGCTCGGAATGCATATTTTTCAGTTTTATATTAGCTCTTTCTCTAGTTTTGGCCAATCTTGTGTTGAAGTGTCTGCTGCGGAGTCTGTTAGAGTCAAGAGTTTACCTACTGTTCTTTGTTGTTGTACTGTGTTGTTGTACAAGCGCTGGATTCGGCGCATAAACAAATAATTAAATAAAAGCGAAAGGAGAAATTAGGCGGAAGCACTTACCAAACCGGCACCAGAAGTGCAATCAGCAGATCGACCGACATCATCAGAGTCATAGCGGACTGATGACAAACAACAAAAATGTAGAAGAATATGACGCTGTAACAGGTCCTCCTGGATATTGGCTTGAACGTCAGAGCAAATCCCAAATCGACGACTTCGAATAGGAGACAGAGCAAGTGATTGAAGGAATTCAAGCCGAGGAGAATTCCTGGATTAGCTGTAGTTCGAAGTTGAAAAGTAAACGGACACCACAAAGAAACAGAGTGATCTCTTTCGCATGCTTTCTCCAAACGAGCGTTTTGTCGCAACATTGCGCAGGCATACATGAGCTAATGAGGCTAATAAAGGCCTAAAAGCGAGTGTTCAGCAAGGAATTAGCTCCCAATTAAATTTTCTCGTCTCACAATCACAGAGTGTTAAGAAAATGATACGTTTGAAGGCTAAAACAATCAATGAAGCAAGTTCGCCTATGTGTGTAGGTGGAAAATAAAGCATGGCGATCAAAAAACGACTTTGCTTCCGAAGATCTAATGACTATCAAAAAATGATAATACATTACCTGGTTTACTATGAAATGAAGATTTGCGAACAGTCATCCATAGCAGTTGAATGTTGCCGAACACTCCGAGCACATTTAGCACAACGACTTCAGCCACCATTATGTACGTGTTGATCGCTAGCGTTTCGTTTTTCATCGCTCAAACATCAACAGCTGCAACACCTCCTTGCTTCTTCGATTATAAGAAGATATACAGCGCTCACAAATTTTCGGGCATTTGTAGGCCTAACCAAATACAGGATAATGATTCATTATGCTATTCTTATGTTTCTGTACTCTTTTTTAGAAGCGATTACAGGTGCACGAACTATTACATTATATTGGAGATGAAGCTGCACAGTTAATATTAATCGGTCCATGGGTCTAGCTAATCTACTCTGGAGCATCTATAAGCTGAATTTTCAAATTGCTCGACATGAAAAGGATCGAACACACCGGATTGGCTTTAAATAGGGATCCAGCTAAAGATTTTAAGAAAAGACAAGATGTTTTTAACTTTTGATACTCTGCGTCCGATATACAGGAAGCCATCCGTTTTGAATTCAAAATAGACTCGAGCACCTCGTGAATAAATCTCGGAATCAAACACGTAAGGATTATTTTCCAGGTGAACAGTGTTACAGGCGATAAAGGCAAAAACACTGTAGACAACTGAGAACAAGCGGATTGTGCTAGGCTCCTTTTTCACAATATCATTGTATATTTACTTGAGGGCTAATAGGAAAACACCGTTGCAAACGGAGTTCTCATGACGAATACATAGGGAAAGGTGCAATACTATGTACTATTTGCGAATTGGGCAACCAGGGATAATAGAACAGATTCTGCTTGAGAGTTGAGTCATAGGTTCTACACTCGTTTTCAAAGGCTTAAACTATATCTGTGACTGGACATAGTGAGTTCCAAGGTTGAATTATCAGTTACAGTTACTCTCCGGTGAAACAGAACCTGCAAAATAGATTCGCCTTAAAAAAGAGACGGGTGAGCAACTGCACTTCATCCAAACGATTCCGGGTTTCAAAGGTTGTTGTGCCCGGCTGCAGATTCCGTATATGCCCGGCTGGAGCTAGGCAAGCCGATGAAGCCGATTCCTAAGATGGCTTACGTGAGTATGAAAGCTCGAGCGCCATTCCGCTTGTCTGAAGATGACGCCATTTTCCTCAAGTGTTACATCAAACGAGGAAGGAAATTTCCATCCGGACCAGCTGCCGAAGCTTCCAGAAACAGTGGAGGAGATTTAGACAGCAGCTCAAGGAATTGCGTTGCATTTCTTGGGTGCTCTGTTGGAAATTCTGCCAAATGCTACTTGGAAACATACAGCGATTCAGAACCAAGGAACCAGGTTTTAGCCTAAAAATTATTGCTCCAACAATAATTTTTACAAAGAGGTCTCCAAACTCCGTCACCCTTTTTTTTAAGTGAAAGGGATCACAGACTCCTTGCACGGGACCACGTGGCTCGACTTACATCAATCCAGAATATGACCACTTTTTGTACGATCTCTGCGACGAAAGAGCCAACTCCTTGAAGACCACCAAGCGAAGGTACATCATTTTTCGAAGCAGAGCCTCACCGTTCATTTGCAAGGGCAGTCGGTCCCAAAAGCGCTACTAAGGTTACGGGACGCTTCTGCCGCAGAATGTCCCAATTTAAGTTCGTAAAGCATTATGACTCGCATTATGACTAGCGGCAAACGCTGCAAAACACAAGTTCGAAGGTATACACCTACTATAGCCCCATGTAATAAAAACTCCATTAGCTTGTGGTACGCGTTGTTCCATCGAAAATTTTCTCGGCGTTTGCCTTATACATGGTACAAGGTTCACATTGTATAAGGTTGTTTATTGAATTTTCAAAGGAAGCTAGCCCTTCGAAGTCCATCTACGATTTCTCAGGTCATGTAGCAGAAACTTCTATACTCGAGCAGTTGGATTATTTTCGCGAACGTGTGGAACTGGCACGACTAACCATTTTCAAATTTTGTCCCGGAATAGAATCATAGCGCTAATTCTGGAGCAGACGGTCTGCTGATGTTGGACTTGCTGATCCCGTTCACCCACTACGTCCCTACTCAATCACTGGTGCATGACCTCGCAGGTGAGCAATTATTTTGAGACTATTCGTGCCAGGAAACCTCTTTCCTGAACCAAAAACGATGAAAGTGGCTATTACACCTTGAGTCTTCCCTGAAGTGCTTCGGCTTATGGCTTTAAAATGAATCTAGAGTATTCAAACTACTGTTCGAAAACCTGCTATAACAAAAAAGGTGCACCAGAAACTAGTTAAGGAATGTGAAAGTGCTCTGTCGAGGCTATATGTAGATGTGTTTCACTTTATTGGTATAGTCTTAGTTGGAAGCGCAACTGTTAATATTACGAATCCTTCGTGTTCATACATTCTTATAAGTATCAGCGTCAGATCTTCCTCCACTGCAAGTTTCGCACAACTAAAAATGCCTCAAAAGTGGACCCGCAAGTTATTTTGGATGCTCACGAACAAATCACGGACATTAAATTTTGAACCCATTCCGTCCCTCATTTCTCTCTTTTCAAAAACAATCCGCATATGCTTGCTTAGAAGGGTTTGGATATTAAAAAGAGGTCCTAGTAGTAATCGGCCAGTGCAACCAGTCCGTTCTTCTGGAGGTGTTCCTGCTGTTTGTATTTCATTCTGATCTACCAGAATAGCCAGAAATTTTTGTTGCTTTCAAGCGAAAATGCCGCTAGCTTCCAAGTTGAACCAAACCTTAGATGTCGTAAAGATAAGTATTGAAAATTGTAAAAGGACTTTGCAGCTCCTCCACAACGGACCTCTTCTGCTGAGATCTGCCATTTTAGGCATATTATTCGCATTATTTCATACTACAAAGTGTGAAAACTAAAGAAAGGCCTGCTCGCTAATTCCCCGCAGAAATAAATGAAATTTGGGAATTCTGAGAAGATTACGATGCCAATTCTGGAACTGGAAAGGAATGTAGTCCTTGCGATTGTATTAAGCTGTGACGATGCGTAAACGAATACTGTGAATAACTCAACAAAATGACCGAAGAGTGTAGTTGTTTAACAGGTGCAGAATTGTCATTTAAGAAGGCGGTACTTCGTGTGCTGATCTGAATGGGAGGAACGAGTCACATAGGAAGAATCCTCACCTCTCAATTAGTATAAAAATGTGATTATTTTTTGCCAAGACGTTAAACCCAAGGAGTGTGATGTCCTTGAAGTCACAACGGAATACGGCGCATCATAAGAGTTTGGGGGTCTTGTACGCCGGCGATGCCTCTGCCGGCAAGCGGCTCGGAGCGCAGTGGAAGTGGGGTTGCTTTATGCGAGGATGGTCGGCGGTTTGGGTTTTGTGCGCTGCTGCATTCTTGCATTTCGAATGACTGGTTGAGATTTGGGGATTCCGACGTCTAACCATTTTCAGATGTTTTTATACATAATTTTCCAGCAGAATGCTGTGATATTCAGCATGAATGTAGGAATGTTCAACACCAGTAAGTGATACACAGGGGGAAAGTGCATGAAGCAGCACTAATGACACAATACGGGCAGTATATAAACAGGCTCCTCGCAGTCTGCTTCCATACATGGACCAATGACCTCAGGAAAAAAACATCCTGCTCGGATTTTCAAAAGAGACCAGGATGTGACGGCGGAGGTGGTTAAATGAGAAACGACGTCTGCGGATCCCGCAAATTAACCTAAACGGCATCGATACACAATTCCCTCATCTTTGCCTGACACCTGGAAATCAGTGATCTGTTGGAGGTTTTCGAAACCCTAACACCAGCAACGCCTGCCGATGCTCGAGTAATGATCCACCTGCTCATGTTGAAGTGTGGTCCACCTTTAGACAAGGAGCCTTCGAGGGAAGAAATCAAGCTGGCCGAGCGGACGGCCAGCATATTCAAGGACTTCGAAGTCCTTGTGTAACGTATCAGCCCAGCGCTGCTTCGGGCGCCCTCTAGGCCGCTTTCCAGACACTACGAAGTTAAGGCCTCTCTTACGAACGCTGTCTTGCTTTCAACACAGAACGTGGCCGTACCATCGTAAGCGAGCTTCGCGCATCTTGTCCGCTATCGGCGCGACACCGAACTTCTGCCGAATAGCCTCGTTCCGGATGCGGTCCAGGCGCGTGACTCCAACCATCCAGCGCAGCATCTTCGTTTCCATTACGCTGAGGCGACTTTCCGTTTCCTTTGTCGCAGGCCAACACTCAGCTCCGCACATCGCTACCGGCCAGACGACGGTTTTATAGATCTTCGACTTTAAGCGCTCTGGCATCTTCTTGTCGCACAGTGCTCCAGTCAACGAGCGCCACTTCGACCAAGCTGCACTCAAGCGTGAGTGCACTTCAACCATCAGACTGCCATCAGAGGCTATCGCTGATCCCAGGTATTTATACACCGAAGTGCGTGCAAGCTCAGTACCGTTAATCTTAATGGAGCTGGACTCATTTACGTCAGTCGTGAAATACTCGGTCTTTTTGACGTTCAATTTGAGTCCGAACATGGCCATGCGATCGCACCAAGCTTGCACCTCTCGCTCGAGCTCACCTCTGTCTTCGCAGGCGAGCATCACGTCATCAGCATATAGCAACGTCCAAGGAACGGGCTTCTGAAGATCTCGCGTTATAAATAAAAAAATCCATTACGACAACAAAGAGTAGTGGGGAAAGCGCAGATCCTTGGTGCACCCCAACAGAGATGGGAAACTCCGTCGAGGTTCCTGCTGCAGCTTGCACACGACTCTTTCGACAAGAGTATAGCATTCGCATCCACTCTACAAATTCTTCGGGAACACCGTGCTGTCGTAGGGCGTACCATATAACCTCACGCGGTACGCGATGGAAGGCCTTCTCCAAGTCGAGAAAGGCAAGATGCACCGGCCTCTGTTTCTCGCGATGCTTCTCTACCAGAATACGGGCGGCATGTATGGCATCGATAGTGCCACAACCAGCCACGAAGCCGCACTGATTGCTGGAAAGCTTGACAATTTCGCGAATTCGGCTATCGTGGATTCGCTCGAAGACCTTCATGCTGTGCGGGAGCAACCGAATCGGACGGTAATTTGAGCAGTCTGCAGGGCTGCCCTTCTTCTTCCAAATCGGGATCGTCGTACTTTCCTGCCAAGCCTCAGCACCTTCTTCTCCGCTACAACCTGGTTGAAAAACTTGGCCAACCACTCAGCAGAGTACCAGAACTTTGACTTCCATAAGTCAGCTGGCAAGTCATCTGGACCAGTCGCCTTGCCCGGTCTCATCATCCTCAGAGCGGCGTCAGTTTCCTCCACAGTGATTTTGTGGACGGGACCGTGGATAGGAGCCACAGAAGGGACGGCCGGATGAGGGAACTCTTTAGTCGAAATTCCCTCGAAATGATCGCACCATCGCTTCAAGGACTTTTTGCGCTCTGTCAGAAGATGGCCGTTCTCATCATTGATGCCAAAGAACTTCTCTATATCCTCGGATTGACGATGACGGTTTTTCGCAGCTGTTCAGGTAAAGAAAAAGTCTAGTCGTAAGGCAATTAAAGAACCACCGTTTAAATCTCGCGTGGAACCAGACACTAACAAGCATAACCGCTATTCAAATCTGCTGTTTAGCAATGTGCTACCACGCTAATAAAATTGACGTCTTAAAAGGGTAGCTTTTATCAGTCATCAGATTTAACAGTCACCAGTCATCTCCGTTCAGATACGCCATTCATAGGAGCATAAATTGCTACCTCTCAATCTAAGTGGCACGTTCAGTTCCCTTTGGCATGAGAATAGCAGTAGTAGGAGTGTAGAATGGAATCAGACAGCTGCATGAAGCGAAAGTTTTGGATCTTTAATTGGTGAGTGTACGTTTTTGGCTGGCAAACAGAAAACTTTCGCACCTGCTTGACTTGCGGCTGTTAGTATCAAATGAGAAGATGTGAATCAACGTCTCCACCAAGCAGCACCTGCTGGGTGTTAATGTTTGCCGCAGCGAAATCAACGAAATGGAAAAGGATGTTCAGGAGGAAACATAAGGCGAACTTGGCAACCTAAACTCCACTATCTATCTAAGAGAAGTTCGTATGAGCTGAAGGTTCAAAATAGCTTCTGCAGGAAGCAGCTCTGTGCATTTATAGTTCTACTTATGCCAATGGGTTGGATAGAGAGTTTCTACCGTTCTATTGCTTGAAATGATTCTACCTTGCTTAACCTTTTGCAGTACGGCTAGATGGGCTAACACCATTACGTACAAGACAATATGTTTCAGTTCCGTATAAAAAATGGGGATCTCCTTCGAAGCATTGCTGATGTCGGGACAACCGGAAAGATGATTTCCAGACATTCAGCTTCAGTCTCAAAAAGCTTAGCAATCTCAAAATCAGAGAATACATGCCAAAACTGGATGAAGAATTTGGTGCTTCGGTGATGCGAAATTACCCACGAAGGGAACAATAAACCGCGGATGATGATAAATGATAAATCCCATAATAGCAGCTTACGATGGCTAAAGGAGAAGGTGTCTAGTTCTCCTTCATATTCTTCGTAATTTTTTTTATCTGGCCAGCTTAAGCTGAATTCAGTCCTTTTCCAATACCTACAAAGGTTTTAAAACAATACCTACAAAGGTATTAGAACTTCATAGATGGACCCACTTGTCGAATAAACAGAGCGAGGAAATGTTAGTGTTAATGTTAATAACTTGTTACCATTTCTTGCTCCGCTATCAGATTCATCAACCGCTTAACGCCCCCTAACGGTGGAAATGCCGCCAAACCTCCTGATATGACATACATTAGCATCATGTTTGGCGGTATTTTCACCGTTAGAGGGCGGTAAGTGGCTGATGAATCTGGCTCCTGAAGGCGCTTTATCAGTGTTTCTCCTTTGCCTCCGCTTACTGAAAAGAGGTTCAACTGCCCTTTGGTTTTTTTGCTTAGCCTCTATGGGGCTGCCTATTTGGTGTAGGCTTCACATCAATTTGCACTCTGTATCTCCTCTTCAAAGTCCCTTTCAATGCTTCGCCTTCGAACAATTTTTTTCTCACGCAACGTACAGTAATTCAGTCCACTTCTGGCGCACTGTTTCCTTGACTGGAGCTATAAAGCAGCACAACATTTTTTTCTATATCATGGTGTGCTCTTCACTTCACTTAGTCCAAGACAGCCATCGCTGCAACAAAGAAATAAAAAGGGGAATTGTAAAGTGCGTTTATGGATGGTCGGTTTTCGAATTTCGGGTTTTTCTTCCTAATAATTTACTTGTGGTATGTGGTGTTCGGACTGCCTCTCGCTTGATAGCGGCTTCAGAAGAGAATGTGCTGAGAAGAATGAACGATGAACTTTGTAAGTTTGAGACGACATTTGGGGAGTAACCTCTAATTGATGATGACATTTCCGCGCTCTAAAGCGCGCCGATGTTAAACAACTCGTGCATCAACTTCGAATAAACGTCAGCGAGACAGTACAGTTTGATCCCACCCCAATCTCCACTGAAGAACGCTAACAAAAATTACAAAAAATGATAGTCATTCTCATTAGCTTTCCTATAAATTCTTCAAATTTACCAGAACACTTATGCAGATTTTCTGGACCTGGATCCCATATGGTGTGAGAAACCCTCTCCTGAGACAATAGGCAGCAAGAATACAGTACATGGCTCGCACTGTTATCTGGGGGCATGTGGAGCTTCCTTTGTAAGCACAAACGCACAAAATAGAAAGTGACTTGCGCACTAAAGAATGCACCTGTATAATACATAAAATACACCCGAGTTTGTAAGATCAATCACTTCAGCAATCTAGTAAGAGGTGAGACATATTCTTTGCATAAACATTTCTGCCGACATTGGAGAATAATCTCTTCTCAGAAACGTAACTTGAAATAACGTATCACTCAGCGCAAATAATTGTCAGCAAAGCTGTAGCGTTTCCTTCAGCTTATTTGGGTATTCAGGCGTTATGTTAGCAGAAGAAGCAACATTTTTCCAATTGACTGGATTCTGAACAGCGCAAAAGTTCAGCGAGAAGCCGAGCTATCAATGCTATTCGTGCGTCTACGGCGTTGATGTGACCAGGGCTCAATAACAATTCGTCTTCTCCGACCTCAAAATCGCCTTTGACCAACGGCAACAAGTCAAGCGAAGAGTCTTAAGTAAGACACGTAGCTCAATATCCTTCACAATGTGGTTGCACCAATAGATCTCGCTAGTTCTTTTATCATTTGAAGATTTCGCAGATCCCTATTCTACCAAACCCTTGTGTTATGCCACGACGAAAGGCCAATACATCTCTCATGGAGCTAATTCTGGAGAAGTCAGCAGAAGTCAGTCATTCAAATGCCTATATGCCCGGCGGTTGTTCGAGAATGGGCATGTCACAATCTAAATTTTTAAAAGTGACGCCGCTAAAGTGCAGTACCAGTTATAGAAACTACATAAAGAGCGTCTCCAAGTTTCAAATGAATATTTAGAGTTGAAATGCAATTCAGAAATAGAAAAAAGGATGAAGGACAGATGGAGGCGAGAATACGTCAGAATATTCCTCGTGTACAAAACCGTTCCGATTAACCCTGAAGCGCTTCTCACTTCCTCTTCTCAGCACCTGTTCTCGGGCTTTAATGGGAATATTGAATTTTGGCAGTTCAGGTTTTTTGTGTGTTGGAAGTAACTTTCATCAAGGGCCTCACTCTACAAGTTAGGGTAACTCAAGGCATTATTTTTGCCACAGAAACATATACCACAATACATTCCGTAATACATACATGCTCAATTATTTTATTTCAGTTCATAACCACTACTTCACCGTTTTGGACTTCAGAACCGTTCCCTGTTCCTAACCGCTTCTTGAGCGACGTGGTTGCTTTACGTTGGGAATTGACAAATTGACTTGAAGTTGACCGACAAAGGCAGTTTCATTATAGGCAATGTATATACAATAGTAGGAGTGTCTTTTTGACCGCGTCGCGCGGTCAAAAAGACGGTTTGCGACGGAAAATTCCGTTGCAGTCCGTCGCATGCTCATAACTCCTTCAATTTTAAGTTGTTTGAGAAACTGTTGGCACCGTTCGATTCGTCTCCTCGAGATCTACACAAATGTATATGAAACTTTACCAGACCACCGCGTTTTCGCCATGGGTTGCCTAAAAAATAACTGCAGCAGGCTTTTGCGATTAGAGCACCTTATTTCTCAGGACGTGCATGTTTTCGAGTATCTCAAGCATGGCCTACGTTGTCAGTGCTCTACCATGCCTGATCCGAGAGTGCGCCGAGCACAATGTATATAGGATCGAACCTATCAGTCGAGTGGGAGAAAGAATGTCCACGCGTTTCTATCTTCGCTTAATGGAATATGTAAAGCGTTCAAGACTATCTAGCACCGTTCGGAGAATTTTGTAAGAAATTTCCGGCCATCCTATATCCTACTTAGGATTTGCTCCAGTTAGTCCGACGATACTTTGGAGTACGCCGTGCGCAATGCATATACGATAGAACCGTTTAAAAATAAGATTAGATTAGAAAATTCCGCCCGTAAGGTATAAGGTGCTTTCTAATAATTGTTGATTTCGCATAACTTTTGCTACAAATCAGTGTCCTATTTAAGCTACAGAACATGAAGGTAATGCATATTCAGACTGAGCTCATCCGATCCGCATAGATGATCCTACTAAAAAGAATAGCGGGAAGAAATCACAAATAAAATTGTACCAATTTAATACGATGAGTTTAGTACAATCAAAAGTACTGTCGCGAGCAGCTTCGTACATTATGAAGAAGACTAAGCTCATTTAGCCTACGCCCGAGGACGGATGAGACGAGAATTGGCAAGAAACTGTGCAGTTCTCCTTTGTAGGGAAAACGAACAAGACGTTTTCCGAAAGCTAGCAACATGTCACGAATACATTCTAACAGAACATTTAAGAAGCGATTGCACAAAAATTGGGCGGAAAGCAGGAAAGCGTAGTAAAACGTGGAACCCATTCTCTGAGAATAGTTACCAAGCTGCACGCCCACAGTAGAGCGAAAATGGGGAAATAAGAAAAGCGCGTGAAAATCTGTGCATGAAAAACTTCGCACTCTTCGCTTTGAAACGGCAATCTCAGAACCACGAACTTAGTCTTTTTTTAATAGGGATTTAACTCCTGCAAAATTTATGGTTTTCATTACATTCGCCTAAATTTGAACAGCGATATGGTCTAAATATTAGTGTCAATTCCAGAAAATGTAAGAAGCTCGAATGGTGCAAAGGCTCAAAGCAGCAACTAGTACTGGACTAGTCGATGGGGCGGAGCAAGTGGGCTTAGGGGAATGGGCGTGAGCTAACTGCTCTCTAAGACTAACTCGTCCGTCAGCAGCAGTTCACTGCAAACGGGGAAGTGAGCCTTTCAGGAGCCTACCCATACTACAATACCGCTCGCGCCTCACGGTCAAAAGTGGGCGAAAAAACGCCAACATAGCGTCGCAAAGCGTCGCACGCTCATAACTCCTTCAGTTTTAGGTTTCTTGAATAAAGGTTGGTACCGTTCGATTCGCCTCTTCGAGATCTACGCAAACATGTGTAAAACTTTACCGGAACACCCGTATTTTCGCCGTGGGTGGTCCAAAATTGGCTGGAGGGGCGATTAGAGCAGCTTATTTCCCAGGATATGCGTTCTTTCGGAGTATCTCAAAGATGGCGTACGTCGCCAGTGCTCTGTCATGCCAGGAATGCCCCGAGAGTGCGCCGTGCACAATGCACACAGAACCTAACCTATCAATCGAGTGGGCGAGCGCATGTCACCTGCGCTTCTATCTTCTCTCACTGGGAACTGCGACGTTTTCAAGACTATTTCGAGCCGTTTGGAGAATGTTATCAGAAATTTTCCGCCACCCCACTCAGGATTAGCTCCAATCTGTCCCAGCGAAACTTTGGTGTGCGCCGTGAACAATGCATACAGAATCGAGCCTTTCAATCAAGGGGGGGGGACAGCTTGTAGACTGAGCGTTTGGGGAGTTTTATCAGAAATTTCCCACCACCCCACCCAGGATTAGCTCCAACCTGTCCCAGCGAAACTTTGGTTGCGCCTTGAACAATGCATACAGAATCGAACCTTTCAATCAAGGGGGGGACAGCATGTAGACTGAGCGTTTGGAGAGTTTTATCAGAAATTTGCAGCCGCCCTCCCCAGGAGTTGCTCTAAGGCTGTCTTGCAAGCTTTTGAAGTGCGCCGTGAACAATACATACGGATTCGTACCTTTCAATCGAAGGGGGCGACCGCTCGCAAATTGCACGAATGGGCGTGTTCGGAGCGCAATAGCTCTGTCAATTTGTAACCTTTCATGCTGCGGCTTGTAGGTTTTGTAGGCATCGAACGTTCTGTACGTACGCCAAAGTTGAATGGCTTAGCTTAGGAAGGGGCAATGTTATAGGGGTACGAATATGCAGGTGAGGATTGTGTGAAGCATTTTTTTCCGATTTCCGTGGATCACTGCGAGAAGATGCGGCGAGCTGACGGCTTTAAAATACGTACGTGAACAGAGTGCATAAGGTACTTTACGACGATATGCTCACAGCTCCTCAGTTGCTTAAACTGCCTTAGCCTCGGCTGGCGTTTTAGCGCGGCAAAAGCTAGCGGTTAGAGTTTCTTGCGCTCCTACTCGCCCAGGTTTGAGTCTTCGACAATCGGAATGGCACAGTTCCGTTCAGCATGAAAAGCTCTATCGAACGGTATCAATCCCGACCGATTTTGGAATCATCAATTTTTTGACAGTTTAGCATAGAGGACAGGCCGCGGCGGAAGGACGACGACGTCATCGAAAAAACGATGTCTTCGAGTTGGGCCATGCTTGATACCGTTCGATAGAACTTTTCATGGTGAATTGAACTGTGTCATTTAGAATGGGAAAAACTGTAATCTGGGCGAGAAACAGCGCGGAGAGCGTCTGCCGTTGTTGCGCTAAATTGCACGCGCGGGCGTGTTCGGAGCACAATAACTCTGTCGAGTTCGAATCGTTTCGGCTGCAACTTGTGTTTGTTGTAGGCAGTAGAACGATATATAAGCATGCTAAAGTAGAATGGCTTAGCTTAGGAGGGGGCAATGTTATAGCGGTGCAAAAATGCAGGTGAGGCTTGCGTGATGCATTTTTTTCCGAATTCGGTTAACCACTGCGAGAAGACGCGACGAACTAAAGCCTCAAAATGCGTACGCGAACAGAGCGCTTAAGGTACGGTACTTTACGATGACGTGGTCAGAACTTCTCAGCTGCCTAAACTGCCTTAGCCCCATCTGCCGTTTTAGGGCGGCGGACTTAGCGATTGAAGTTTCCTGCAGTCTTACTTGTCCATATTTGGGTTTTCGACACTCCCAATAACATCGTTCTGTTCTGCTTGAAGAGCGTTATCGAATTGTATCGATGTCGACCGATTTTGGAAACGTAGGCCTGTGTTGTACTCCCGCGGGAGCATCCGCGGAACCTCCGAGGACGAGGGGTGCACCGCAGACGGCGAGCGTGGCGGGGCGCGGTGATTGGCCAGGTGAGGGATCTCGGCGCGATTCCCGCCCTTCCGCGAATGCTCTCGCGGGAGTATAACAGAGGCCATAGATTTTTCGGCAATATTCCATCGAGGGCGTGGCGCCCTAGGCCGAGCTGCGCGAACGATGACGTCATCAAAAACAGGTATTTTCGAAATTGGCCAAATCTCCTCGTGCAAACTTCGTCCAAAATCGTCTAGGGTTTATTTGGGGCGCTGATTACGAATCCGACGTTCGTTTTTATTCCGCCGACATCAGCGGGTTGCTTCCCATTTGAGGGTGGTCGGGTCACGATCACCGATCACCCTCAGTTATCGGCATGAGCGCTCTCCTGCCCTAATCGTACAAATGTACCTCGGCATCGTGTTTGGCACCCCGAATAAGTCCCCGACCCTACACGAATTTTGAACAAAATCGATGATCCTGACCCGACCACCCTCAATTATCCAGAAGCAAATCCAAAACCTACCGAAGTCGACGGAATTTTCAAAAACTGACGTCGGATTCGTAATCAGCGCCCCAAATAAACCCTAGACGATTTTGGACGAAGTTTGCACGAGGAGATTTGGCCAATTTCGAAAATACCGGTTTTCGATGACGTCATCGTCCTCGCAGCTCGGCCTAGGGCGCCACGTCCTCGATGGAATATGGATATTGCCGAAAAATCTATGTTTCCAAAATCGGTCGACATTGATACAATTCGATAGCGCTCTTCAAGCAGAACAGAACGATGTTATTGGGAGTGTCGAAAACCCAAATATGGACAAGTAAGAGTGCAGGAAACTTCAATCGCTAAGTCCGCCGCCCTAAAACGGCAGATGGGGCTAAGGCAGTTTAGGCAGCTGAGAAGTTCTGATCACGTCATCGTAAAGTACCGTACCTTAAGCGCTCTGTTCGCGTACGCATTTTGAGGCTTTAGCTCGCCGCGTCTTCTCGCAGTGGTTAATCGAATTCGGAAAAAAAGTGCATCACGCAAGCCTCACCTGCATTTTTGCACCGCTATAACATTGCCCCCTCCAAAGCTAAGCCATTCTACTTTAGTATACTTATATATCGTTCTACTGCCTACAATAAACACAAGTTGCAGCCGAAACGATTCGAACTCGACAGAGTTATTGTGCTCCGAACACGCCCGCGCGTGCAATTTAGCGCAACAACGGCAGACGCTCTCCGCGCTGTTTCTCGCCCAGATTACAGTTTTTATCGCTCTAAATGACACTATTCAATTTAGCATGAAAAGCTCTATCGAACGGTATCAAGCATGGCCCAACTCGAAGACATCGTTTTTTCGATGACGTCATCGTCCTTCCGCCGCGGCCTCGTCCTCCATGCTAAACAGTCAAAAAATTGGTGATTCCAAAATCGGTCGAGATTGATACCGCTCGATAGCGCTTTTCATGCTGAACGGAAGTGTGCCATTCCGACTGTCGAAGACTCAAATCTGGGCGAGTAGGAGCGCAAGAAACTCTAACCGCTAGCTTTTGCCGCTCTAAAACGCCAGCCGAGGCTAAGGCAGTTTAGGCAACTGAGGAGCTGTAAGCATATCGTCGTAAAGCACCTTAGGCACTCTGTTCACGTACGTATTTTAAAGCCGTCAGCTCACCGCATCTTCTCGCAGTGATCCGCGGAAATCGGAAAAAATGCTTCACACAATCCTCACCTGCATATTCGCACCCCTATAACATTGCCCCTTCCTAAGCTAAACCATTCTACTTTGGCGTACGTACAGAACGTTCGACTGCCTACAAAAACTACAAGCTGCTGCATGAAAGGTTACAACTTAATAGAGCTATTGCGCTCCGAACACGCCCATTCGTGAAATTTGCGAGCGGTCGCCCCCTTCGATTGAAAGGTTCGAATCCGTATGTATGTTTACGGCGCACTTCAAAGGCTCGCTAGACAGCCTTAGAGCAACTCCTGACTAGGGCGGCAAGAAATTTCTGATAAAACTCCCCAAACGCTCAGTCTACAAGCTGTCCCCCCCCCTTGATTGAAAGGTTCGATTCTGTATGCATTGATCACGGCGCACACCAAAGTTTCGCTGGGACAGATTGGAGCTAATCCTGAGTGGGGTGGCGGGAAATTTCTCATAACATTCTCCAAACGGCTCGAAATAGTCTTGAAAACGTCGCAGTTCCCAGTGAGAGAAGATAGAAGCGCAGGGGACATGCGCTCGCCCACTCGATTGATAGGTTAGGTTCTGTGTGCATTGTGCACGGCGCACTCTCGGAGCATTCCTGGTACGACAGAGCACTGGCGACGTACGCCATCTTTGAGATACTCCGAAAGCACGCATATCCTGGGAAATAAGCTGCTCTAATCGCCCGTCCAGCCAATTTTGGACCACACACGGCGAAAATACGGGTGCTCCGGTAAAGTTTCACACATGATTGTGTAGACCTCGAAGAGGCGAATCGAATGGTGCCAACCTTTTTTCAAGAAACCTAAAACTGAAGGAGTTATGAGCGTGCGACGCTTTGCGACGCTATGTTGGCGTTTTTTCGCCCACTTTTGACCATGCGGCGCGAGCGGTATTCTACCTTTGGTTCATACCCCACTCCTGACTCAAACGGTGATGCGTCCGCCACTGAACCAACCTCCACTGCCGGCTCGGTCGAGCAAGGCAAGCCGGATCAAGACGATTCTTGCAATGGAACATCTAACGTTGTCAGCACCTGCCTTTAGGGCCGCTTCAGCGTGCTTGCCCCAAATTCATTGCTCTATTACCCTTCTCTTCACGAATAGCTTCAAGGGCTCGACCCTTGTTGCTAGTGCTCTTTAAGGGCAACAAACCTGCTACGAGTTGGGGGGGGGGGAACAGGAACAGCGGTTGTTTTCAATAAGCTCCGCAATGACGTTCAAATTTACCTTGTATGGAGAAGTGGGGCAAGCGATTCCTCCAAGTGCCAAAGTTGTCTTCATGCATCTTCCGCATTCTATGTTGAGAAATAGCGCTGTTGAGGGAGACCGCTGCTCTTGCTTTGTACGTATTGTGGCAAGCTTCGCTGACCCAGCGTTTCTTTTTGTTATGGGGGAGGGGAGTCATCTGATCCAAACGGAGAGCTGGTGTTGAGAAGTACGGCGTCATTTTATGGATATCGCCTTTTCTTGACACTGAACACATTTTAACCGTATTTCCACTTCTAATCCCCTTTTCTTAACAGAAACCTTCACAGCAAGTTTACCAGAAGGCTATGAAGGTACAAATTCGGCTTCGTAAATCGTATTTCGACCCTTCAGACCATCCACCGGCAGTGAAAGGGCAACTGAGGGGGCGAGAACTAGTCGCTTTCAATAGCTGTGCAAGGTCGCCTCGTCATGAGAATGTTTTGCTTGAATAAAAAATACGTTCTGTATCAATACATGCCCCTTCGGCAACTGTCACAGCTCGAGGTATGTATGCGAGGTCAATTAGAACCTCCTCCTCGCTCCTCGTTAAAGTCTCGCCACCTCCTCCCGACCAGCGTCTGCCACCCTTTCGAGGTTCGCTTTCCGCCAGTGCGCGAGGCGTGCGACATCATTCAACCGTTGGCATCAGTCCACCGCGGCGACAAAGGATTGAATGGTTATGCAACTTTCGTACGTTGCACTAAGAACTGCCCTTGGTCGCGTGCGCGTCTCTTCTATCCCCAAAAACTCGCGGAAAGACCCGAAATGGCGAAGACAAACGTCGTCATGTTGAACGTCGACAGCGGCGACCACAACAATGTAAGCATGTCATGCTGCCCTCCGTTTTCCAACAATGGCACGAATGGCGCAACGGCAAGTTCGGTCTATTTGTCACCGAAACAGGTTCGTCGTCCAAGGCGTCGTTGGGTAGTGCGGACAAACTTCCGCTAGGTCACAAAGGCGATTGGGGCGATGTTGCAAGCAGGGAAGCCCTCGAAGAAGGTGGGTCGGCTTCTGTGTTGGGTGTCGCGGTCGACCTAGTTCTCCTCCTGTTCAGCATCTTCCCCTTAACATAGCTCATTTTACTGCCAGGCCGGATAGAATTAGCTTATTCGAGCGCTTCGACGCATGCGATGGTTAAATGTACCTCGGCGGTTGCTTAGCTGCTGCTTCCTTAAATAGCTCAAGGCGGGACATTCCACTGTAGAGTAGACACGACCAGTTCCTTCACGTTGAACTAGCGAGGGCTTAGTCCTATGTTATACTTTGCCGACAACAGCGTCGCCAACAGCGTGTGCACATTGAAGTATAATAACAACATAGGCCTTAGGGGGAGGAGACAAGGCGGACTACACTACACAACATCTACAGAACATAGCACAAGTGTATGTGCAGTGCAAAGTGCACGACCGAATTCGTTCCTTTTAGGCCGAATGGTTCTGGTCTCTCGAAGTAACCGGTCTTTGGTTAGATTTCAGCGCTTGGCATGTGCACATTGTCTGTCAAGCGTGATTCTTCATAGGCAGTGCTGGGTGACAAAGCTCTTACAGTTATAATATGAATCCCCTCGCATACCCTCGATTCGAGGTCGTCAATGCTATGAATGCCAAGTTAACTCTCTATAATGGAGACGTCAAAAACTGCTGCAGTGGTTTCTTTGGTCAACCAAAATAGATCTGACTCGTTCAGTCCAGCTCACCTATCACTTCAGCCAAGGCTGGTGGACAGATCCTTAGACAGGCCCAGCCACTGTGTGTCCGCAACGAGAACAATTCTTTCGTGACTGTTGGTCAATATTCTGACGATCTTCTCTTCGCCACGGAATAGTTATGAGCCTGGTCATGCTCCTTAGTCTAGCTGCATTGGACTCTTGTTTATGTAGCCAATATATCGCTAGCGTTAGCGCTTCCTTATGTTTTCCTCGCTCAACGCAGCAGTGCTCACCGCACGGCGTACTGTAAGGGAATTCCTCACCTAACCGCGAACACCCTGCTCGATCAATCAGGCGACTGCCTGCGCGTAATTGCAAACCGTTCTGCATCTTATAATGGTTCTGGCCTGGACGAATGGCTCGCACTTGATCTTAGCCATAGCATGCGATCCGGGGTCTGTCGAAAGTTGAACGCCGAAACCTTGACCGAATTAGGAATAGGCTGTGAAGCTGGACCTGTTTATGCCATGTTATACCTCAAGGAGCGTCAACCTCCAGTTCGCCGGCTCCTAACGCTGGGCGTGCGGGCCACGCCCGTAATTTTAATGGCCTTGGTTGCTACAGTTATTTATTTATTTCAGGACGCGAGCAAAGTCGCGTTTCAAAACAGCAGCTGTAAAAACCCAAGTACAAATGAGCGATGGAAACAGACAAACAAAACAATGAATAAAAATACACAAAAATATAAAAGCAAAAGTGTATTGACGGCCATCCAGGTCTCATTCTTTGAAAAATCGAGAAGGGGTTGAGAAGATGTACGCAGGGTTTGTTCACAAGTACAGACGCGCCTAAACATCCATTTTAGAAAAGATGAATTCTCCTTCCCAGAAAATGTTGGAATAGACATAGATTGTTTGTTAGTGTTTACAAACAGACACTAGCTATCTATGAGTGTGATCAATCACTCGTATAAAGATAATTTGCCGAACTTTCATCGTCACATGGGAATAGGACCAGGTATACGAGAGACTAATGTTAGATCTTTTCATTCATCCAGAATTTCGATCGGGGTTTTAAAGGATACCGATTCAAAAAGCCAGAAAGAGTGGCAACATGTTGTCGGAAAGGTTCTGGTGGTTTTTGTGCAAACGCTTCTCGTTCGTTTATCACTGAATCAAACTTCTACATCGAATTTTTATATGACGTTTAATACGGAGTTCTTCATCCTATCTGTAGGATTACTTTGTGTTTCACCTATGCTTAATGATAGTGTTTATTCGAAAACTTTTTGAAGTACGCCGAAGGCGCAATTTCACAGGATATTTTATATCATTTTTAAGCTGGGCCACTCCGCCGTCGGAGCAGCCCGGCAAATCAACCATGTGTGGGGGCCGAATATTCTTGAAGAAAGGACCGTGCAACGTTGGTTCAAAATATTTTGTTCTGGAGATCGCAAGCTTGGAGGTGCATTCCGAAGCGGCAAACCTTCAGCAAACCTAAATAAATAAATAAACCCAGGACGACGATTTGAAAGTCTTCGTGGAAGCTAATCCATCGCAAACAGTCCGTCGCGTTCCGAAATCTGTTTTTCTTTGCTTCTCCGGAATCAAACACCCGTTCATGGATTGAGCCATTTTTCGCAACTTGAGCCAGTATGCTAGAAATGCGAAAAGAGGAAAAGATGGGGGCTTGAGCCAAACTACAGGACCGGACATGTCTTTTGGTTATTGGCCGGAAATACGGCGCTGGTCAACTTAGGCCGCTTTGGACTGTTCTAAAGCGGCCTTTTTTAAATAAATTCGTTAGAAATTGAACATTCCTGAAAAAAGCAACATAGCCGAGCTCAGCAGCTCGAGTTCTCTCCGATAGTTTACATGTTGCCGATAATCGATGAACTTTTTCTCATCGATTTTTTGCCGATCCCTCTAATCCCAGCTGGTCCCTCGTCGTTTGCCTTCACTGCCACTCTAATGATGACCACTTGGCCCGAAATCGTTTGGGTTCACTGTATCTAAATCATCATCATCAAAACCGCTCACGTCGCACCGTCAAAACTTCGGACTGCGACGGAAAAATTCGTCCCAAACCGTCGCTCGATCATAACTCCTTCAGTTTTAGTTCTTCGAAAAAAGGTTGGCAACATTCGATCGTTCCTTCGCGTTCTACACAAACATGTACACAACTTTACCAGAACACCCATATTTTCGCCATGGGTGGCCCAAAAATTGACTGGAGCAGTCAGTCAATTTTTTGGCCACCCACGGCGAAAAGTCAATTTTCGCTTCAATTAGAGCAGCTTATTTCCCAGGACATGCGTGCTTTCGGAGTATCTCAAGCATGGCGTATGTAGCCAGTGCACTGTTATGCCAGGAATGCTCCGAGAGTGCGCCGTGCGCAATGCATACAGAGTCGAACCTATCAGTTCGATCGTTCCTTCGATCGTTCCTTCGATCGTTCCTTCGCGTTCTACACAAACATGTGTACAACTTTACCAGAACACCCATATTTTCGCCAAAATGGAAAAGGATGGTAATCGGCTTCAAAACAGAGCGAGAAATGAAGTGATCCCCGGAAGTGAAAGATGTTTAAACTGTTGAGATTTTTGAACGAATTCACCTGACTGGTTGGAAGAGCTATGACTGAGACACAGTGAAAGCAAGGGTTGGAAACCACAAACGAGTCGCACTGCTGTTTAGGGCTGTTGCGAATTTTCATTTGGAAGCACTTCTTCCGTGGTCCTGAAAATTGCTCGCTTATCACTCTATGTTACGGTGTAGCGCATGACTCCCCCAAGGCCAGCTCCAAATGGAACATCCAAGAGCGCAGTCACTATGCACTGCTTTCCACAATTGTATCGACCAAACTCACGAAATCGTTCTTACATGTGATTTTCACAGCAAATTTTCCACTACACCTAATTTCTCGCACGGATTTCTGTTCGAAACCAATAAAAAGTTTATTTTGTTTTATTTGAATACGTGTGTTTAATACGCACGCTCGAGAGAAACCACACAAATAGAACACATCAAAAAGAAAACCACAACATGACAACGAAGAAGCACAAATGCACCCTTCAGTAGACAAGCAATTTACGTTTGGCCATACGCTTGAACGTTCGAAGCGAGCATGAGGAGGATGCAACACCAATCCTTAACGCGCAATATGCTGAATCAGCTCGTACCGTAAAGGAGATAGCCCTAAGATTAGGTCTATGCTTGACAGCTTACATATACAGCCGCGAGTTCTTGGCGGCAAGACTGAATAGGATTTCGAGACACTGCACCTTAAACGACCTGTCAGCAACTTGAATATGACACAAACATCCCTCAACTTACGACGGGATTCTAGAGTGCGCAGACCCAGATAGCTACTCCTTATATTGGCTCTTGGAATACTGGAGTGCAAAAAGCCACTCACCCTGATTAATGTCTATCTAAACAGTAAATTTCTGTCCAAGTTAGGTTTTCAATAAATCTTGGCATAACGTTGTCAATCTATAGATGAGAATGTTCAGCTGTTGACCAAGATTGTCATCAACTATGTATATACGCCTGACGTTCCGGCGTCGTCGCCTTTCTCAGAGCCTGGAAAATTCGGAGACACTTGTGGAACTGTTCCATCAAACACCATTTCTTACTACAGAGTACTCTTCTTAAGGAAAATAAAGGCAGGATCCGATATCGGAGATAAAACTAACCTTCGAGGTGGATGACGTTGGACCACCAGACAGCTGGAAGGAATCGTGGGTGAATGAGCTGTGGTCCTAGGGACCATCCGACTTAACTACCCCGGGGGTCAGATCGAGCAGATCAAAACTCACAGAGCTCCACAAAGGGTGCCAGTTCTTGAGTAATCGCGATGCACTCTTCCTTGCGATTGACCTGCGGATTCTTGCCGCAATCCAAAGTGCCTCTAGCGTCCTGCGTGCCGAAATGTCAGATTCGCGCACAGGATCGAGACAGACATCTTTGATGTCGGAGTCTTTTAATGTCAGTTCATTGTATACCAACGTGTCAAAAGACCGGGCATTACAGGCTGTTGCTGAGATCCTTACCGAACATGAGGGAAATGTGAACCTATATGGACCCACTGTGGTTCAGGTTATGAGTCTGACAAACGAGTGCCTAATGTGTAACGTGTTCAAATGGTCGGGAGAGTACTACAATACCGCTCGCGCCGCACGGTCAAAAGTGGGTGAAAAAACGCCATAGCGTCGCAAAGCGTCGCACGCTCATAACTCCTTCAGTTTTGGGGTATTTGAATAAAGGTTGGTACCATTCGATTCGCCTCTTCGAGATCTACACAAACTTGTATACAGCTTTACCGGAACACCCGTACTTTCGCCGTGAGTGGTCCAAAATTGGCTGGACGGGTGATTAGAGCAGCTTATTTCCCAGGATATGCGTGCTTTCGGAGTATCTCGAAGATGGCGTACGTCGCCAGTGCTCTGTAATGCCAGGAATGCCCCTAGAGTGCGCCGTGCACAATGCACACAGAATCTAACCTATAAATCGAGTGTCCGAGCGCATCTCTCCTGCGCTTCTATCTTCTCTCACTGGGAAATGCGAAATCCTCAAGCCTATTTCGAATCGCTTAGAGAAGGTTCTCAGAAAGTCACCACACTCAGGATTAGTTCCAATCTGTCCCAGCGAGACTTTGGTGTGCGCCGTGTACAATGCTACAAAGAAGAACCTTTCAATCGAGGGGGGGGCAGTTGTAAACTGAAAGTTTGGGGAGTTTTGTCAGAAATTTGCAGTCGTCCTAGTCAGGAGTTGCTCTAAGGCTGTCCCGCGAGCCTTTGGAGTGCGCCGTGAACAATGCATACAGAATCGAACCGCTCAATCGAGGGGGGGGGGGGTGGGGGACAGCTTGTAGACTGAGCGTTTGGCAGTTTTATCAGAAATTCCCCGCCACCCCACTCAGGACTAGCTCCAATCAGTCCCAGCGAAACTTTGGTGTGCGCCGTGAACAATGCATAGAGAATCGAACCTTTCAATCGAGTGGAGGGGGACAGCTTGTAGACTGATCGTTTGGGCAGTTTTATCAGAAATTTCTTGCCGCTTTACTCAGGAATTGCTCCAAGGCTGTCCAGCTAGCCTTTGGAGTGCGCCATGAACAATGCATACAGAATCGAACCTTTCAATCGAAGGGGGGGGGGGCGACCGCTCGTAAATTGCACGCGCGAGCGTCTTCGGAGCACAATTGCTCTGTCAAGTTGGAACCTTTCAGGTTGCAGCTTGTAGGTCTTGTAGGCAGTCGAACGGTCTGCTAGCACGCCAAAGCAGAATGGTTTAGTATAGGAGGGGGCAATGTTATAGGGGTGCGAAGATGCTGGTGAGGCTTGCGTGACGCATTTTTTCCAATTTCGGTGGACCACTGTGAGAAGACACGGCGAGCTAACGGCCTCAAAATGCGTATGCTGACAGAGGACTTAATGTACTTTACGGCGACAGGCTCAGAACTTCTCAGCTGCCTAAACTGCTTTAGCCCCATCTGCCGTTTTAGGGCGGCGGACTTAGCGGTTGACGTTTCCTGCACTCTTACTTGTCCATATTTGGGTTTTCGACATCCCAATAACACCGTTTTGTTTATAACGAAAAGCTCTATCGAATGGTTTCACTCTCGATCAATTTCAAAAAAATCGATCTTTTGACAATATCGATGATGCGGGCGCTCTAGGCCGAGCTGGGGGGACGATGACGTCATCGAAAACCGGTATTTTCGAAATTGGCCTGACTTCCTCGTGCAAACTTCGTCCAAATTCATCTAGGGATTAGTTGGGGTGCTGATTACGAATCCGACGTTCGTTTTTATTCCGCCGACATCAGCAGGTTGCTTCCCATTTGAGGGTGGTCGGGTCACGATCACCGATCACCCTCAGTTATCGGTGGGAGCGCTTTCCTGCCCTAATCGTACAAATGTACCTCGGCATCGTGTTCGGCACCCCGAATAAGTCCCCGACCCTACACGAATTTTGAACAAAATCGATGATCCTGACCCGGCCACCCTCAATTATCCAGAAGAAAATCCAAAACCTAGCGAAGTCGAGATTTTCAAAAACGAACGTCGGATTCGCAACCAACGCCCCAAATAACCCCTAGACGATTTTGGACGAAGTTTGCACGAGGAAATCTGGCAAATTTCGAAAATACCGGTTTTCGATGACGTCATCGTCCTCGCAGCTCGGCCTAGGGCGCCACGTCCTCGATGGAATATGGATATTGCCGAAAAAGCTATGTTTCCAAAATCGGTCGACATTGATACAGTTCGATAGCGCTCTTCAAGCAGAACAGAACGATGTTATTGGGAGTGTCGAAAACCCAAATATGGGCAAGTAAGAGTGCAGGAAACTTCAATCGCTAAGTCCGCCGCCCTAAAACGGCAGATGGGGCTAAGGCAGTTTAGGCAGCTGAGAAGTTCTGATCACGTCATCGTAAAGTACCGTGCCTTAAGGGCTCTGTTCGCGTACGCATTTTGAGGCTTTAGCTCGCCGCGTCTTCTCGCAGTGGTTAACCGAATTCGGAAAAAGATGCATCACGCAAGCCTCACCTGCATATTTGCACCGCTGTAACATTGCCCCCTCCTAAGCTAAGCCATTCTACTTTAGTATACTTATATGTCGTTCTACTGGCTACAATAAACACAAGTTGCAGCCGAAACGATTCGAACTCGACAGAGTTATTGTGTTCCGAACACGCCCGCGCGTGCAATTTAGCGCAACAACGGCAGACGCTCTCCGCGCTGTTTCTCTCCCAGATTCCAGTTTTTCCCACTCTAAATGACACGATTCAATTCAGCATGAAAAGCTCTATCGAACGGTATCAAGCGTGGCCCAACTCGAAGACATCGTTTTTCGATGACGTCATCGTCCTTCCGCCGCGGCCTCGTCCTCTATGCGAAACATTCAAAAAATTGATGATTCCAAAATCGATCGAGATTGATACCGCTCGATAGCGCTTTCCATGCTGAATGGAACGGTGCCATTGCGAGTGTTGAAGACTCAAATCTGGGCGAGTAGGAGCGCAAGAAACTCTAACCGCTAGCTTTTGCCGCTCTAAAACGCCAGCCGAGGCTAAGGCAGTTTAGGCAACTGAGGATCTATGAGCATATCGTCGTAAAGTACCTTAGGCACTCTGTTCACGTACATATTTTAAAGCCGTCAGCTCGCCGCATCTTCTCGCAGTGGTCCACGGAAATCGGAAAAAAAATGCTTCACACAATCCTCACCTGCATTTTCGCACCCCTATAACATTGCCCCTTCCTAAGCTAAACCATTCTACTTTGGCGTACGTACAGAACGTTTGACTGCCTACAAAACCTACAAGCTGCAGCATGAAAGGTTACAACTTGACAGAGCTATTGCGCTCCGAACACGCCCATTCGTGCAATTTGCGAGCGGTCGCCCCCTTCGATTGAAAGGTTCGAATCCGTATGTATTGTTCACGGCGCACTTCAAAAGCTCGCTAGGCAGCCTTAGAGCAACTCCTGATTAGGGCGGCTGCAAATTTCTGATAAAACTCCCCAAACGCTCAGTCTACAAGCTGTCCCCCCTCCTCGATTGAAAGGTTCGATTGTCTATGCATGTTCATGGCGCACTCCAAAGGCTCGCTGGACAGCCTTAGAGCAACTCCTGACTAGGGCGGCAAGAAATTTCTGATAAAACTCCCCAAACGCTCAGTCTACAAGCTGTCCCCCTCTTGATTGAAAGGTTCGATTCTGTATGCATTGTTCACGGCGCACACCAAAGTTTCGCTGGGACAGATTGGAGCTAATCCTGAGTGGGGTGGCGGGAAATTTCTGATAACATTCTCCAAACGGCTCGAAATAATCTTGAAAACGTCGCAGTTCCCAGTGAGAGAAGATAGAAGCGCAGGGGACATGCGCTCGCCCACTCGATTGATAGGTTAGGTTCTGTGTACATTGTGCACGGCGCACTCTCGGGGCATTCCTGGCATGACAGAGCACTGGCGACGTACGCCATCTTTGAGATACTCCGAAAGCACGCATATCCTGGGAAATAAGCTGCTCTAATCGCCCGTCCAGCCAATTTTGGACCACCCACTGCGAAAATACGGGTGTTCCGGTAAAGTTTTACACAAGTTTGTGTAGATCTCGGAGAGGCAAATCGAATGGTACCAACTTTTATTCAAGAAACCTAAAACTGAAGGAGTTATGAGCGTGCGACGCTTTGCGACGCTATGTTGGCGTTTTTTCGCCCACTTTTGACGGTGCGGCGCGAGCGGTATTGTATATACAGATGAGAGGGCTGGCAATGGGACAAAGACTGGCAGTCGCCTTCATGTTTAAGGTGGAAAATTCTGTCCTAGAACGCCTGCCAACACGTTATTGTAGGTATATCGATGATTGCTTTATCATATGTATGTTCCACTCAAAATGAGGTGGAACTGCTTGAAAAGTAGTCGGAACATATAAAGCTTACGAGAGAAAAACCTATGGAATATTGGCTGGCCTTCCTGAATGTCCAGGTGCACCTTTCCCATAGTGAAATTAAAACTAGATGGTACAGGAAACCCAGCAGCATGAACACCCTTGTTCACTATTGCTCTGCTCACCCTTCCAGTTCCAAAAGGGACATTATTAAAAACATGCTCAGGACTGCTTCCACGCTATCGTCTGACAGTGAGCAAAAATTGATTTTGTCAAAGATGGCACACAACATTGCAGAAAGTAACGGGTATCCAGCCCAAAGTTGGCAGAAGGAAGGGAGGGCGCAAGCTACAGCGCTATTCCGTCGAGGAGAAGAAAGGGGCAAGATACGCTTCTGCGTGCCCTTCATCTCAGACGAAGTGAGTGCAGAGATATGCAGATGCATACGCAGAGCGGATCTCCAAGACGTTGTAAGGGTTGTAGATGTCCCTCCTACAACCTTGAAGACATAGTTGGTCCCGAACCGTATCTATGATCGGACGTGCCCAATCTTGTCCTGCGTAGTTTGCCCCAATGGGAAACAGGGAATTGCATGACATCTGGGGTAGTTTTTCTCGTGTCGTGCAATGAGTGTGGGGAGCACTATAAAGGGAAACGGGCAGACCCCTTTGTGTCAGGATCAGGGAGCATCTGGGCGGCCTTGGGAAAGCCAATGTCCGCACTCCTTGGGGAGAACACAGGGTCCTGGGCCATGGGGACATCATGATTCAGGTGTCTGTCTCGATCATGCGCGCGAAATTGACATTTCGGCACGCAGGACGCTAGAGGCACTTTGGATTGCGGCGAAGAATCCGCAGGTCAATCGCATGAAGAGTGCATCGCGATTACTCAAGAATTGGCACCCTATGTGGAGCTCTGTGCGTTTTGATCTGCTCGATCCTACCCCGGGGTAGTTAATCGGGTGGTTCCTAGGACCACAGCTCATTCACCCACGATTCCTTCCAGCTACGGGTGTGTGGTGGTCCAACGTCATCCACTTCGAAGGTTAGTTGTATCTCGGATATCGGATCCTGCCTCTATTTTCCTTAGGAAGAGTACTCTGTAGTAAGAAATGGTGTTTAGGGGAACAGCTCCACAAGTGTCTCCGACTTTTCCAGGCTCTGAAAAAGGCGGCGACGCCGAAACGTCAGCCGTAATAAAGTTGATGACAATCTTGGTAACAGCTGAACCATCTCATCTATAGTAAATTTCTTCTGAACTCTTTCAAGCATAACAGTGTACTTCTTCTTATGAGAAGAAAAGACTATAGAGCCGAAATCAACAATGGATCTGACGTATGTTTTATATGCCATCGTAAGAACTCTTTTGTCCTTAACCAAACACTTGAAAATTTGATGTAAACGACCTAGTCCCTTGCTGTACAACGTTTTCACATGTCCTGAGAAGTCATGCTTCTCAATCATAAATAAATTCCAGATCCTCAACTAAATCTACCTTACTAGGGAAGGGTTTCGACCTGTTAGGTTGATAGAGTATTGATAACTAGGCATAACATTTATTATGGATTACGGTAGTCACTGTGGGACGCAGTGACAATGCGGCTGTATTGGCGCGGGAAGTGGCGGCAAGGCGGCCTAAAGGCGGCCATTCCAGGTTACTTTTTGAGGATTGCTCCGCTGCGAGGAGCCCGCCGCCGTGTGCCTTCTCTGTAGAAGCCCGCCGCCGCTACTCTACTCGGTAGGAGCCCGCCGCCGCTGGTCGACCCTGTTCGGGCCACTGGGAGATCGCTAGGTCTCGTGTCTCTGCTGCTACTTTTTCGGGTAAAGGGGAGAAAACCCGAAGCTTTCTGCTGGGCAGGACGTCGAAACTTCCCGCGCCGCTACGCCGCATCGTTCCTGGGGCTACACTAACGTCTCACGCCAGTAACCGACGGTACTAGTGCATCATACTCACCATCGACCTGCTACTCACATTTCTACCATCCACTCATCGTACTGAACATTTCTCACAGTTTCCTCGTTTTAATTGTTTGTGTAATAATCATGTTTTCATTAGTGTGTCTGCTGTAAGAGAAGAAAAAGGGTTTCGACCCTAAATACTTAAACCAATCGCCTCATCGGATATTTATTTTGCTGGGACAACCACTCAACTGACTCCCATAGAACTTCAATTTGTGACCAGGATCATAAGAAAGAACTCAGAATGCTGATTATGGATATCAAAATTGCAAAACAAAATTCCTGAGCGAGTCTGCCGAAATCGAGTGGCCTCACAAGAGGCTGGCTGTGCGACACAGCTGGCGCGAGAGTGGTGGCTCATCAGGGCTCCGTAAGAAAAGGCCACCAGCCGCGGCGGTGGCGCAAGGGTAGGGCTCCTGCTTGCCAGGTGCAACATGTTGGTTCGGTTCCCGTTGCAACATTTTTTTTTCAAATCATAATTTATCTTCAAAATGACCTTTTGTTCTGAGTTATGACACTGTTTGATTAAATAACCGGAAAAACTACCACACACGTTCGTAAAAATACTTGAAGGCAAACAACTGCTATGGTGACATTTTTGTTTACTATTTTGCACAGAGTCTTAATCATACATTGAATAACAAGAGGTATTTCTAACAACCTTGGCATTTATGAAACAAAAGAAAAATTGTGTGAAGCAAAAAGGTAAGTAGAATCTGTGATGAGGAAGAGCAGAATTCGTTGATCTACTGCATTTTTGATTGATGTGCCACTCATGGCATAAAGCAGTTTACATTGACGATCACCCAGGTGTGTTTGTCACTCCCGGTTAATATTTGTTTGATCTTGCCACAACTGACTGTTTTGTTGCTGGCTGTAGAGAGGCTGCATGCATAAGATGTGCAGCGTGTAAGCAACATGTCTGCTTCACACCTTTTTACTTTGTTCCACGAATTCCAAAGTTGTTTGAAACACACCTAGTTGTTCAATATATCATTTAAACTCTATTTGTGCATAATAGTAAATAAAAATGTCACCATAGCCGGTTTTTGCCTTCAAGCATTTTTACGAACGTTTATGGTAGTTTTCCGGCTATTTAATCAAACAGTGTCATAATTCAGAATAAAAGGTCATTTCGAAGACAAATTATGATTTGAAAAAAACGTCAGCAGCAGTCACCGAACCGACGACGTCGCGCCGGACGAGCGGAAGCACTACCATTGCGCCCCCGCCGCAGCTGGCGAGGCCTCCTTACGGAGCTCCGACGACTCACAACTCTCGAGCCAGGTGTGTCGCACAGCCAGCCTGTGATGAGGCCTCCGATTTCGACAGGCCATAACTGCCTCGCTCAGGGGCCGGATTCATGAACGCGGCTGGAGGTAAATTCTACCTCCACTTACCTCGACGGCCATTTACCCGCTACTTCCCCGAACTTACCTCCGTTTTCTGATTCATGACGGCCAAGGCGAGGGTTTTGCTCCGCGGCCAATTTCTGACCCAATGAGGGGGTGGAATCTAGTAGCATAGCAGGAAGTAGAGAAACAATGGTAAATGTGGGCATGACCAATAATGGGTGCCATCCCCCACAGTAGCCTCCTTAGACAACGTATGCCAAGGAAGGCTAAGGTGGCGGACGGGCATAGTCCACCCACGCAAATCGTAAATTATGATTTGCGTGGTGGACTAGGCTCATGGTGGCCCAAGCCGACCCACAATGTCGCTAAAGGAAGCAATTCACTTAAAAATAAGTGGCATTGTGGGCCGCCATGGTCCACAGAGCCCAAAAAATCATGGAATGTAAGCCTAATAGAGAAAAACAAAAGGTAAAACAACTCACCGAAGTGCGGCAAAAGACGTGCACATGGCGACGGCAACTAGGTGCCCCTGCCAGGCATTGAATTTGCGGCTGGCGGCCAGCTCAGAGCTGGCTAAGGGTCAGCGGAGGCATGCATTGGGTCAGAAGTTGGCCGCGGAGCAAAACCCTCGCCTTGGAGGTAAATGTTCCCCGACGCGCTGACGGGGTAGCATTTACCTCAACACTTACCTCGGATTTTTCCCGCCGCGCGTTCATGAATCGCGCGTAAGTGGGGAGTGGGGGTAAATTTTGCACTTACCAGCCGGTAAATCGTTCATGAATCAGGGCCCAGGTTGTTTTGCAATTTTGACACCCATATTCGTAATCAGCATTCCGAGCTCTTTCTAATGATCCTGGTCCTAGCTTGAAGTTCCATGGGAGTTCGAAACCCTTCCCTACAGTACCGAACATGTTCCTCCGTTCATTCGCCTCAAATCCCGGAGAGGCCAACATAGGCCGCTTTGGAACGGTCCAAAGCGGCCTTTTTAAATAACTTTTTTAAAAACCAAGTACTTGTAAAAGAAACATATATTTGAGCTCAGCAGCTCAATCTCTATCTTATGACATATAGATCTCAGTAGAGTTGAACGGTGCATATAGGCCCGACAGAATCAATCGAGTGGACGCGACAACCTGTAGAGCGATCGAGTGACAGCTTGAAGAGTGAGCGTTTGGCGAATTTTATCACAATTTTGCAGCCGCCCAACTCAGGAATTGCTCTGAGACTGTCCAGCGAGCCTTTGGAGTGCGCCGTGTACAATGCATATAGGATCGAACCTATCAATCGAGGGTGGGACAGCTTGTAGAGTGAGCGTCTGAGGAATACTACCATAAATTTGAAGCCGCCCTACTCAGGAAGTGCTCTAAGACTGTCCAGCGAGCCTTTGGAGTGCGCCGTGCACAATGCATAAAGGATCGAACACATCAATCGTGGTGGGAGCGACCGCTTGCAAATTGCACGCGCGGCCGTGTTCGGAGCGCAGTAACTCTGTCAAGCCCTAATCGTTTCGTCTGCAACTCATAGAGTCTTGTAGACAGCGAAACGATGTAGTAGTACGCTAAAGTAGAACGGTGTAGCTTATGATTATGTAAGGTTACAGGGTATACCTTTGTCCTTAGGAAAAATTTCGAATTTCGGATGATCGAATAATATTCAATTTCCAAAATTTCGAATTTCGAATGATCGAATATTATTCGATTCTCAAAGTTTCGAACTTCGAATAATCGAATTTCGAATTGTCGAATATTCGAATATCCAAATGAACACCTTACTTACTGTGGTCACCCAATGATTGGCATTTACTTTTTCCATTGCCCACTGTTAACTGCGTTCAACAGAGCGGCATATACAAAGGCTTCAGATTGTCACTACTCCTGTACCAGTTGGTTAATTGCGAAAAGGATCGGTAATTATCAACTGTGGTACACCGATTTCTATCAATGGATCTCCTGTCCCGTGGCCGACACACTCCCGCTACTCTTACGTTAAATCAGGGCTAATGGAGCGGAGTGTAGCGAGTCCAGTTAGTGATAAGCGCTACTGAGGCTGAAGGCGACGAGCGAGGCGAGGGCGAGCTGAGGACCGAACCGAGGCTGTGGAAGTCGGTGTCCAGGCGCGGATGCCGTTGTTCAAGCGCCACGAATGCTGCTCCATCCATTTCCTTCACGAGAGCAACAGACGGGGACAAAGGTATAATGGCAATGAAGCACAATTGCTTCCATAGGAATTCGTGCCCCGAGAAGAGAAAAACACCCTGGATAGGCAAAACTAGATTGTTATACATCTTGCTCTATAGGTTACTGTCTCCCTAGATTATACCGAAGTTTCCAGGTGGTAAAAGGAAGGCTAGCATGGACGAGGAAATAACACAAAGGCGATCTGGTGCAGAAGAGGCACATTGGAGGCTCATGAGTGGCATTCAATCTGCGTTCTGGCTCCATTGAAGAGCTTCGCGTCACTTATAAGCAAACGGACCCGAAGTCGATGGTTGGAATCTAATCTGATAAGACACTACGACTTGGACAGTGTTATTGCGAAAATGTGGATGGCTCGATTTCATAGAAAACGGAGCATGACTGGCTCTTGTACTCCATAGCCATCGCTCTTCCTCTCTTCTTTAATGTCTTTGCTGGCAGAAAGCAGGAGCTTCCCAGGCTCCAGAAAGTGCTACCTCCCTACCGCAGCTCGTTCAGGCTTTAAACGTTCCGTCGCTGTACTTGGGGTAGAAATACAAAACGGAGATTTTCCGTAGTATAACGAAGGCAAAAACGTCATTGAACAGCCATAACACGATTCATTTGTTACTCACGTCGCTGGCCGCAGGACGTCGACAGCGTTCAAAGGAAGCAGGGACGCAGCGGGGGTCCGCGCTTGCCCGTGCCTACTTCGCGTTGACTTACAAGAGAAGTGTCTGAAGCGTACGTCTGAACGGGAAGAGCGAGTCATATAGGGAGAATCCCCACCCCTCAATAAGTATAAAAATGTGTTTATTTTTTTACCAAGGAAAAACCCAGGAGTAGGAGGTCGTTGCAGTTATAAATGTAATGGGCGCCTCATGAGTTCGGCGGTCTTGTATGTCCGCGATGCGTCTGCCGCAAGCGGGTCGCAGCGCAGTGGATAGAGACGTTGCTTCATGCGAGGGAGATCGAGGGTCCAATTCTCCCGCGCTGCTGCACTTTTGCACTTCAACAAATTGTTGAGATTTGATGGATCCTGACGTCTATACCATTTCAGAGGTTTTCTACTAATTTTTCCAGCTGCATGCTGTGGTATTCAACATAGTGATGTATAAACGTTCAACATCAGTGATACGTAGGCACAACGTGCATGAAGAAGAAGCACTGGTCACAATACGGACGGCGTATAAAGGCTACAGGCTCCTCACAGTTTGTTTCCCTAGATGGACCGATGACCTCGGAAAAAACCATCCTGCTCGGATTTTCATAGACCAGAACGTGACGTCGGAAGTGGTTTCAATGAAGAAACGGGGTCTGTGGATCCCGCAAACTGACGTTAACGGCCATGGATACACTCTTTCCCTCATCTTTGCCTGTCAACTGGAAATCAGAGGTAGCTGAAGGTTTTTTAAACCTAACACCAACAATGTCCGCCGATGCTGGAGTGGTGATCCACCTACTTACGCTGAAGTGTGGCCCACCTTTAGGCAAGAAACCTTCGAGGGAAGAAAGCAAGCTGGCCGAACGGATGGTCAGCATACTCAAGGACTTCGAAGCACGTCAACTTGATGTTGACGAAGACGAACAGCTGGAAGTGGTGGAAGAAGAAGATTGGGATCCGCAAGATGAACAGATAGACGTGGAGATGCAAGCAAGAATTGGACATATGAGAACGTTTTCGAGTGGAATGATTTCACTCTCACGTCATAGTGCACGACCCTCCTTTTGACCTGCAAAGAAGGGACAACATCCTGAAGGTAAGTGTCGAAGCTGCGGGTAGCTGCGGGTAGCTGAAGGAGAACGGATTTGTTATAATGACATTAAAGGTGGTGTCGCTGGTATACCTGTGAGGAGCCTGTAGCTTTTGATCGCTGTCCGATTGTGACCAGTGCTTCTGTTTCATGCACTTTGGTCCTGTGCATCACTGGTGTTGAACATTTATTCATCGTTGAGTAGCTTTCTCATTGCCTTGTGGTTAGCAATAAACAAGTGGCAAGAAATTTACTCTCCACGACGTACAACTGGAAAAATAGGCAAAAACATCTGAAAATGGTATAGATGTCAGAATCGTTCAACTCTCAACCAAACATATGAAATGCAAAAATGCAGCAGGGCGGAAGAATCGAACCCCCGACCTCCCACCCATGAAACAACGTCTCTATACACTGCTCTCCGAGCCACCTGATGGGCGTAAAAGACCCATGAATTCTATTGTAACGAACTCCCTACTCCTTGTGTTTAACGACTTGGCAAAAATAAAAACTTATCTTTATACTAATTGAGGGGTGGGGATTTTCCCTACATGGCTCGCTTCCTCCTTCCAGACATACGCTCCACACCCTTCCTTTGTCAGATTGCATACACACCATTCGAATGATGCGCGAAACAAAACATCGTTCTTATCAAAAGGTCACAATTCCCTGGTTTTCGAAGAGGAGTGCCATGAACTTGTTTAGAGATTGATAAAGAATATTCGAAATTCGATTATTCGAAATTCGAAGCCTTCGAATATTGGACTTCTCGAATATTCGAATAAACGAATAATTCGATTATTGGACTTTCTCGAATATTCGAATAAACGAATAATTCGAATATTGGACTTTCTTCGAATAGTCGAATATCGGAATATTCGAAATTCGAATTTATTCGAAATTCGACTATTCGAAATTCAAAAAGGACAAAGGTATATTACAGGGGCGCGAATATGCAGGTAAGCCTTGTGTGACGCGATTTTTTCGGATTTCAGTCGACCTCTGCAGGAAGACGCGGAGACCTAACGGCCTACAAACGCGTAGGCGAGCAGGAAAATTAATGTACTTTACGATAACATGCTCACAACTTCCTAGCTTCCTGAAGTGCCTTAGCCCCATCTGCCAATTTAGAGTGGCGGAAAATAGCGGTTAGAGTTTCTTGAGTTCTTGCACGTCCAGATTTGAGTTTTCAACACTCGCAATGGTATGCTGTGTTCAGCGTGAAAAACGCTATCGAATGGTGTTAATTTCGGCCAATTTTGGAAATATCGATTTTTTGACAATTTCGCATCGAGGACGAGACTGCTCCAGGCCGTCCCAGACGGACGATGACGTCATCGAAATCGATGTTTTCGAAATTTTCCAAGCTTGAACCCATTCGATAGAACTTTTCCTGCTGTTTTCAATGGTGTTACTAGGAGCATCGAGAGCTTGATCTTGCCGAATAGGAGCGCAGAGAACATCGACCGTTTCGTGCGAAATAGGACGAAAGAGCGTGTTCGGAGCAGGTAAGGCTTGCGTAACGCATTTTTTTCCGATTTCGGTGGACCACTGCGAGAAGACGCAGCGAGCTAACGGCCTCAAAATGCGTATGCGAACAGAGCACTTAATATACTTTACGGTGACTGGCTCGGCTCAGCTGCCTGAACTGCCTTAGCCCCATCTGCCGTTTTAGGGCGGCGGACTTAGCGTTTAAAGTTTTCTGCCCTTTTACTCATCCATATTTGGGATTCCGACACTCCCGGTAACATAATTTTGTTCATAACGAAGAGCTCTATCGAATGGCGTCACTCTCGGCCAATTAAAAAAATCGATTTTTTGACAATATTGAGGACGTGGGCGCCCTAGGCCGAGCAGCGCGGACGACGACGTCATCGGTATTTTTGAAATTGGCCAAATTTCCTCGTGCAAATTCGTCCAAAATCATCTAGGAGTTATTTGTGGCGCTGATTACGAATCCGACGTCTGTTTCTGAAAATTCCGTCGACTTCAGCAGGTTGCTTCCCGTTTGATGGTGGTCGGGTCAGGATCACCGATCACCCTCAGCTATCGGTATGAACGGTCTCCTGCCGTAATCGTCTAAATGTACTTCGGCATCGTCTTCCGCACCCCGAAGAAGTCCCCTCGACCCTACACGAATTTTGAGCAAAAGCGATGATTCTGACCCGACCACCCTCAATTACCCAGAAGAAAATCCAAAACCTACCGAAATCGGCGGACTTTTCAAAAACGGACGTCAGATTCGTAATCAGCACCCCAAATAACCCCCCAGACAAAGTTTCAGCGAAAAAATTTCGACCGAAGTCGTGTCGGTGGAGTCGGAACTTTTATCTAGTGCCTTATTTTATAACACATTTGTTTAACCCTGGTGCGGCTGGTAGAGAAGCTATATGTTGTTACAGGATGTTTTGTTGCGATCAAAACTCTTGCGCTAGGCGGTTCTTGTCCCGCCTGGCGCAAGAGTTTTATTTTTTTGTTTGTTCGTTCGTTTTTGATTTCTTCACTCGTTCTCTAGGAGCCGCTCGGTAAGTCTCAATTCATTTTGTTACCTACCTTTTATGTATGTGGACCCCCGGATAGGATAGAGAAAACCTTCAGCAGACCTCTGATTTCCAGGACAGGCCAAGGTGAGGGAAAGAGTGTATCGATGGCCGCTTAGGTCAATTTGCGAATCCACAGACTTCGTTTCACATTTTAACCACCTCCTGGTCTCTTTTGAAAATCCGAGTAGGATGGGTTTCTCCAAAGTATTGCTCTATGTAGGGAAGCAAACTGCGAGGAGCCTGTCCAGCCGCTGTCCGTATTGCGACCAGTGCTGCTTCATGCACTTTGTGCCTGTGTATGGTGTTGAACACTGGTGTTGAACATTTATATAACACATGAACACCAAAGCATGCAGCTGGAAGATGTGAGGAGCCTGTAGCCTTCATCCGCTGTCCGTATCCGTACCAGTGCTTCTGTTTCATACACTTTGTGCCTATCTATCACTGATGTTGATCGTTCATACATCACTATATTGAACAAGTGCTCCGTCACGCCTATCGGCGTGCCCCGCACTTGCGCGCGTCGCGCGATGTTGCAGTATCACTAATCGTAAGCTAAGGACAATCACATCGAGCTAGCTTCTCTACTTGCACAGCTTTTTTCCCTACCTAGGAGTACAAAAGGGTCGCAGTACGTGCAGTATGTAGTATGATAGGGCAACACATTGGTTCTTCACTACTGGCCCTCCCCTAGTGAAACCCATTACTGGTACTGGTTCCCCTCAATGATCCACCCTTAGCGGACAACGCCTTTGGCACACCTTCTGGATCCCCAGGCACATTGGACGAAGTCTTCGGCACGTCCACCTGATCCCAAACACGTTAAACGACGTCCTTGGCACGTCCTTTGAGTTCCAGGCACGTCATGCGACGTATTCCGCACGCCTTCTGAATCCGCTGGCACGTGAAGACGTCTGGGTTTTTTCTGCTTTTTTTCGTAACCCGTAATTTAGCCAATATCGATTGGTGGCAATCGATACTTCGAAAACGAACTTCAGATTCGTGTTCAGCGACCTCGAGTACCCCCAGGGCTTGAGTTTCGGATCGCCTGGACGACATCCACAAAAAATCGATAGTTTGACCAATATCGATTGATGGCGATCGATACTTCACAAACGAACTTCGCATTCGTGTTCAGCGACCACGATTACCCCAGGACTAAAGTTTTCAGGCAGGTAGAAGACGTCTGGGTATCTTCCGCTATTTTCCCGCCACGTAATTTGATCAATATCGATTGATGGCGATCGATACTTCAAAAAAAAACTTCAGGTTCGAGTTCAGCGACTCGATTGCCCCAGAGGCAAAGTTCCCAGGCAGGGAAAAAACGTCAGGGCATTTTTGCTATTTTCGTGTCGTAATTTCCCCCCATTTCCCCCGATTCTCCCCCCCCCCCTCCCCCATTTTCCACACCGATTTACCTCGCTAATGTCTGCGGCGCCGCCGATCGATAGAATGACTTATCGCTTAGCGCGTTATTATAGAGTATGATAGCTTTCTCATTGTCTTTTGGTTAAAAGCCGGTCAGTAATAAACAAGTCACAAGAAGATTACTCTCCACAGCATGCAGAGGGGATAATGCGCAGAATGCGTCTGAAGATAGCATAGACGTCCGAATCAGTCGTATCTCAACCAATTAGTTGAAATGCAAAAATGCAGCAATACAGTAGAATCGAACCCCAGCATCCCTCGCATGAAGCAGCGTCACTATTCACTGCGCTCTGAGCTGCTTGCCGGAAGGAACATCGCGGGCGTAAAAGACTCCCGAATTCGTGAGGTGCCGATTCCATTGTAACTTCAAGGACCCCCTACTCCTTGGGTTTAACGACTTGGCAAGATAGAAACATATTTTATAGTAATTGAGGGGTAGAGATTCATCCTATATGACCGCTATGCTTCAGACCTTCCTTTGTAAGAGGGACAAGCGCTGAAGAAGAAGTTATGAGATATGCCCTCAGAAATAAATGAATAAATAAATAAACATAACAAACACAACAAATGGTCGACTCGAGGCTGAGGGAGATAGTCCCCATCTCTTAGGTGCAGTGGGGCTTCATGCCCGAGAGGTCCACCACAGACGCCATCTTCATCGCTCGTCAGGTGATGGGGAAATATCGGGAAAAACGAAAACCCTGCTACCTAGCATTCCTGGACCTGGAGAAAGCCTACGACAGGTTGTCCGCCGTACTCTGGAAGGCCCTTCGAGGGAGTGGTGTCCCGGAACGTCTGATCGCGGTCATAAAGGACATGTACGAAGGCTCGAAGGCGGCGATACGAACTCTACAAGGAAGGTGGACATCACAGTGGGGGTACACCAAGGGTCGGCTCTGAGTCCGTTCCTCTTCCTGCTGACGCTTAACTCTATAGTGAACCACCTTCAGGAAGGCCCTCTCAGGACGATCCTCTACGCGGACGACAGTAGCCCTAGTAGCCGATAACCAGGAGGAGCTGGAGGAGAAGGTGCAGCTGTGGCAGAGAGCCCTCGCAGACAACGGCCTATGGCTGAACGTGAAGAAGACGAAGTTCATCAGCTCTGAGTAGTGCGCTGGATCGATCCTAGACTGCCAAGGGGAAGCGATCGAGAAGGTGGAAGAATTCCGCTACCTCGGAAGTGACCTATCCGAGGAAGGAACTGTGAACCAGGCGGTTATGGGACGGATAAACGCAGCCTGGCTCAAGTGGAGGGAGTCTACAGGGATCCTCTGCGACCGTAGATGCTCCAGGACGCTCAAAGGCAAGCTGTATAGAACAGTAGTGAGACCTGCCCTCCTCTACGGTAGTGATAGCTGGGCCCTGGGTAAGGAGCAGGAGCGGCAACTGCACGCTGCGGAAATGAGGATGCTAAGGTGGGCATGTGGATGGACCCGTCGCGACAGGGTGCGAAACGAGGATGTTAGGGCAGTGATGAAGACAGCCCCGATCCAGCTGAAGATGAGGGAGCAGCGCCTAAGGCGGTACGGACAAGTCCTCAGAAGGCCAGAGAATCACCCCGTAAGGTTAGCCCTAGATTTCGAGGCACCCGGAAAGCGTCCGAGAGGAGCCCCAAGGAAAGGATGGAAGGACGTCATCAAGAGAGATCTCGGCGAAGTCGACGCTACGGCAGATGACGCCCTTAATAGGATGAGGTGGCGACAGATCACAAGAACAGCGGACCCTGCGACTGTGTGGGACTAAACGCACAGGAGAAGAAGAAGAAGAAACACAACAAATGAGCAAAGATATAATGAGCACCAAGGGCGAGCTGACGCGACCAACCTAAAAACTGCTTAGCGTGACTTTGCGCCGACTTTCGTGTTGTTCCTGATCATCTTGCAGTTTGCGGCAGCTTTCGATGATTCTCGTGGTCTCTTGCGCTGTGCTCGACATGATGCCGCAAGGCCTAATCGGCGTGAAAGTACATAAGCAGGCCAGTTCCAGGAAAGAGCTACGCTTACTGGGAAGTCGCATCTTGTCCGAAGGCAATGGGGGACTGCATATAACACAAAAATTGAGTTGGGTATGTGCTTATTGTAGTCAAGACAACCAAAAATTAGGAGAGTTCAATAAGCAGTTTAATTTTCAAAAGATGCCCTGTTCGTTAAGTGAATACATAATATTGATAAAAACAGGAAAGTTTTCTACAAAATAAAACCTCCAACATAAAAGCTGTAGCTATACTTATTGGTTTCTAACGTAAATGTACAGGGAAAATTATGTGCAGTAAACACTTTTGTGTTCAACCGTTTTAATAAACGATTTTCTTGTCATACATACATACATAGTTGCGGAATGCAGTGCCTAACTGAAGGACGCTGTCACTCTTCCGATCACGTGCAGAGCTATTCTGCTAGAAACAGTTTTAAAAGGCATCATAATTAGGGCTACAAGAGGGAGATTAGGTAGGAAGAAGGTTTAGGACCACTACGCACAGAGGTACATATCTGAAGACCGCTTCATATGCTGAAAAACTCCCCACAGCTAAGCTGTTTCCGAAAAGTCAGTGAAATAAGAGCGTAGCGTGAGCCGCAGCTCCAGCATCGGGTGCCGCTGATGCTGCAACAGTATGTGCGGATCCCGTTCCGAGGATATTTAAGGCAGATGAAGATGGGCCGATCGGCAAAGTGTCGCGCGCATTCGTCTTCAACAATCTCCTGAACTGGTCCGCCCCTCACTCTCGGTTTTCTCAGAAAAGAAGCGAAAATCAATGGGACCAGTTATGCGAAGGATGTAGCAATCAAGTGGCTCAACTCTACTAATTCGAAGCAGAACGCAAATTCGAGGAGAAAGCTTGTCTCAATAACAAAACTGGAAGGACGCCGGAGTGGTTTGCAGATCTACCTGCCCTACTTGGTAGCTGCAGAAGTGTCAGGACCATTCCCATCTTCAATTTCTTTGCAACTTGTCCGAGGAAAGACTCGCTCTACAAATGTAAAAGTGAGGTCTCACGTTCTCGTACGAGAAAGAGGAGTAGAATTCTGGAACAAGTGCGGCGATAGACGCGGATCACCGTCCATTGCCGTCCGTTCTAGCAGTAATTGTAAGAGTAATTTTTCTAACAACAATTAAGGAACATTCTTGCGCGAACGACATCTCTGCAGAGCCAAGTGCTAAGTAGCAAGGCAGACAGAAATTGAAGAACTGGACTGGTAGGTTCTGCCTGAACCGCCGTGTTGTAGCGACTATGCGCCGCTCGTCTGTCACTGTTCCTTTCAAGCAGCACTCCGTCGGGAAAAGGCAGAAACATCGGGAATGCCGAATTTTGGGCTTCCAGCTCCTGCGATTCACATTCAGCGCAACTCCTAGAGGATAAACACCGCCAAGGCGAACAGAGCTGTTGACTCCCCTCTTCTCCCGCGCGCTTGAGCTCTGCATAGTCGCAGGGCGTTCGCTATCCCATTAATACCAAGAGAGAACATGCCGAGAACTTAATAACCGATACTGATTTCTGCTCGGAAGCATTTCTAACTATCTAGCCTTACGTCCCCTCTCCGACGGGCAAGCCTTTGCAAGCAGTAGAACGCTCCCGAGTCATTTGGTTTACTGCCAATTACGCAGCCATCCGGTAGTTTCCTGCGATCGGCGCTGAGTCGTTGAACTTTGACATTTGTTTTGATGGGCAGGCACTGAGACGACGTATTGCGTGAATTCCTCCGCCGCCTCTCTGGAAACGGTCACAATACCTGGGAGCACCTGCGGCGAGTCAAGGCATTCCGCGGCTCCTGTTTTCTGCCGGGAACGAGGTGAGGCCGCGATCTGATGTGTCGACAGATGGCTTCCAGCTGGTGCTGCTGAGCGACAAGGTCCGCAACAGGTGATCATCGCCACCGGCGCCAGCGTGGACACGGACTGCTGATGTAATTGATCTCGGGAGGGGGCTATCAGAATGACGAGCAATCACACGGCAAACATATTAGCATGACGACGTGTTTGGGCGAGGACCGCGGCTGGCGTGACGTCTGGGGCGCCACGACTTCGAGGCGGCAAACCTGCTACAAGCTGAAAACACAGCCAACGTATACTCTCGCGCACCCAGAAAAACAGCAACGCCAGCCTCACTGGTTCGGCAAACACTGTTCTTCGACGGCAATGGCCGTACTTGGCACACCGCACGTAGACGCAGAAGCATGTCAAGGACGGCCGAAGGAGAAGCTGCGCGGGCAGTGATTCCCCTCTCGGCGTACACTGCGTGCGTTCATCACGGTTGTTTCGACAGTCCAAGTTGCCGCCAGAACAAAGCGCCAGCGGACGTGCGCTGTTGGCGACAAAGGCGCTGTCGCCACTGATTTCAGTTTGACGACGAACTCGACGAAGTGGCGACAGGGGAAGGAAGGCTGCTGATTGCGCTGCGGTGAACGACGCTTCTGCGCTGTAGGACGTTACCGCCCGGCAGGCGGAAAATGAATCGCAGGCAGAACGTGCGGAAGAGGTTGAAGAACACATTCGCTGCTCACCGAAACTCCGAAAAGCGAGCCACATGGAGGCCAACCAGCAGCTAGCCACTTCTGAGCTCCACTGGAGGTTTCAGCTTCGGATGTCACACCGTCCCTGCTCCACAGTTCAGTCTCACGCTACGGATGACTAATTCGGAGGCAAGTCAGGCGAAAGGCGTTCACACACAAGCTGTCTACTATGCAATATCTTAGCGGCTACTTTCAAGGATTCTAACTGCCCAGAGAAGTGCCAGTTGTTGAAGTGCTTCCTGAACAAAGGGTGCTATTACGTTATAGTACATACATATACGTATACGTTAAGTATACGTATACTATAACGTTTCGTTCTGTACGTTTCATGTCTGTTCCACATTTTTGCGCGTGAGTGGAAAAGAGCATCAGAAACTAAAGACCCTAAGTATTTCCCCTTCATTTTTATATTGCAGTAGCTAGAACCCATCAGCCACCACAAAAAGTTCAGTGATTTGGGAAGCTCCAGAGGTGGCGTTTACACTTTCGCAGTTGTGATGTCTGCTGATGTTGAATAGCAATCAAGTCACTAAATAGCTACGGTGTAGAAGCAAACACAGAAACATACACATACGCAAGTGCGTATGTTAGAGAGACACATCACCAATGTACGCAGTGCTGGCGGGCACCATACGCACAAAAATAACTTGCAGCCGCACAAAGATATCGGTATGGTGGTCTATAGAGGTGCAGTCAAAAGGAAGGAGAACAGAGCCGTCTAGAAAGGACGAAGAGTGTTGAGAAGGCCATAGGTGACGATGAGGTGTTGAAAAGAAACCATTTAGGTAGAACCCATTGGTGACGACTTACAAGGCCAATTTCAACAGACTATGCGCCTGCGCGGCTGTAGCCACAAAACATTTCGGAAAATTAGAAGGAGAACAAGAAGCACTAGGGGAAGAAGAAGGACAAGTATGAGAAGAACTGTCTCTCGTTGTTAAGCCACCTGAGCAAATTACTTCAATGACCAACCGAGCGCGAGCATTTTGCAGTTCACAAGGCATTCCAGCAAACGACACCGCTGCCCTTAACAGTTCATAAAAAAAGAACAATGGTGTTCATGTGCAGACTCTGCGTGGGACCACCAATTGGAGCCGTAATCCAGAAGCTGCCATCACTCGTTCATCTTCGCAATTCCTTTTATGCAGCACGTCCCCTGGCCGCGCCTCTATTTCCTCTTGTACCTACAGAGAGAGAGAGAGCTCCTTCCTTTGAGGAATAGGTGACCCTGTCCACTGGAAGAGCAACTCAAAGCGATGTCGTCTTGGGTCAGGTGCGAAACTGGCACAAAGAAAACTTCTCGAAGGTGATAAGAGATCTTCGACACACCCGCACGGTTGACCAGCGAGCATACCATAAGCTGCGAATGGTAGCCGGAATGGAGTGGCTTGAAGTATTGACAAGCAACTATGTTAACTTCCGTGAATTGCAAGGTTCGTTGGGATTTTTTAAGATGACAAGTTTTCCTCAGCGATGACGCTCATAGACGACGTCAGTTCATATGCCCTTAGTTTGTCTAGGATAACTCCGACGTACGCAGACGTAACCCCTGGTTTGCATTACAGCTACAGAGAGGAAAGAAAATCGCTACTAGTTTCTAGCGGTAGCAAGTGTAATGTGGCATTAAAACCCATTATTCTCGGCGTTGAGAAAGACCTCTAACGAAGGCGGGATGATCGGTCCATCGATGCCTTTCGCAAGGTGAATTCGGTGAACACAGAGCAGCGACCAGTGAAAGGAATGCAGTGCAACAGACCACAAACCTAATCGACTCGAAGTCTCTCCGTCCCGAGCTCTTATACAGGGTGGAGACGCTGGGTGCCACCCGGCTGACGCAGCCGGCATCTCACAAGGAGAGCCTCCGGATTGGCGGTGAGCTTTTGCGGTGCAATTTTTACAGGATGTAGGGCCCCGTGTGGGGAGTCCAAACCATAGTTACTTTTTTCGGAATGCTCTTCTGTGGCCGAAAAAAACGTGTGGACCGTGAGCGCGAAGTTCATGGCGCCCTGCTGTGTTCTTGCACAAATCGGATCGTTACTATTATTGGCTTGCGTGATCACAGGATTCAATTTGTACACGATTAATGCTTTTACTATTTGAACCCAGCCTTCATGGGCTTTCATTTGAGTTACCTCTCAATGGATCGTATTTGCATTGTATCATTCTGTTAGATCGCTAACATAAAAAAATTCTTGTTCACATGAAGTAACTGTGTTTATTGCTGACAAGGATAGTCAACAATTATGATACAAAACTATGAAACATTTAAAACATAGTCGCTTATCACACCAGCAGCATCCCACAAACGCATCTTAACTTGATTCATGCACTGTGGACTGTGATCATGCAAGCCCATAGTAATAACGATTCGATGAGTGCGAAAGTGCTGGCGACGTCGGAGCCGGAACCATCAAACCCGCCTGGTGCACCCGAGAGGCGACCCCGTTGGCATTACGCCAACCGCCCACTTCGGTCAATATGGTAGCAGGGCGCCATGAATTTTGCGCTCACGCGTCCACACGTTTTTTTTTTCGACCACAGAAGGGCATTCCGAAAAGAGTAACTATGGTTTTGGACTCCCCACCCGGGACCCTACGTCCTGTAAAAATTGCCTGGAGCCACTCTGGAGGCTCCCATTGTCAGTCGGGAACGAGTCAAGTCCTCATCGAGCTCATCAACTCTGATTAGTAACAACGCGCTGACAGGTCGAGACGACGGAACGAGCGGAAACGATACTGTGACGCATGTGCCGAGTGAAGAGAGACGATCTAATCGCAAGACCCTAAGATGGCAATTTCATAGAAGTTTCCCGCATTAAAGTACGCGTCCTCGCAACCTGCGCATGAATTTTCGATTCTAGAATTCTAGAATGCCACTTGAGTGACGTTTGCTCTACGTCGATGAGCAGCGCTATTTGCTAGCCGTTCACTGAAGCAACTACGTATCCGTTGCTGGGCACGATACATGCAAAGACTCTATACATTTAAGTTTTGGAAGCATGCTTATCCGAGTCATCCTACACATCTGTCCTGCTATCGACAAGGCAATTGCCTACTCGGAAGCGACATCATATCGATCGCATAACGCCTGACATTCAGGAGTGAGGTTACCCCATTTTGCAACAAGACTCCCTGCGCCAAGAATGATGTTCGATTTGCACTTTGGAATGGAAGCGCTTCGTCGGGCGGCGCTCTTAAACGTCGCGTACCTTGTCGAATAACACTGGTGGGTTGAATTAGATTTGTTGTAAAGTAAGCCAACTGCAAATCGTACAAGCACTCCGAACGGATGAAGGACGCCGATTTTTCTGCAATCGCTAGCAATTTGGGAGGTTCTGATACTATCGGAGAGTGGCTGAGTGAACAATACTCACAAAGCCGTTTAAGGGTTTCACTGGGTTCTGAATCTAAACGGTGTCAAGCTGTTAAAATACGCGTATGTAATGGTCTTCGATAAGGTGGGCAACGTTAGTCTGTGAGGCACTTCCGATTTCAGCAAAATCAAATAGAAACTATTGAAAAAGAGTAAAGATGGGTGATAAGAATACATTGCTTAAGATAGAAAAGGTGTTATATTTCTGGAATTTGGAATATTGAGGAGAAGGTTTGAATGCAAGTTAACCTCATAAAATTAGTTGGGGAGTCCCGACAACGGAAAATCAGGATCAATTTCTCCAACAAATCCGATCGCAGTTCACTGACCTCGGAAGGGATGGATGGTGGGGCAGCCTGGACGTGATGCGAACCTACAATCGAGTCGCGGTGCGGATGATTTCCTGGCCACTGAACCATAAGCACCCCAAAGAGAAAGGAAAAAGCACAGAACAAGTAGTGGAGGATGGTTAGAATGCCACGATCATTGCATTGCACAACTCGGTTCAAATCATAGCGGCTAACGATTCACCGGTTTAACGGATTTACCGGCATTCTCGCGATAAATTCTCTTAACGAAATTTTTGGTGTCTTTTCAAAAAATACCGGAAAATTTAACGATTTTTTCATACAAAGTCATGTTTCTAGCTATCGAATGGAGAAGGAAACATACTACCGATCTCAGTTTAGAAGTGATTGCTTCTATCTTCTCCGATAACTTGCTAACAGCGTTCATGGTCCTCAACCTCATTAAAACATCCACGTCCACATCACGAGGCGGAGATGGTGCGCTCCCGTGTTAAAAAGGCGCTCCATTGTATTGTGCCTCGCGCTGAGATTCCCGACACGACCTGAGACAATTTGAACTAGAGATATAGAAGCTCTCAGAAGAATGACGCCGTCAGAGGAATGACGAGAGGATACGTCGTCATGTCTTGTTCCCGTAACTTACTCTAAGATGTAGGACATCGTAATGTACTCTGCTAGTTTACTTGATCTCTTGGTGGACTTTTAAGCTGTTTTCCCGTATAAGAAGAGAGAGAAGCTCGTTATCATGTCACACTTCGTTGTTTTTTCTGAAGTGTCTGGCTCTACTCCAAAGTACAGCTTAATAGTTCAAAAAGTAGGAGGCTACCCCACCATCCATCCCTTCCAAGGTCAGTGAACTGTGATCGGATTTGTTGGAGAAATTGATCCTGATTTTCCGTTGTCGGGACTCCCCAACTAATTCTATAAGGTTAACTTGCATTCAAACCTTCTCCTCAATATTCCATATTCCAGAAATATAACACCTTTTCTATCCTAAGCAGTGTATTAAATCGCCCATATTTACTCTTTTTCAGTAGTTTCTATTTGATTTTGCTGAAATCGGAAGTGCCTATCGAGCTCTTCTTCATTTCGACACCGGTGGATAGACAACAGCCTTCTCCGGGAAGGAGAGGACACTGACTAGTTTGACGGCCAGCCATTCTAAGGCACTGCGCTGACCAAATACACAACCAGATAGCCTCCGCGTTATCATGTAGAGGCAGAATGAGAGACCCATCCTTTGTAGGGAAGCGCGTACCAATTTAACGTCAAATTGTACACTTTTCGAAGCGAACCCAAATTAAAACGAGCTTCTTCCGCATTACACTAGAGAACTCTCAGAGGGAGTTAGAATTTTGTGATTTAATTTTGTGATAAATTGTTGTCCAAGTATGGATTTCTTGAAGTTTTTTATAATTCGCTGCTCTAACAAGTGAACGACGCACTGCTCAAAATGTTGTCAAATTTTGATATTTCAAGGGAAAACTGCGGTCAAAATTTATTCTAGGGTTCAAAAAACAACAACTTTTGCGTACTAAAAAAGACATTGCGTCCTGCACTCGTCCGAGATATCGCGATCTTTATATGATCGATAGTGTAAGTGCTGCTTACCTGAAACATTGATGTGAGGATATATTGTTCTCTGCAATTCTTTTTGTTGTGCCGCTGAGAAGCGTGCAACTAAATTTTTGCTATCGATCAAATGAAAGTCGCGATGTCTTAGACGAGCGTATGGCGCAATCTTTTTCAACCCCAAAAACTTGCTGCGCTTCTCCACTTCAAGCAAGCTCTGAACCATTACTCCTTCTTAAAAAGTACACGTATTATAAATTCTCAAACTGTGTTCACCCTTTAGGGCAGGTAAATTGTAAAAATTTCAAAGAAAGTCATACTGAGGATTTCTTGGGCAAAATCTCAGATAGTTTCTGTTTTAATGTGGAAAAAGAGTGTCTGTGTCTGTTTTAATGTGCGATTAGGAGGATGTTAGCTTGAATTCAAAAGCATCAAACAACTGCTTAGAAAGGTGTCGAATTTGAAAAGAAGCGTGGCACTGAAAAGTAAAAAGGGAGAAGAGAGAGGGAAGGAAAGAGCGGGGCACAAAGTACGTTCAGAAGGGTGATGCCGTTCTACATTTCGAACGGACGCGCAGCAAAGCGCTGAAGAAAAAAAAACTAACCATTCAGCATGAATCAGCTCTCTGAACCTCGGACGAAGGAACAAAGTGAAGAATGGGGTGGAGAGGGTCATTATGCGCCGTCTCATTGTAGAGTACAAAAGCCTTCAAGAACTGCCGGCGGGTTGACACGTCTGAATTTCGGAAAAACACCCTGGGTGTTCCATTCTTCGCGGAGGGGTTTTTGCGCAGCCAGTCCCGAGGTCAGCTGTGTCAGTGAGCGCGCCACCGCCACCTCGAGTCGTCTGAAGACGTCGGCCGTGCCGCCGCCAAACAAACGCTTCTCACCTGCCACAATTAATAATGAACAAGCAGTGAAAAACGGTGCGAACCAGCCGCGTGCGGCACGGGCGCGCCGGCCGTCGCCCGCGACCCCGCCCCGGGGCGAGGGCACCACCTTCGACCCCCCAGGTCGCCTCCCCTATAAAAGCGCCGGCACTCTGCATGCTCGACAGCGAACTCGACCATTCCACACCTACAAAATTCCGCTTGGAACTCGCCGTCCCTCGGGACAGCGGTCTCCCACGTCGCACTGCTCTTCGCTCCGTTCTGTGGTGCTCATCCCGTTAGCGCCGTCCGAGCATTTTCGATTCTCTAATCGAATTCGACGGCATTCAAGACCGAAATTGTGAACGGAGTTCTGTTTGATAGTAGTTAGGCAGTTAGCTGGAATCTGGTTCCCGCAACCTTGGCGCTGCCCCCTTTGGGTTCTGCTTCCTCGCGACCAACGCCAGTCCCTCCTCTGTTGGCCGTCCACTCTCGACCGCCACTACCTTCGCCTCGGGGTTAGAAGAGGTTCTTCTCGAAAGAGCAGTTCACTGGCTTCTCATTTCACCTCGCCCAACCTTTTACTCCTTCGGGTTGAGCAATCTCCTTCGTATTATGCTGAATATCCAATGCTTCGCTTAACCGTAATGTCTCACTCAAGAATCTCTTTCTGTCAAATTCTTCGTTAATTTGATGAATGGAATAGAACTGAACACTGAAACTAGAAGAAGACCTTCGCTCCTGCATCGCTGCTTTCCCTGCAAAACACTCCAAGGTTTTGCCCAGCAGTGGAAGCTGAGCAGTTTACAGTTCCAGCGTTATCATCAACCTCTTCCATAGGGAGCGAAAAAATTGTTGAGGCTCTTCCTGATGAGACCGGCCCAGTCGCAGCGAGTCGCAGTGGCACTCTCGAGTTGCGTGTGCGTGTGTTTTTCCCCATGGGACAGTGGCAAACTCGTTTGGGAGGGGGATACCGCGGAAGTTCAGGGAGTGCTACAGAAGGTTGTAGGAACAGCCAGATATGAACAGGGAGTTGCGAAGTCAAAGGCATTTCAAGGAGTTTTTTCGCGTCCTTTCCAAATGCTGAACGCTGAGCAATCTGCGCAGCAGCTCCTCAACTTGTCATCGTCATGAGTAACCGTCTTCCTCGCGCTCGCCTTATAAATACTGCTCAGAGTACGCCCTAATTGAACTGAAGTCTTCTTTCAGAGATGCGCCATCTAGTGGTGCTGTTTTTCTCGGCGTTCGTGCTCGCTGAGGCGGCGAAAAAGGTGGTTGAGCGAAAGGAGCCGCCTCGAGACTGTTCCGACGCCCCGAACCGCGATATCAAGCACACGTGCCTTATGGTGAGTCGCTTCTGGAATCTCGCTACTCCATTCGCTCTCTACGATGGTGTTATGGTTGCGTGGAAAACGCCATCGGTCACACCGCCTACGCTACCTTCTGTTTGCTGTGATGTCCGACATCAGTGGCGAGAATCGGTAGAGGTTTCATTGCTTTCAGATACGAAACATGGACAGACTGACGAGGAAGAGAATCGCCAGGCAGGCTGTCAGGAACCCGGTGAGTTTCTGTTCCACCTGAATGCGACGAAATGCTCGTGACCACCTCGAATTCCGAGAAACGGCCCGCTTGCAGAGTCAGCAGCAGAGAAGGAGGGGCGGAGGGCCAGCTGCTTCAGCGCCGGTGACACCGGTGGGTCCTCCTGACTGGCTGCTGCCTATCCCGGTGCCCCCGAACGCCCGCGGCCAGATCGCCTACCACCCGTACGACTGCATGACGCTCTCCTGCCTCTGCCCGTTCTTCGCGGTGAGTTCGTCGCGAATTCGACCGCCTTCGAAATTCGCTCGGACGCCCACGAGTTCAGGGTCAAATGCAAGGCGGTCACTGTGTGCTGTCGAACGGCGTCGTCCTGCGCATGGCCTATCGCAAGGAGTACCGCATGATGACGGACGACGAGCGAAACCGCTGGCACAACGCGCTGGCGACGCTGAAGGCCAACGGCGAATACGACCGCCTCAGCAGGCAACATCTTGACGTGGGTGCAGTTCTTGCAGAGCCATCTTGAGAAAACCGAGCGCTTCTGAGCTTCCGAGCTTCACTCCTACCACCATTGTGACAATAGCATCTCTGCAAGGGCGACTTTTTGCTGTTCTCCATCTCATGTCCCTCGGTCTCGTTTAAAGAGCGACGGGGCGGCCAACTTTATGGACGCGTAGTGGCATTGTCGATACGAAAAATACGTTGGCCAGGACCTTCCCCATCGTCGCGGTTTGTTCAGTTTCATAGAAATCTCATTCAGAATATGCTCCGTAACTCGATAACTACAGCAGGAAAAGTAGGAAACCAGTTGCGATCACAGCATGCGCGAAGACCGAATGTCGGCTCTTTCCCTATGAAAGGGTGTTTCTGAGTCGTTTGACATTATTGTCTTAATTCCTGGTTATGGCATACTATAAAAGTGCCTATGTGCAAAGAGGTTTATGCATACCGTAGCAAAGCAGCCCATGTACCATTCAGAATGTTTACGATAATGCAGTTGTCTACCGAAATTACTGCCTCGTAAAAGGCGTTTTCAGGTTGGCGTCGGCTCCGGCGCTCACTCAGGACCCGGTTTTCTGCCTTGGCATAGAGAATACCTAAAAAGGTGATAAGCGAACTGTGGGTTCCCATGTGCCTACAGAGAATCATTGCTGTAGTTGCAGATTCGAAATCGCCCTTCGAATGGTCGACCCAACGGTTTCGATTCCCTACTGGGACAGCGTAGTAGATAACTACCTGCCTGATCCGAGGGACTCGATCATCTTCTCGAACCTCTTTGCCGGCGAGACAGACTTCTACGGCAATGTCATTCAGGGACCGTTCGCGTACTGGAGAACCCTCGAAGGCCGCAGTACAATCCTCAGGTGCGTTGCTGTCTTCTGAAGCGGGGACGGGCAAAAGTGAATGATTCCCTTTAGAAACCTCGGTCGCGAAGGCTCGCTTTTCAACGAGAATCAGGTGAATAACGTAGTGGCACAGAACACGATCGAAAACGTTCTCGCCTACACTGCTCCACAAGCAGGTCAGTGGTCCAGCTTTGGAACCCCTAACTAATAAGAAGTTGCACAACGAACAAATCAGTCACGACCGCCTTGTAGTGGCATTCTACGCTGGCACTATCGAAGAGCCGCTTTTTGCTGCGTTCTGATGACCTCGAGAATGCGACAATAAACCTTTGTTAGCTGCCCGAGGTCATGGGCGTGAACAAGAAACTCGCCCACTATTTATGAACCCACCGCGCTGAAGAACCTGGTGCACGGGCTACGAGTTCAAGGTTTTTAGGAGTGACAAATGAAGGACGCAGAAAAGGGGTTTGTTACCCAAAGGAGCCCTCTGATCAGTGGAAGAGGGCGCTTCAGTCCAACTGTTTGAAAATGGCGGCAGAGCTGAATGTAAATGGCTAACAATGATGACACACTGAACTAGTCTACGATAGGGCCTTTCTTTACAATTTGCGAGCCAGAGAGGCTACACTGTTTGGACTTGCTTCGTTTCGCTAGCGGTACCCCCTCCTACTAGGATAGATCCGAAATCCCTTATTTGAGAACTTCTCATTCACGGCTGCTGTGAAGTCTACAACTCCTATGTTTCCCATGGCTATGTGTTAGCTGTGCTTGGAGGAAGGTGACAAATAGGAATGGCGCTGTTGTGGATGTGATTTCGTTTCACCCAGCGTAGAGTAGCCAAACGGCATGACTTTCTAGGATCGACAAATTGCCGCCCGATCAATTCGAGCGACCCATAACAATTATCTCTGAAAAAGGGTTCAGTTGTCTCTGGAAATTCACTAATTCCGACGGCCGTTCGGTGTTCAATCACACAGAACAATCTCGGCTCGGGGAACACATATCTGTGACGAGCGATGGTAAGCGAGCGGCATACTAGTCACCCGAGGAAAGCGAGCCGAAAGAGAAACCGCTGTCCACCTCCTTCACCTTGAGCAGCTTCAGTACTACATGGGGTGAGACCAGAAGTACGGATGGAAATAGAGAGCAAAGCATTTACTGCAGTGCACTAAGACGTGCATTACAACAGCCGGCGAGCTTGACCGACTCACATCTGCTTTCGGCAACTACTAGGAAAAGTTCACAAAGCGTTTCATCTTGGAGGATGTACCCAGAAGTTTGCGCTAACATTATCTTGCTGCAGCATAACCTGCCCCATTAGAAACCGTTGGATTTAAAGAATGCAGGGCGAAAAACCTCAGCAATAGGGAGAGGAATCCGCTTCCTCAACAACTTTCTTCAGCGGTTGTAGTTCATGCTCAATGTAAGTGTTCAGGATGTCCGTATCCGAACAACTACGGAGCGATTGAATACATTCACTCGAATATCCACCTCTGGGTCGGAGGAGACATGAAGCCCCCCAGCACGTCGGCCAACGAGGTATGTTGGACACCCTCTGACTCTCGGAGCATCACTGACCCGTCTTCTATCTCAGCCGCTTTTCTTCATGCACCACTCCTTTGTCGACTACCTTTGGGAGCTGTGGCGTCAGCTCAAGCAACCGAGATGGCTCAGAGAAGTGGTGAGTTGGAGCGCTTTGGCAGGAGTGCCTCTCCTAGCTGTAATCAGAGGATGATGGTACCTTCATAGGCCTACTCAAACGATCACGGCTACTGCACGAATCAGCTGCACTTCAGCTGGGCCTATATGCGACCCTTCCCCTACCTGCAAAACCGAGACGGTAGGTCTACCATACTACCTGCGGTGCTCCTCAGCCTTCACACTTTTCCTTCAGGTCTCTCCAACTCATACACGGACCAGATGTACCGCTATGCGCCCCGACCCAGCTGCTCTCTCCAGAATCCTGATTGCGGCTCGCCGTATCTTTTCTGCGACACGAGAGGGTACGCTGTTTCTTGGCCCCCCGTGGTGCATCAGCACTCTCAAAAGTGAGCGGTTACGCCGAAATGCGCCACCCTTCCAGATACCCTCACTGTGTCGCCAAGATCAAGATGAACGGAAACTGTCAGGGATTCGAGAACTTTGACTCCTGCTATGCGGGAAGGTGCTGGTGGGGTCGTTGCATACCGGTAGGCTCAAGGGGTTTCACTCTCACTATCGGAAGGCCTCATATCCAATGTCTTCAGGGCAATCGTGCTTGGGCGGCGAAGATCTTAAAAGACGTGGAGGCGATGAATTCTACGCTAAATTTCGGATTTGCCATGACAGACTCTGACGACAACAGGGAGGTAGGAGCGAAAATCAGGCTCGTAAAGATGACCGCGCCGTTGTTCCGCAATTGCTTCAACAGGTGAGACTGTCCAAAGCATTGACCATTGACCAGTGATCGGCTTTCGTGCTGAAAGTGGATAAGCTTCCCGGCAGGTTTTGGGTTCCGTTTGGAGCTTCTTTCACGGCAATTTGTTTAAGATCACCTTGCTGCAAACCTTGGGCCCAACACGGCTTGTGCAGCGCTCAGGCTGAGTACATGGGAGTATACTGCGGGGCCAGCTGCGAATCCTGCACACCAGCCTTCAACATCACCAGCGGTACGCCTCACAGGGTTGCATCCAATAGCTGCTTTTAAAGCGCATTCATTCAGGCGAATGTGTCGATCTCCATCCCATGTGCAAGCAGTTCAAGGCGCAGGGAATGTGTGGTGGCAAATCCGAGGAGTTCATGGCGGAGAACTGCCGACTGTCCTGCGGGCTATGTGGCATCGCGAAGGACCTGAAGTGCTACCGCGACGGAAAGGTAGCTGAAGACACGTCTACCTGCTTGCTCCTCTAACGGTTTCCAATTCGTTGCTTCCAGCTGAGGCTGCCAGTCGTCTCCAAGAACACAGTGCTGTCCATCAAAGAAGCACTCGACTCGGACGTGAAGGAGCGAGTGAAGCTGGCAAAGAGGTCCTCGCGATGGGCCTGAGGAGCGACCTTGAAACCCTCTTTCCCATCCAACAGCTTTACTCTCTCTGTTCTGTTCCACTCGTGTTTGCTCGCATGTCACTTTCCGCTTGGTCTTTCGCTGCGAGTCTGTACATATTCGCTTACGGGATGTTCTGTTTTCATTCTCTGTTCCGATCACTTTCGCCGTTGGCTTCCCGTGTCCCGTAGTTGTCAGAGAAGGGTCCTCACTGTGTTCTCTAGTGGTCCGGTATCCGATTCACGATTCTGCTGCTAGAGCGTTCGCACATAGACGTAGCGTCAGTCGAACCTTTCGACTCGAGTGGAGGAGCTCGTAATCCTCTCGGCAATCGATCTCCTCTAATGGTTGTACATTGCTGTTCATATTGTTGTGCCGGTTTTCCTTCTAATAAAGCAAATTCCATTTCCACTGTGTGCCGGGAAATTTGCTTTCCCCTGTTTGAGGGCTAATTAATGCAGATAACACGACACAGCTATGTGGTAATCCTCCAACGATTAGGTTGCAAAGAAGGCTTTGTCAAATTTCACGACTTATATTCTACTACTTAAAAGTCATAACTCGCTCTAGATGCGCCCTTTCCACTCAAGCTATTAGGTTGTTGCATATGAAATGGCCGATTTTGCTACCTCAACTTCTGGTCGATTTTTTGTGGCTACTAATGTTCCCGTTTCAGACACCGTATTAGACTCGGAAAGCGCCAGATCCCCCTTTCTTATTATTTATAGCTTTTGCGACATAATTGCCTCCTGTTGACAAGGGAAGGGTCTGAAGCGTGTGTTCGAACGGGGTTCCTCTGTGCCGCTGCATTTCTGCTTTTAACTGACTGGTTGAGATTTTGGCGGATCCTGATGTCTATACCATTTTCAGACGTTTTCTGCGCATTTTCCAGCTGTATGCTGTGGTGTTCAACATGGTGATGTACATATAAATGTTCAACACCAGTGATACACAGGTGTAAAGTGCATGATGTAGCACTGGGCACAAGACGAGCAGCGTATAAACAGGCTCTCACAATTTGCTTCCATACATTGACCAATCACCTCAAGGAAAACCATCCTGCTCGAATTTTCAAAAGAGAGCAGGATGTGACGTCGGAGGTGGTTCAAATGAGAAACGAGGTTTGTGGGTCTTGCAATTTGACCTAAACGGCTATCGATACGCTCTTCTCTCATCTTTGCCTGTCACCTGGAAATCGAAGGTCTGCTGAAGGACATCTAAAACCTAACACCAACAATGTCCGTCGATGCTTCAGTGGTGATCCACCTGCTCATGTTGAAGTGTGGCCCACCTTTAGACAAGGAACATTTGAGGGGAGAAATCAAGCTGGCCGAACGGATAGCCAGCATACTAAAGGACTTCGAAACACGTCAACTTGACGTTTATTTAAGTTTTAAGTTGACGAAGACGGACGGCTGGAAGTGGTGGAAGAAGAAGAGGAAGATTGGAACCCGCAAGATGAAGTGATGGACCTGGAGAGGCAAGCAAGCAGTGGGTAGCAGTGGGCAGAGGAACCTGTAGGTTTTATACGCTGTCCGCATTGTGACCAATGCTTCTGTTTCATGACAACGCGCGTCCGCGTCCGCGTATGTCATGAAACAGCACTGGTCACAATGCGGACAGTGTATTTCAAAAATTGTCGTTCAGAAACTGGATGAACTGGGATACGAAACTCTGCGACATCCAGCATATTCAACAGATCTGTCCCCTACCGATTATCATTTTTTCAAGCATTTAGACAGCCATGTGAAGGATAAGAAATTCAGCAACCAAGATGATGTCGAAAATGACTTCTTATGTTTTATTAGTTCTCGTAGTTCGGATTATTATAAAGATGTCTAAGCCTGTCGCGGCGGGAAAAGTGCGTTAATTGCAATGTTGCTTATTTAGATTAATGAAATTGATTCCATGCAAAGTTACGAGGCAGTTGGTCAACGTTTGCAGCCAAAATCGGCCATTTCATATGCAACGACCTATTTCATCTTAATCATTTACAAATTCACTTTAGTTTGCCCTCGACCCTCTAATCTTAATCTAATAAAAATGATAAGCAGGTTTTAGTAGGAATTATACAAATGTAAACACTTACTTTCAATCAAATAAACATCCCGATGCTTTAGACGAGCGTATTCATTTTCTATGGGGCGCCGATTTGGTGTAATCCTAATTGGAGGGGCCATCTTTGCGATGTCATGTCATAGAAGATGGACGGGTTCAGTATAGCCACACCAAACACTGCCTTACCATAAAAAGCAACTACTTTAGCAAAAGTGAATAAATCAGGACAAAACATATACATAGAAATGGTTGAGAATACAAAAGCTTAGAGGCTCGAGTGCAAACTAAAGTGAATTGTAACTGATTAAGATGAATGCGTGTGCTTAAGGTGTGCCCGTTACACGTTGGATCCAATGAATCATTTTCGGATATCCCGATCCGAATCATTCGAAAATCATGGGACCGCGAGATTGCTGTTATCCGAATCATCCAAAAATCCGGGGTTCTCAATAGCTTTGCCCGAACCATCCAATTAATTAATTAAAATCTACAATTTTTGAAGATTCACTCTTTTGCACTTTTATATGTTGTTTAATTGAATGCAATTATTTTCGATTGGATTTAATGTACATATAGTGTCCGTTTCACATCAACACATCTAGGGTGCTCCAAAACAACGTGATTTAGGTTTTTAATTATAACTATGAAACAACTGAAAACTTTACAAAACAATATTTAGATAACAACGACATAGACACTAGGCAACACTGCATTAGTCTGGATTCGAAGTGCCCTCCCTTGGCGCGAATACGGAAGTCAAAAATGAAGTTTTTGGCGATGGTGGGGCGCAGGTCATCTGGAGACAGTCATTCTCTCTCCCAATGCAGAGATGTCTTCTGGGCCCCCAGGTTGCGGTGGCGCTTGGCGCGGACCCTGACCTTCAAAATAGACCATGCGCTGTAGTTCGTCGGATTTAGATCCGGGGAGTACGGTAGCCATTCCGCGGACATGACGAAGTCCAGGAAGGTGCCCCTGACGTGCTTTTCGCCCTGTGTGCATCTTTTTGAAACGTCTTCTTGAAACGTCCACTGAGCATTGCTGAAGTGCTGCTGGGACCTGGAAAGTACCACAGCCTCGAAGATGTCCCGTCAATACACATCTTCATTTTTTTTACTTCTTCATTCATAAAAACCACGTGGTCTTTCCGTTGGTGTGGATTCCACGCGAAACCATGAGCGCCTGCATACTTTGACGATGTTCGGCGATGGCCAAGGCAGCTGGAGCCTCTCCAGATCGTGCCGTGTTGGAGGTTGTGAGCCTACTCTACGGTGAACAGCTGAACAGTGTTCGCTCCCACCCGCAACCAGCGGCGCGCAGCTTGAGCTGACGGCATCGATGGAATCGTTCGCGCTTATTCCTGTCCATCAGGAGCTGGACTTTATGGAACTTGCAGGGATCGGGTCCACGTTCCTTTCTGACTATTCGATGCAGTGATGTGCGACTGACACAAATATCATGGGCGATTTTCCTCAGAAGACCTTCAAGTTTGGGATTTTCGCTTTTCGATGATTTTCCTGATCTGCGGCGTATTGACAGTGAGATTTCTTTCTTGTCCAAGACGGTCATCTTCATGGGCAAGCTCCCTAAATCGACGAGTTTCTGTGGAGATAGTCGACCAAGCAGGTTAACGATGTCTGATTGGCGCTTCCTTGACGATGATGCTCCAAAATCGCAGCGCGATGGTTCGATACCTTGAAAAAAAAATTGAAAAACCGTAATTAGGACAAAACAAAAATTAAAGAATTATAACACGGACTAAGATTAATAATAAACAAGAATAAAGGGCTTACTCAATCCCCTTTTTGGGACGAGCCACGCATTCTACTTCTACGGTATGTCGTAAAGGTGATTTTATTTATTTATTTATTTATTCATTCATAACGTCAACTAAGGCCACACGTGAAAATACAATTTAAATATACCTATAAAATGTTTAAAGGTTCGTTTCGCCACTACCTTCATACGAACCTTTTATCATAACATCTCCCCGGTGGCTCATCATCAGTGAAGCGGGGAGATGTTCTGTAAAAAAAGGGGGTCAGAACCAAAAAGACTAAACTAAACTACAGAAAGGCTAAAATGGAGAAACTCACGCACATCCAACTGAGAATTGTCGAATCTGAAACGATTAAAATGAGGAATAGATTAAACGGCAAAACCAGCAACAGAGCGATATTTCTGAGGTGAGAGTGGTAAAACAGAAGTGAGTGGAAGAAGACAAAATGTGTTAGAAGTAAATAATAATAAAGAAATAAGAAGAATTGCAAAATTAGGCCAGCCAAATGTGAAAAAATGAGATTTGATACTCAGCGCGTACGCAGACCAAACGTGATTAGAGCGCGCCTATTAGCTGAGGCAGATATGTGGATAAAAGGAGAGAGTATCCTAGCACTGTTATTAAAATTGTTGACAAGCAAATCACTAGGAAAGTTATAAGAAGCGCGCCGCATAAGTTGGGTGAAAAGCAGGGTAAAAGTGGTTAAAAATACGGTAAGTAGAAGCTAAAGGAAAAGAATTGTACATGGAGGTAACTGTGGAACCAACTCTAAGGGCTGTAACATAGCGTCTTGGCTACACGTAGTACATTATTATAATTATCATTAATATTGTATTTATAAAAAATCTGTTTATTTTTGTATAAACAGTTAAGCATGTTAGCAATGATGAATTCTTTTTCAAAGCCGTTGTTTATGAGTATATTATAGAGTTCTTTAATTTTAGAGTAGAAATAAGTAAATTTGGATCATTTGTTAGCTATTCGAAGTGTTTCTGTGTAAATAGCATTCCCTTTGATATTAGCTAAAATTTCCGAGTCCCTGTGAGGGAATCTGTTAACGTTAAAGTTAAAATAATCCGTTTTTGTTATATAGGTTAGTTTCTATTACGTTGTCTATAACTTCTAAAGATATGTCTAAATAATTACATTTATGTTGGCTAATGTGATTTCTTTAAAATGAGTGTATTCTGGTAGACTATACTTAGAATGTGATCTGTAAAATTTTCATTATAATTATGAACTATAAGAAGGTGATACATATATCTGAACGGTATAAAAAGTTGGTTTTCAGATATTCTGATACCCTTAGAGTATTCAAATTCGAACATAGATATCGCTAAGTCTGCTAGAAGAGGGCTAAAATTACCTCCCTGGGAAACTCCCTTATTTTGTTTATAAATAATGTTAGCAAACATGCAATAACTATTTCTAAGTAAGTAATCAATAAAATATAATAGATCCGTTGTATTATAACATCTGTATTTATCAATTATGTTATCTGTGTAAAATGCTTTAATTCAGTTAGTAGCCACTAATCGCCTACCTGAGTTTTTAAAGCATAGCGTAATAAGATCTCTCATCTTGGCAATTATAATGTTAATGTGGAATGTTAGTAAACATGTCAGTAAAATCCGCTGAATACAGCTTGATGTTTCTGTTTCTGATATTATTAAGCTCTTCAGTAATGTCACTATTGTTAATTGCCCAATATGTTTTAATAGTCCTACAGTTGTTAGCTAAATTGCTTGTATAATTAATATAGTGTTGTTTGAGATGTGAAAAAATTCTACAAAGTTCTAAAGCAAGAGGCTTAACGCTACTATTGTAGGCACCCGTAATGAAACGAAACTTTATTGGAGATTTGTGGAGTTTTGGAAGTGCGTATATGATAGGCAGATCTCCATCAACCTCTACGCTGAGGTTTTGTTTAATATGGAAAAGCTTGTGTTTTAAAATAATGGGGAGCTTGTTATAGGTATTTAATTTTGTGCAGGTGTAATTAACGTTATTATCAGTAAAAGCGTCTGTTAAATTTTTATATTGGATGCCCATTTCTTCCATCAAGCTAAGTAAATAAAGTTTTTTACAAATTAACCCGTAATTATTAGACGCTTTATCTAGCGGACAAAAGATAAACTTATCTTGCATTATTAAAATTTCTCTATATGGAATATCTACCTTATTGTCTATATTATGTCTATTAATAAGCGGTTTAACTTTAATTCTAAACTGTGTGATAAAAAACTGAGAGAGTTGTTGAAGGTTATGTGAAGGAATTTTGCAGAACTTCTTTATATGTGTGATTACCTTTTCCACTGTATTTTTATATGCAACTTGTATAGCTTGTTTACCATATCCCTTTACAGGTCTAAATATTGTACCCTTTTTCAAAATATTTTTAAACTGTTGGTGTTTAATAATATCTAAATTTCCAGTAATGACATGTTCATAAAATGTGTCAACGAAGTTATTATAGGCACTATCTGTTTCACATATGCATTCATTTTTAATAACATTGCTACATTCATTTAAAGTAATATTCTTAAGTAGTTGGTTGTGATTAAAGATAAGTTTGGAGATAGGGGGAGAATATGTGTAAACAACTTTAAAGGGAATAAAATCCTTTGTGGAAAATTTTGTAATTATACCTTTCACTATGTTGCTGTTAAAGATATGATTAAAGTTAATACGGTCGAAAATTTTTCCTTTATATTCCATAGTAATGTATTTATTAACACTCTTATTTTTAGGTTTGTCAATTTTATTTAAATTAAATTTAGTATGTGCAAGTAGGCATAGAACTATCAATTTGGTTTTTTGTCTGTAGGTATGCAGGAAATCTGGGTTAAGGCTAAGATTGATCAGTTGTTTTAATTCTTGTTTTTTGAGCATTTTAATTTTATTATGTAGTTCAGCTACTTTAATATTAGCTTCATTATCATTAATGTATTTTAAGACATTATCAACCTTATAAAAAGTTTTATTTTTAACTCTTTTTTTTTGTTGCCTCTATTATTCCTTTCTTTGATAATCCTCAAAGAATAATAAGGATGGTTTGTTTTGTAGTTGAGTGGATTAGTTATGTTAGAAATATTCCCATATAGTTAATGTTATCATTAAGACCAAAAGGAAATGCGCTGTTAAGAAGTTTAATCCAAAAAAGTTCTTTGTTTAATAATATATTTCTGTTTATATTATCCTCTAAAGCATCAAGAACTGTAAAAGACAAGGACGAACCACAATCTTGAAAGTGTTGGTAGAGGGGAGTGAGTCTTTTATTATTTTTGGTATAGTAAATGTGTTCCCGAATTCTTTCTTTAAAAGCTCTAGTGGTAATTCCTACATATTGTAAGTTGCAAGTTTTACAAGTGATGCAATGGACTATCGATCTACTATTGCAGCTGGTATAATCTTTCTTATATGTATTAATACGAAGTTTTGTTACTGAGGAAACTATATGGTCGTCAAAGTTAATTAATTTGCAATATTTTCAACTACTATCGCACTTTGACCCTTTACTGGAGTTTCCAAAACCTCTTAGTATATATTGACTGCTCCCGTTTTTGTATTTGTAGAAAGTGTTGAGGATGTAATAGCTTGAATTTGCTTTGACGTTTGAGTTTTTAGACCTTGAATCAATGTACCTGGGTGGTCCAACCCAAGTACAGTGAGCAGTTTCCCATGAGGGTTTTAGGGGGCTGCCCTACGGGGTTGTCAGACCCCTTTTGCACCCGAAGGTACGGCTAGTACTGGAGGCGCCAAAACCAACTGCTCAAAACAACTTTGGCTTTTATAAACCCCATCAGTACCAACCCCTATGTTTAGTAAGAGGATAGGTCCTCTTGTGTAGTTGAAGAGTTGTATTTGGGTTGTCTAGATCCCTGAAGCCTGAAAACAGGGGGAGTAGAAGGAAAGGGGTGGGGAAAAGGAAAAGGGGGGGGGGCGGGAAGAGGTGTGTGACAAAAAGAAGGGAGCTAATCAATAATACAGTATCCAGTGGGTCTCAAATGGAATAAGGTCATACCGTATCTACTATAAAAGAGATTACTATAAAAGCTGAGTTATGGGGTATACGAATATATTTGTTCATGTGTGATACGATGCAGGTAGGTCTATATTATTGAATCGTTAGCGTTTAAAAGTAAGTTAGTTTCAGAGGCCGGGTTTTGATAAGCCTAATTCCGACCAAGTTGAGCGCTTGGCAACTAGCCAAGAGCATATTAATAGAAGGGTTCTATCGGAATATATAAGGATAATTTCAATGCCTAACTTAGACCGGCTGTCTTTGGTGGAACTGGTTGAAAAGTTCCTAACGGAAGTGGTAAAGTAAGTGTACTTCGAGTATAATATATAAGTGTAAAATATGATTAATAGTTGATTATAGATAAAGTAATCCGAAGGATCCTTATCCTTCAACGTGACCAACTCCAGATGCACACAACGGCAATTTATACAACTTCCGAGTAAGTATTGTAATGTAACTTGGCATGTTGTATAGAAGTTATTCTATTTAAATTAAGGTCAAGATGACGAACGCGTTCTGGAGTTATTTTATAACAGACGGAAAACGCAAACTCGCAGAATATAATCGCCAAACAGGGTCCAAGTTAAGAGTTATACGAGACCAAACAATACCACTTTCTGACATAGAGAATGTGAGGTGACTTAAGCCATATGTATTAATTTATAATAGTATAATGAAAATGTACTAGTTTTAGTTTATACCTGCGCCGCAGAATGATAAAACTGCTCAAAGACAAAGGAGTGGTTCCACACGAGATATCAGTAAAAAGTGGTTATAGAACTTTGAGCACACCAAAAGGCTCAAAAGTAAGTGTATTATAGGTTATTTACTACAACGAAGACGTATTGTATAATAAGCCTTCAAACAATGTATAATATCTTATAAAAAAGAGTTAGTTTCCTCTAAAAAAGTGTTGAAACTAGTAAAACAAAAAGTCTGCATTTCTTTTGCACCAACCTAATACCATTCCCGCCCGCTGTCCTCGCCTCGACCGCTTGCGGTGACTGCTCTCCGTTCCGAACCAGCAGAAATGGCAAGGAAGAATTCCGGAGATGAATCCCCGACTTGGCTTAAACCGATTCTACAAAGGTGGGATGAGTACTTTGTACGCTTTGACGAAATTCTTGATCTGTTCGTAAAACTACAGGATTCACAAAATGCAATCCTTGATGAAATTGCAGGTATCGAGAGGAGACTCGTGGCGGATGTGGAGGAAAACTCTCATCCGAACTCAGCGTTGTATAGTACGCTTGTAAAATTTGAGAAAGATGCGAAGATGGTCGACGAAAAGGCCTGTCGAATCACCTGGGTTGGGATCGGCGAGCGAGAAAGTGATGCGGCCACCCAGGCGTGCAACAAAGAGGCCTTAAGGGAGGTCGTAGAACCCTCTGGGAACAATGACCTCGTACGAGGCTTTACTTCCGGAAAAATCAACTTATCCAGGCATACACGTATTAGAATGAACACGGCAAGTGCTAATCCGCGGATAATCAAGATCAATCTACCCAGTCAGGAACAAAGAGAGAAGCTTCTCCAACACATGCGTGCAGGACGGCAGTCTTTGACCAAGGATTACGTGTACTCGTATGCAAGGCCCGACTACACCAAAGAAGAAATCGATTATGACCGCACTTTAAGGAAAAAGGCCGGGCTTATGAACAGTCATGAAGGTAAGCTAAGGTGCATTGTTCGTGATCAGTTATTCATAAACTCCGCAACTCCGATCTATCGGTTACACGCAAGAATTACGCCACCCTTTCACAGCGAACTTTTAGCGCTGAAGACCGTTATGCACCAGCCTATACACACTAGGAATTATGTCCCTCCCGAGAGATTTACCAAAATTCCAACATTAGTTATAACCTAAATGGAGGATTCATTGGACGGTGGGAAGGAGATCGCGAACAATCTGGCGGTTCTTCGAAATCTTCAGCTAGATTTCTCCTATTTAACTCTAAATCTATTGTAAACAAACTGCCCTACCTCAATTTCCTTCTTAACAATAAACTAGAGGCTGTACTGATAACTGAAAGCTGGTGTAAACCGTCCTCCATCCAGGACGCAACTCTTAGCTTCAATTCCTCCTACGAAGTCTATCGTTGTGACCGAGATGGTCAAAGACCTGGTGGCGGAGTAGTGGCATTGATCAATAGAACAATTTCGCACACGCTCATTTTCAGTGAGGAACTCATTCAAACACTAGGTAACCAAATTAATGTAACCAATCGAAATATCCTTCTACTGCTTAGTTACCGCAGTCCTTCTTGTACGCTATCTGCAGTGTCTGAATTTGTCGACTTCGCGAGTAGTATTTGCAGCGAATGGAGTGGTGAGATTATCTTACTAGGGGATTTCAACTTCCCACTAATCGAATGGAAGAATACGACCCACAGAGGGAACGTTAAACCACCTCCTCAAAGTTGTTTCTTGAATTTGTTAGCTCGCACAGCTTAGTTCAGCTTATTTACAAGCCCACCCATGGGCTAAATATTTTGGACATAGTTCTGGTCTCTGAACCATACATCATAAAGAATTCCCGAGTACTCTCTCCCACCCCACCCCTTTAGCACATCTGACCACAACTGCGTCGCAATAGAAATACTCCACTGAAACACAAAAATTCCTAAAAGCTTATAAGAAACTATTCAAAGGGCGATTTTAACAAAATATTCTCCGAACTTGTGAAAGTTGATTGGGTTTCCATCAGCAACAATTCCTAGACTTCTGTCGGCTTCTATGACGAATTTCTCCGAATTTGCCACCAATCACCAACTATATATAAAAGAGTTTGTCCATGGAGTGATATAACCTAAGTGAGGTACGCCGCATCATCCATAGCGAGAGCGGTCGAGTGATCTAACCGAAGTGAGGTACGCCGCATCATCCACAGTGAGGGCAGTCGAATGATCTAACCTATGTGAGATATCAACTCCTATCACCATCACCATCACCATCACCATCACCATCACCATCACCACCTATCACCACCTATATATAAAAGAGTTTGTCCGTCGAGTGATCTAATCTAAGGGAGATACGCCGCATTCGCCGCATCACCCACAGCGAGAGCGGTCGAATGATCTAACTTAAGTTAGGTACGCCGCATCACCCATAGCGAGAGCGGTCGAATGATCTAACTTAAGTTAGGTACGCCGCACCACCCACAGCGAGAGCGGTCGAATGATCTAACCTAAGTTAGGTACGCCGCATCACCCATAGCGAGAGCGGTCGAATGATCTAACCTAAGTGAGGTACGCTGCATCACCCACAGCGGGAGCGGTCGAGTGATCTAACCTAAGTGAGGAAGGCCGCATCATCCACAGCGAGAGCGGTAGAATGATCTATCTAATCTAATAAGTGAGGTACGCTGTATCATCCACAGCGCGGTCGAAATGAACGTGGGAATTTCTGCAGCATGAAAAGCGCATCCTTTTACTGCTTGACACAACAGCACTTACGCGCGTTCCTGAGCGTCCAGATTCAGAAGCCGTGCCGCCGACTTCGTGCCATTAGGATAAGAAGACCACTAAAGGGGGAAGAGTATAAAGGGGGACTTCAAGGGTGGAGAATCGACAGCGGCCAGGAGGTAGCGACTTGGAGGAAGCATCGGGAAGGGGGGGGGGGTCGATAGGGGGATCAATGAAGCATTAAGGAGGGACCAGTAGGGAGTTAGCAATCAGGGGGGAGTAGTTAAGAGGATCAGTAAGGGGATCCATTAACAATAAGAGAGTACGGATTTAGAAGATGTGACATCGATGACACGCAATGGGCGTTCGCTCGCCGTCGTTGTGTGTGAGCGTGGGAGAGCTACTTAGTTGGGGAGAGTATTAACGAGGATTCATAGGAAGGGGAAGAGATCGACCAGGAACAAGGGACCTGGAGGCGGAATCAGGACGAGGAACCAGCAAGAAGGGAGCCGTAAGAAAATTTATACGCGAATCAAGGAATCTGCCATATGCGCAGCCTCTTCATGCTCGACACAGCGGCAACTGTGCGCGCTTCTGGTCCTCTGCATTCAGAAGGTGGGTCTTCTGAGGTGCTGGTTTCAGAGGACAGGTCCTCTACGCCGCCCTAGAAGCATCTGAATTAAGGAAATGTGTCACCGGCGTGCTTCGGCGTGCAGGCGCTTTCAAAATTCAACATGGGATGCTGATCTACAGAGGAAGTATAGCCTCCTCCTGCTTGACACAACGGCAACTACACGTATTTCTAAAGGTTTCGATTCAGAAAAAAGGTCCTCTACGTCGCGCTAGAGGCATCTGGATTAAGAGGCAGGAGGCATCTGGATTATTCTAGGAGGTGATTTCAGACAAATTCCTCCTGTCGTGCCAAAAGCAGGAAGGTTCGAAATTCTGAACGCTTCCATCAAGAGCTCCCCACTGTGGCCTCCTTTCTTTAAATACAGATTGACTGAGAATGTGAGGGCGTCCAGCGGTGGAATCGGTTGGTCTAACTTTCCAATTCAACTTGGAAACGGAGAGCTCCAAAACGATTCCAATGAAGTGAAAGTGCCCGACGATATGCTGAGCTCTGGAGATATAGCAGATGAGATATTTGGTGATATAGTGGCCTTAGAAAATATGTCCGCTGCAGTCGGTAGAGCGATTTTGACGCCTAGGAATTTCGACTCTTTGGAGATAAACAACAAAGTGCTTTCGAAACTACCTGGGCAGGAGAAGATTTACAGAAGCATAGATGAGGTTATGAATGACGAAATTGAAGCTGACAACGACACAGAGTATTCATTGGAGTTTCTAAACAGCTTGACACCCCAGGGATACCCGCCACATGAACTCTATCTAAAGAAAGGAGCAGTAATAATGCTTCTGCGGAATCTTCGGAGTCAACCAGGGTCTATGCAATGGTACGCGACTCACCGTTGAACATATGGATAGGTACATTCTAGGCTGCAAAATTGCAACTGGAGCGAACAAACAACAGTACGTGCTTATTCCTAGAATAATATTCTGTCCGCCTGCCTATGACACCTCACCGCGCAGATTTAAGAGGAGGCAATTTCCTGTGCGTTTGGCCTACGCAATAACAATAAACAAGAGTCAGGGACAAACATTCGACAGAGTCGGTGTATACCTCCCCAGCCCAGTTTCTTCTCACAGTCAACTGTACGTGGCGTGCTCACGTGTTCGACAGAGATCAAAATTTGGCTACCACCAGGACGGAAGACTATATCAAACGTAGTATTCACCGAGATGTTTGAGTAAAAATTAAACCATTTTCGTTGCGCTATGAATAAATTTTTTTGAAGCGCACATCTTCTTTGTACAAGAGTAGTTCTTGAGAAAAAGACTAACTGTATCACCCCGCGAAGCGGGCAAGTGCGAGACACGCCGTTAGGCGTGTCGCAGCACTTGTATATAAAAGAATTTGTCCGTGGAGTGATCTAACCGAAGTGAGGTACGCCGCATCATCCACAGCGAGAGCGGTCGAGTGATCTAACCGAAGTGAGGTACGCCGCATCATCCACAGTGAGGGCGGTCTAATGATCTAACCCATGTGAGATATCACCTCCTATCACCATCACCATCACCATCACCATCACCATCACCAATCACTATTCATCACCAATCACCAATCACCACCTAAATATAAAAGAGTTTGTCCGTGGAGTGATCTGACCTAAGTGAGGTACGCTGCATCATCCACAGTGAGAGCGGTCGAGTGATCTAACCGAAGTGAGGTACGCCGCATCATCCACAGTGAGGGCAGTTGAATGATCTAACCTATGTGAGATATCAACTCCTATCACCATCACCATCATCATCACCATCACCATCACCACCTATATATAAAAGAGTTTGTCCGTGGAGTGATCTAACCTAAGTGAGGTACGCCGCATCATCCACAGCGAGAGCGGTCGAGTGATCTAACCGAAGTGAGGTACGCCGCATCATCCACAGCGAGGGCGGTCTAATGATCTAACCCATGTGAGATATCACCTCCTATCACCATCACCATCACCATCACCATCACCATCACCAATTACCAATCATCACCAATCACCAATCACCACCTATATATAAAAGTGTTTGTCCGTGGAGTGATCTGACCTAAGTGAGGTACGCTGCATCATCCACAGCAAGAGCGATCGAGTGATCTAACCGAAGTGAGATACGCCGCATCATCTACAGCGGGAACAAGGTTTGCAATTGAACGTGAGATGTTGCTGCAGCAGGGGAAACACAGCCCTTTACTGCTTAACACAACACCACCTACGCGCGTTTCTGACCGTCCAGATTCAGAAGCCGACTTCGTGCCATTAGCCTGAGAAGACCACTAAAGGGCTAAGTGTAGAAGGGAGACTTTGAGGGTGGAGAACTGATGGCGATCAGGAGGGAGCGACCAGGAGGAGCATCGTGATGGTCGATGTGGGGGGGGGGGGTGGGGAAAGAATGAAGCAGGCCAGGGGCCGAATTCATCAAAGTTACTGCAGTAACTTTAACGGAGAATTGTACGCAAATAACTCAGATAACGGGGCTTATCAAGCGATATGGCGAGCAATAAACCACGTTATCTGAGCTTTCGTTTATGGTTCTCTGTTAAAGTTAATGCAGTAACTTTGATGAATCCGGCCCCAGGAGGAGGCACCGAGTTTAGGTAATATGTAGGGATCATTGGGGAGTTACCAATCAGGGGAGGGGGACAGTAAGGAGGATCAGCAAGGGGATCCATTACCATTAAGAGAGACCTGATTTAGATGATGTGACACCGATGTCACACAACGCTCCGCTCTCTTCGCTCGCAGTCGTCGTGTCGTGAGCGTGGAGAAGGCCTACTTAATTAGGGTAGAATAGTAGGAGGGATTCCAAGGGGGGGGGGAGGAGGAATATACCTTAAAGAATGGACCTGGAGACGGGACCAGGACGGGGAACCAACAAAAAGGCGTAAGAGAATTCATACGGACAACAAGGAATCTGCCATATGCATTGCCTCTTCACGTCGACACAGCGCGCTTTTGAGCTTCTTGATCCAGAAAACAGGCCCCTTACGTCGCGCAGCAAGCATTTCCTGATTCTGAATAGGTGTCAACGGCCGTGTCGTGAGCATGGGAGCACCACTAAGGAGGTGGTGGAGAAGGGCGGTAAGTGGGACCTCTATGGTGGACCAGGAGAGCGACCAAGAAGGAAAGGAAAACCCGGAGGAGCGGCCATGACGGGGAAACCAGCAAAAAGAGACCAGTAGGTGTCAATAGTGGAAACAAAGAAGTGGGCCAGTAGTTGGGACCAGGAAGGTAGGGATTAAAGAGGGGAGGGAAGACCTGTAAAGGCGCACCAGTGATTAGATCCGGTAAGAATAAACGAGTGAGGGGGAGCCTGGTTTCGGAAGACATGTCAACGATATCTGGAAACGCTAGCTGTTGAGCATGAGAACTGTTGCGGATGAGCAACTTGAGGGACAGAAGTACTGCGCGCCGCAAACCAATGACGTTAATGACCGGTCCGGAGAGAATCTCTATGATGAATGCACGGAAGTCGTGAACGGCTTGATGCCGATAATCCACGTACCAGGTTCTAGATGCTAGCGAATTTTATGTTTTACAAAAACACTTTCCATAGGTCAGTGATGCTACAAAGTCGCGCGAAGCGCGCAAGTGCGAAACACGCCGTTAGGCGTGTCGGAGCACTTGTTAATTAATAAATATATACCTCTCATTCCCTGCAAAGACAACTCAAAAAATTTTTCCAGGCGAATACTTTTCCTTAAACCAAAAACAGATCGCTTGCACTCACAAAACGATCCTCGATTATATTGTACTCAAGAAGACTTACACTCGCACTACTCTGCCACCAGATATCTGTTGAGAAACGTATCGCCAAATGCAGAAGCTCGAAAAGATTTTACACTTACTGCAAAAATAAGCTCAAGCTTAATGAAAGCATACCAATTATTGAATCTCACGACGGAGTCTCAGTTACGGACGATCAAGACAAGGCTCATTTATTCGCAGATTACTTTAAATCAGTGCATAGAACGTATCCTGAAGACGACTTAGCATTCCTGCGTCCACAGACATCTGATAGGTTAGACTGCGTGGACATTTCCAGCGAGATGGTATACGGTACCTTGCGAAGACTTCCTAACGGAGTTTCAACTTCTCCGGACAATTTGCCGTATATATTCTTAAAGAGAGCGGCCCTTGGGCTAACGTGCCCACTGACACTGTTATTTAACAGATTCTTACTTCATGGAGCCGTACCAAGCTTATAGAAAATTGGGTTTATTCATCCAGTTTTCAAAAAGGGATGTAAAAGAAATTGCAAGAACTATAGGCCTATTTGTCTACTAACCAGTCCCACTAGTAACGCTATGGAGCGCATAATATGTAAAAAAATTACGACACTCATCGAGGAAAGAGATCTAATTCACAAGAACCAGCATGGCTTCCTTAGAAGAAAATCTATTATTTCAGCCCTACTTTCAACGCTGCCGCTTTGGCACAAGGAAATAGATAAGGGAAACCTGGTATCTGTTTGCTATATTGCCTACGCGAAGGCACTTGATTCCATTTGCATCCCACTGCTCTTGAAAAAGGTCGGCTTATGGCATATGTGGTAGGCTACTCGAATTTCTAAGATCCTTCTTGACCGGGAGGTCTCAATGCGTTTTAATGAATGACAGCATATCTCAACCTTACTCCACACCGAGCGGGGTACCCCAGGAAACATGCATTGGTCCTCTTATGTTTCTACTATTTGTCAATGACCTTTCTACTCATTGCCACCAGGTGTAAGTGTAGCATAAGATGACTCAAAAATCTTCACTATTAACGACTGCTCAAAACTTCAGGACGCTAGAAATTCCGTTAGCATCTGGTCCAAACAGTAGAAAATGGAAATTTCTGTTCAGAAAACAGCTATAATGTGCGCTGATAACCACCCGCGCTTCAGGTTTGCTCTGGATGAAAATCCCTTGTTACAGGTACACGAAATAAAAGATCTGGAAGTGTCTTACAATGACCAGCTTGACAATGAAAAGCATATTAATGAAATAATCTCCCCCGCTACCTCAACAGCTAACTTTATACTAAAAGCATTTAAAACACGTGATCCAAAACTGCTTTTACAGCTATTTACACTTTACGTAAGGCCAATACTAGAGTACTGCTCACCTATTTGGAGCCCATACAAAAAAATCGACCATTGAATCAATCGAAAAGATCCAAAAAAGTTTCACATACCGTACCTTCGCTCGTAAGGGTATTATCACCTTCTCATATAAATGTCGTCTACAAAAACTTGCGGTACAGTTTTTAGAATACCGTCGAAAACTTATTGATTTGACACTGATGTACAATACGACCACGGGCGAAATTTCAATAACCATATCCAACGTTTTTGGAATTCCATCGACATTGGAGACGCTTAGAGGACATCCGTATCGGGTAAGGCCCGAAACACCTAAAACGACATACTTCGAAGGTTCGTTTCTTGTGAGAGTTGTACCTATATGAAATCGATTGGATAGAAATTTTTTCAGGTGAAAGACATCTAATTCCTTTCAGTACCATTTAGATGAGCACCTAAGACTTCAAGGGAGCTCAAGGTGATGTACCTACTTATTGTTGTGAAGCTTCATTTCATATTCTTGCTTGCATATGCTACCTCAATTCTCTTAATATGTTCTTCTTTACTATCTTAATCCTATCCTCATTGGTTGGTGTGTAAATAGCACTCCTTCCCCCCCCCCCTCCACTGCGCTCGTCGAGGTACGATTTGGCGAGGAAAGCGAACCTACTACGATGGTATTCGGAGTTCTCGGCGCTGGACCTTGCAGTGTTGGCGGCCACTGCCTTCCTTTGCTAAGCATCGTACTGCCTACCCCCCCCCCCTTCCTCACCCCCTCCACCACGCCATATACCTATCCCGTATACCTATGCCCTTGTACTACTCATGCTGTGATCCTCCCATATTGTGTTTTTTCCTTCGTTGTATCCCTATTGGCAATATTGTGCTGAATTTCTATTGTCAATACTGTGCCATTCAATTGTATGCAATAGTAAATAAATAAATAAATAATATACTGGCTCATCCCCTCACTGGTCCCCCTTACAAAGGAAGGGTCTGAAGCGTATGTCTGAACGGGGAGAGCGAATCTATATGGAGAATCCCCACCTCTCAATTAGTAGGAAAATGTTTTTTTTTCGCCAAGTCATTAAACCCAAGGAGTATAGTCACCAAGGAGTAGGTGGTCATAACGGGATACTGCGCATCACGAGTTTGGGGTTTTGTAAGCCCCTCGATGCCTCTGCCGTCAAGCGACTCGGAGCGCAGTGTCGTGTGGTGGTAGTGTGGCGTGTGGCGCTTCACCCGAGAGAGAGGTGGAGGTTTCGATCCTTCTGCGCTGCTGCACTTTTGCATTTCAACTGACTGGTTAAGATTTGGGGGATTCTGACGTCTATACCATTTTCAGACGCTTTCTGAGGCCGGATTCATAAAGAACTAACCCGTGGGTATGCGGGTGATAAGGGGTGGAGATAAGATAAGAGTCAGGTAGAGATAAGGCAAGAGTCAGAGACACAGGCTTCATTGTGGGTATCTCTACCCCTTATACTCGCGGGTTA
>OX377203.1:58669375-58725502 GCA_947396885.1 Heligmosomoides polygyrus polygyrus | reverse complement strand
AGAACGTTTCGACGACCGCTTGATGAAGGTTGTTGTCGCCGTAGAAGAGCGGCGATGCCATTTCTTTTCTGTGTATGCTCCGGTGACAGGCTGTTCCGAGCAAACCAAGGACGAATTCTGGTTCCTGCTTGATGAGAAGACAGCGGAAGTGCCGTCAGAAGATATGATTGTTGTGGCAGGTGACCTTAATGGTCACGTCGGAGCAACGAAAGACGGTTACAGCTGTCATGGTGGTTTTGGATATGGGTCGCGCAACGCCGATGGTGGGCGTATACTTGAGTATGCAGAATCACATAACCACACCATCGTGAATACCAAATTTCGAAAGCGTGACTCCCACCTCATCTCGTTTTATAGCGGGAACGCTAAAACGCAGATTGACTATGTCCTCCTTAGGCGTCGCGACCAAGGTCTTGTCACAGACGCGAAGACCGTGCCGTATGAGACGATTGCCACGCAACACCGTCCACTGATCTGCTCGCTGAATGATCACACCTTCGAGGTGTAAACATGCCGAGCGATGAGGGTCGGCTAGAATCAAATGGTGGCGACTGAAAGAGAAGGAAGCAGCTGTTATTTCTCGCATTCGGTTGCCGACGGTAACAACTGTCGACGAAACCTGGAAGGATGCTACCGATGCGATAACTAGGGCTGCGCGCCTCGAACTCGGCACAACGAAGCCTGGACGGCGTTGGGTCGACAAGCAGGCTTGGCTGTAGACTGACGATATCAGAGAGAAGGTTAGGGAAAAGAAACGGCTATATCACGTATTTATCGGTGATAAAACAGTCGATAATTGGCGGAATTATCGAGAAGCGAAGAAAGCAGCAAAGAAGTCAGTGGCCGCTGCTAAAGCCGCGCACTACGCTGAAGTGAGCGAAGAACTGGAAACGCGCGATGGTGAGCGTTATCTTTACCGACTTGCGGAAGCTCGCTGTCCCCAAGCCGAAGACATCGAGAAGTTCTTTGGCACCAACGACGACAAGGGGCGTCTTCTGATGGATCCTAAGAGGGCTGTGAAGCGATGGCGCGACTACTTCGAGGAAATCTCGAATGTTGAGTTTGACCATCCTGCTATTCCTTTTGCACCTCCTGTATACGGCCCCGTTCAGAAGATCACAGTGAGTGGAACCGAAGCAGCTCTGAGGAAGATGAAGTCAGGCAAAGCCACTGGTCCCGACGATCTACCAGCCGATCTGTGGAAGTCGAAGGGCTGGTGCCCTGCTGACTGGCTGACAGAGTTTTCAATCAGGTTGTTGCTGAGAAGAAAGCGCCCGAGAGCTGGCAGCAAAGCACGACCATCCCGATTTGGAAGAAGAAGGGCAGTACTGCGGACTGCGCTAGTTACCGTCCAATTCGCCTTCTTTCGCACACCATGAAAATCTTTGAGCGAATTGTCGATGGACGTATCCGGGATGTCGTCCAGCTTTCCACGAATCAATGTGGTTTCGTCTGTGGCTGTGGCACTGTTGATGCCATTCACGCTGTTCGCCTTTTGCTAGAGAAGCACCGCGAGAAACGGAAACCGGTGCATTTTGCCTTCCTGGACCTGGAAAAGGCCTTCGACCGTGTTCCGCGAGATGTTATATGGTACGCGTTGCGAGAACATGATGTTCCTGAAGAGCTTATTGAGTGGGTGCGCACTCTGTACTCTTGCCCAAGGAGTCGAGTGCGAGCGCCAGCGGGCACCTCGACGGAATTTCCCATCTCTGTAGGGGTGCATCAGGGATCTGCGCTATCTCCACTGCTCTTCGTCGTCGTGATGGATGCAATATCACGAGATCTCCAAATGGCGGCATCTTAGACACTGCTGTATGCTGACGACGTCATGCTTGTATGTGATGATAAAACCGAACTCGAGCGACAGGCACAGGTGTGATGCGATCGCTTGGCATTGTTCGGACTCAAGCTAAACATGAAAAAGACGGAATACTTGACGACGGAAGTGAGTGAGCACGGATCTATTATGATCAGTGGTACCGAGCTCTCACGAGTTACATCTTTCAAGTATCTCGGATCAACAATCACGTCCGATGACAGCCTAAAGTTGGAGGTGAACGCGCGCGTGAGTGCACCCTGGTCCAAATGGCGCTCATTGACTGGAGTGTTTTGCGACAGGACAATACCTGAGCACCTCAAATCGAAGGTTTATAGAACAGTTGTCCGCCCAGTAGCGACGTACGGTGCTGAGTGCTGGCCCGTGACGAAGGAAATTGAAAGCCCCCTCAGTGTAATGGAGACGAAAATGCTACGGTGACGGCTGGTGTTACGCGTTTGGACCGCGTTCGCAATGACGCCATACGACAGAGGTTCGGTGTCGCCCCGATAGCCGAGAAGCTGCGCGAAGCTCGTCTTCGATGGTACGGCCATGTCCTTTGCGCTAACGACGACACCGTCCGTAAGATTGGCCTGAATCTTGAGGTCCCTGGAAAGCGGCCCAGGGGACGACCGAAGCAACGTTGGCTAGATACGTTGCACTTGGACTTAAAGATGGCTGGTGTGCACCCTGATCAAGCATTAGATCGGGAGAACTGGCTTCACCACACCAGAAGAGCAGACCCCGCCACCAAGCGGGACAGACGCTAATGAAAATGATCATGATGATGATGATGATTGGTCCATGTAGGGAAATAGACTGTGAGAGCCTGTTTATACGCTTCCCGTATTGTGCCCGGTACAGCTTCATGCACTTTGCAACTGTGTATCACTGGTGTTGAGCATTTACACATCACCATGCTGAATACCACAGCGTACAGCTGAAAAATGCGTAGAAAACGTCTCAAAATGGAATCTTTCAAATCTCATCCAAACAGTTGCACCAGCCCAGAAGAACCGAACCCCGACCTTCCTCGCGTCGAGCAACACACTATCATCCACTGCGCTCCAAGCCGCTTGCTACCATATGCATCGGTTGCGTACAAGATCCCCAAACTCGTGATGTGCCGTATCCCATTGTGACCCCCTACTCCTTGAGTTTAACTACTTGGCAAAAAAAAAACATTTTCATACTAATTGAGGGGTGGGATTCTCTCTATATGAGTCGCTCCCCCGTTCAGACATACGCTTCAGACCCTTCCCATGTTCGTGGTCTTTCCTTTACTGGCTCACCTCTCGTACTAATGATCCCCCTATCTGCCTCTCCCCTTATAGGTCCCCTTCATTGGTCCTGCCTTCACTGGTCCATTGATTGTTCCCCCTCCCCTTAGTACTACCTCTTTACTCTAGATCGTCTAAATCCCTATGCGTGTTGGACGAGGTCTTTGCAGGTTTTCTGAATCTAAACGAGTCTTGGACGATGTCAGCACCAAGGATGTGCCGATTTTTTTTTTCTTAGAAAAACGGAACACGTATTGCGAAACGGAAAAGCTCAAAATGTGCGGAAACCGGAATACGATACACGGAAAGGGAAATAGCACAAAACTCATTGCTTCATTTAATTTCTCAAAGACATTTCAATATGGGGACAGCAACTAGAATAATACCTTTAAGAAATTTGGGGAGCAGGCAGGTCAACATACGATTCTTCTCCAACGGGATGTAGCAATAAAAAATCCTTGTATTCGTGTCATTATTGTGATGACTAGAGGAACGGACAAGTGTCCCATTCTCCCTCAACGGAACGAACATCTCCGAATGCTCCAACTACGTGTATCTGGGTCGCGAAGAAAACATAGACAACGACCTAGTGCCAGAGCTGGGCAGGAGGAAACAAGCGGCTTAGGGGAGCGTTCAAGAGCGTCGGAGAAGTTGTGAGGAAGACGAAGAACGTCCGACTCTGTGCCCATTTAGCTGAATTTACAGTTCGTCATGCCCTTACATACACCTCAGAAGCCAGGACCAAACGAAAGAAGGATCAACACACGATCAACGTCGTGCAGCGGGGAATCGGGAGGACGCACGTGGGAGAAGGCCTCCGGAGTTCCTACCTTTGTCAACGCTCAAAGCTGTTGAAGTCGTTGAAGGGAAATGAATACAAAAGCAGCACTTTGTGAAGCGATCTTCAATATGATTAGGGGTGGTCGGCTTCAGAATCATCGTTTTTCAGGAAAATATACGTTTTCTCTTAGAAAGGGATGATATGTACAGTCATGGCCGTATCTTTTGATCACGAAAATATAATAAAATAATAATATATAACAATATAATGATATAATATAATAATTTATAATATATATTCAATATAAATAAAATACCACTAAAATCATCTGTCACGAAAATACCGCATTTTCCCGGCTTTTACGTCCTTCGGACATAACTTGCCTAGCATTCGCTTATTTCCAAAACCAAGGATATATTTGAACTCATGAGCTCGAGCTCTATCGTTCTGTACACATTGTTCATATGGCGCCATGGAAGTATTCGAAATTGAAAACTTGCGCTCTATTCCGAAGGGCGGTCGCGGATGAGTTGTCGGTCGCAAGCCGTCGAAAAGCCGTTGAATGCTCATATTTTAGGGTTTTTGTGAGAAGGTTGGTACCGTCCGATTTGTCTCTTCGAGATCTACATAAGCATCTATACATCTCCAGACCACCGCATTTTCGCAGTGTGCGGTCAAAAATGACTGGAGTAGACTTTTTGCGATTGGAGAAGCTTATTTTCCAGGATTTGCATGTTCTCTAAGTATCTCTAGCACAGCATAGAGTGTTCTGTCATGCCAGGTATCTTCTGAGAGTGTGCCGTGCACAATGCACATAGGATCGAATCTATCAATCGAGGGGGGACAGCTTGTAGAGTAAGGGTTTATGGAGTTTTATGAGAAATTCTTAGCCGCCCTAAACAGGAATTGCTTTAAGGCTTGTAGCGTTGCTTTGACTGAGCTCCACACGAGGTTATACAGATCTTTATTGGCTAACGTTTCGGCGGTATCGCCTTCTTCAGAGCCTGAAAGGAAGGATCAAGTCAGGATGTGGCTACCGCGTCAAACGTCGCCTCAACCTTAGAAATTCATGACTACCTTTCGATCACATAGTCAATAGAGAGATCGAGACCCTTACATTACAGGAAGCCAGACGGGCCAATTGGTCGGTAGCAGGGCCGTTTTCGAGACACAGGCGCTCCAATCAGAATGCCAACCTGATGTAGGGCTTGAGCTCCCGCGTTATATAGACGCCGACCCGACCTTCGGGTTTAGCCTGGGGTCTTTGGCATGAATCCAAAATACCCCCCAGAGCCTTGCGGGCGGCAGTTTGGGCTTCGACTGCCGGTAGCTTGGGCCTGACCTCGAAGTCCTCCCCCGTATGCCCGTGGACTCTATGGTGACCCATTGCAGTGGAAGTCCCGGACTTGGCCTTGCCGTCAAGGTGTTCCTTGACCCTAACATGTAGGGTTCGCGCCGTCTCACCGATATATTCCTCGCCACAGCTCTGGCAGGTAATTAGGTATACCACACCTGATAAGGTGCAGTCTCCTTCCCTGCCATGTGGGCAAACGGCGCAACCAGGGGTGACCCACAAAACGATTGTAAGGGCGATTCCAAACTAGCTGTCGCCTTAGGCTGTCTGGTGGCACCTCCACAACAGTTACCACATTCTCCAGCCCGGCTCTCCTCACACACTTCCGAAGGGAAGTGCCTAAATCATCGGGGATGAATGGCACTTTGAATGGTACCTTTCCAGACATGGCGCGGCTACTGTTTTGTCCCTGGAAGGACCTCCGTAACGATATAACGTGGTGCTTTTATCCGCTGCTAGCCGCAATTTCTTGTGCCAGCTTCCTTGGACTGGTTGTTAAGCAGGCTAAAGCACAGGTCCATTTCCTCATGCGTCGTGCAAATAAGAAAGCAGTCGTCGATGTAACCACAATAGAGCAATGGAAACCTTTGTAGCACCGGGGTTTCAACTTTGGCCATGAAGGCGATAACGAGTGTAGGTGCTAGTCGTTGCCCCATCGCCAGTCTTCTTATCTGAGAAAAATAGTGGCCCGACCAACTGAAAATCTTGCAACCAAGGCAATCTTTAAGAAGGACCATTAGTTGTCTTATAGAGAATCCATATGTGTCTACAGCCTCTTGGTGCTGCGCGAGAAGCTCGAATATAGCTTCCATGGCGCATTCGTTGCTTACATTGGTATACAAGGCTGCTACATCAAAGGATTCCATGACGCAAGTAGGGTCCGCTCTTGCAGAATGCAGATGTTCCAGGACCAAAATCTACGATGCCGAGGTTCATAGACAGTCGTACATGGCGACTTCTTCGCAACGTGCTTCAAGACTGTCCAGCTAGCCTTTGGAATGTGCCTGGAACAATGCATATATAATCGAGCCTTTCAATCGCGGGTTGGGGGACAGCTGTAGAATGAGCGTTGGGGAATTTTGTCAAAATTTTGCCCTCGTAGTCAGGAATTGCTTCAATTTTCCCGGCGAGACTTTGAAGTGCGCCGTGAACAATGTGTATAGGGTCGAATCTATCAATCGAGTGGGCGAGACCGCTCGCAAATTGCGTGTTCTGAGCGCGGTAACTCTGTAAATTGTAAACCTTTCCGGTTGCCACTTGTTTTGTGGGCACCAAAACTTCTAGTAGCGCGCTAAGCCACGGTAGCGCAGCTTATGATTAGACAAAGATACAGCTGTGGGTTGTTCTTGTGTGACACGATTTTTCCCGAATTCAGCCGACCCTTGTGGGAAGTCTAGGAGAGCTAACAGCCCAAATTGCGTAGGCGAGCAGAACACTAAAAGTAATTTTCAATGGCATGCCCATAGCTCCACTGCTGCCTAGACTGCTTTACCTCCATTTGCCATTTTAAGCGGTAAGACAGCAGTGAAGTTTCAAGCGCTCTTACTCGTCAATATCTGAGTTTTCGACACTGGAAATAGCACCGTTTTCCTCAGCTCGAAAAGCTCCATCGAATAGTATCAATCTCGTAATATTCTGAGAACATCGATTTTTTGACAATTTTACGTCGAAGACGAGAGCGCTCAAGGCCGCGGCAGAGGGACGCTGACGTCATCGAAAACCCATATCCTCGAATTGGGTCGAGCTTAACACCATTCGATAGAGCTTTTTATGCTAAATTGAATGGTGTTATTGTGTGTAGGAAAAACTGTGATCTGGGTGAATAAGAGCGCAGGAAACTTCAACCGATAAGCCCGCCACCCTAAAACGGCAGCTGGGAAACCAGGAAACTATCTCAACGGTTGGTTGGAACGGCCAAAGTGTTGTATATGGGCAGAATCGCGTCTCTCTGAAAACAACAAAATGCAAATATCTCGACTCCAATACAATTTTACGCAGAGTTACGGACGACGGATAGCTGGGCTGTTGGCGGCGTTAGCCCTATGCCTGCAGGCGGAGGCCGGGCTCAAGTTGGCTGGAAACAGCGATGACGAGCGAGGACGGTTTTGTGGTCCACCAACGGATGCGTCTGCAGTGAATTGTAATAAGTACTTAATACTTCACAACTATTAGAGCAGAACACAAATAATAACTCATAGCAGTTTATGTTCGGAATTCCTAGAGGAGGAGCCTAGAAGTATGATATATTGGTCAGGAAGGCTGATAACCGCTAGTCTTAAAAGGGTGTATCGCGGCTAGACTGTAGTATTTGTGCATTATCTTATTTGCCTTCTTGCGGTATCGTTAGGTCATACCTGGGAAGCTATACAACGATGCTTATCTTATATTGTTCACCTAAACGTGTTATCAGTCATTGCTATTTGTTCTATATTATGATATAATCATACTACACATTTATAGATGCAGACGGCGGCCAACGGCCCAACTTCCGTCGTCCCTAACTCTGCGCAGAGTTGTATTGGGATCGGGATATTTGCATTTTGTTGTTTCCCAGAGAGAGGCGATTCTGCCCATGTACGACACTTGAGCCGTTCCGACCTATCGTTGAGATATCTCCTGGTGAGGCAGTTTAATCAGCTAGGGAGCTGTGTGCATGTCATCGGAACGCACCATAAGCGTTCTGCTAAAGTGCGCATTTGTAGGCCGTTAGCTCTCCGCGTTTTCCCGCAGGCGTCGACTGAAATTGGAAAAATCTCGTCACACATGGCTAGCCTGCATATTCGCAGCGCTGTAACCTTAAGCCTCCTTCTAAGCTACAGCATTCTGCTTTAGTGTACTACTAGACCGCTTTACTGCCTACAAGACCCACGAGTTGCAGCCGAAACGATTCGAACTTTACAGAATTATTGCGCTCGGAACACACCCACGCGCAATTTAGCACAACAGCGGTCGATGTTCTCCTCGCTCTTGCTCGCCCACATTACAGTTTTTCCTACAAACAATAGCAGCATTCATTTCAGCATGAACAGCTCTATCGAAAGGTATTAAGCTTACCAGGACTATCTCAACGTTAGGTCGGAACGGCGCAAGTGTTGTACATGGGCAGGACCGCCTCTTCCTGGGAAGTAACAAACTGCAGGTATCTCGACCCCAATGTAACTCTGCGCAGAGTTAGGGGCGACGGAAGTGCCTGTTGGCGCCCTGTTGATTAACGTGCTCCACAGCTGACGGGCGCGCGCGGGATGAGGGCTCGTATCGCGGACCGGCCCGGTGCACAGGTGGCCTTGTAGGGAATCGCTCGGGCTCATGAGCGAGGGGTCGAGGGTTTGAATCCTACAGACTGCATTTGTTTTGCACTTTTGCAAAATCCATGTTTATCATATAGGTAATCCAACTAGGGGCATTATAGTGTGTTACAGAGCATGTTTACATATAACATATGCTTCAAACTAAGATTAGCTAGAATGTTCAGTTCTGTGTGTCACTTGTTTGAAGTCTATTTTGTGTGACCGTAGTTATGTAACGATAGATATTTTGTGGCACTAGTTAAAAGTTCTGACTCCACCGACAAGACTTCGGTCAAAAAAAAAATCCGCTAAACTTCGTCTAGGGGTGTTTTTTGGTGTGCTGATCACGAATCTGACATTCGTTTTTCACGATTCTGTCCACCTGCCGTCGCCGGCAGTAACTTTAAGAATGTAATCCTGTGCCTTCCTGTATCTATATTGTCCAGCCGAATTGTGAAGCACGGATATCAGATTCGTGATCAGCACCCCAAATAACACCCCTAGACGAAGTTTCAGCGAAATCGGTGACCCTGCCTGGATCACCCTTGTTAACGGTATGGGTGGTATGCTATATGTAAACATGCTCTATAACACACTATAATACCCCTAGGTGGATTACCTATATGATAAACATGGATTTTGCAAAAGTGCAAAGTAAATTCAGCCTGCGGGATCCAAACCCCCGACCCATCGCTCACGAGCCCGAGCGCTTCCCTGCCAGGCCACCTGTGCACTGCGGTGAGTCGCGATACGAGCCCTCATCCCGCGGGCGCCCGTCAGCTGGGAGCACGTGAATCAACAGAGCGCCAACAGGCGACTTCCGTCGCCCCTAACTCTGCGCAGAGTTGCATTGGGGCCGAGATACCTATAGTTTGTTACTTCCCAGGAAGAGGCGGTTCTGCCCATATACAACACCTGGGCCGTTCCGACTTACCGTTGAGATAGTATCCTGGTTAGCCCAATTCGAAGATATCGGTTTTCGATGACGTCATCGTCTATCTGTTGCGGTCTCGAGCGGTCTCGTCTTCGATGCGAAACTGCCAAAAGTCGATGTTTTCAAAATCGGCCGAAATTGAAGCCGTTCGATAGCGCTTTTCATGCTGAACCGAACAGTGCTATTGCGAGTGTCGAAAACTCAAATCTTGACCTGTAAGGGCGCAAGAAACATTAACCGCTATCTTCCGCCACTTTAAACTAGCAGCTGAGGCTAAGACAGTTTAGGCAGCTGAGGCGTTCTGAGCACGTCATCGTGAAGTACCTTAAGCGCTCTTTTCGCCCACGAATTTTAAGTTCGTTAGCTCCTTCCGAAGTGGTCCGCCGAAATCGAAAAAAAAGGTCACACAATCCTCATCTGCCTTTCCGCACCCCTGTAACATTGCCTCTTCCTAAGCTATACTATTCTACTTTAGTGTACTAATATACCGTTTTACTGCCTACAAGAACCTCAATCTGCAGCCGAAACGATTCGAACTTTACAGAGTTATTGCGCTCCGAACACGCCCCGCGTGCAATTCAGCACAATAACGGTCGATGGCCACTCATAGGAGCACCGTTAAAAAACTCTATCGAATGGTGTCAAGCACGACCCAATTCGAGGATATGGATTTTCGATGACGTCATCGTCCCTCTGCCACGGCCTCGAACGCCTTCGTCTTCGACGTGAAATTGTCGAAAAATCGATGTTCCCAGAATATGACGGAGATTGATACCATTCGAAGCTTTTCGAGCTGAAAAAAACGGTGCTATTGCGAGTGTCGAAAACAGATATGGACGAGCAAGAGCGCTGGAAACTTCACTGCTGTCCTCCCTCCACCGCTCTAAAATGGCATACCATGGCAAAGCACCTCTAGTGTTCTGCTCGCATACGCACTTGTGGGATGTTAGCTCTCCCAGACTTCCCACAATGGTCGGCTGAATTCGGGAAAAATCATGTCACACAAGGACAGCCTGCATCTTCGCACCACTGTATCTTTGTCCATTCATAAGCTGCACTACCGTGTTTTAGCGCACTACTAGAAGCTTTTGCTGCCTACAAAACACATAACTGGCAACCGCAAAGGTTCACACTCTACAGAGTTATTGCGCTCAGAACACGCCTATGAGTGCAATTTGCGAGCGGTCTTGCCCACTCGATTGTTCGACCCTATATACATTGCTCGCGACGCACTCCAAAGCCTCGCCGGGAAAACTGAAGCAATTTCTGACTAGGTGACTGCAAATTTCTGATACAATTCCCCAACGCTCATTCTACAAGCTGTCCCCTCACTCTCGATTGAAAGGTTCGGTTATATATGCATTGTTCCCGGCACATTCCAAAGGGTAGCTGGACAGCCTTAGAGCAATTCCTGTTCAGGGCGGCTGAGAAATTCCTATCACCTGTATCACCTGTACTCGCTCGAGGGACACGAAGAGCGTCATAGCGGTCGTTCAGGACCTTCACGAAGAAGTCCGACCAACGCGTTGGTGGCCGTCCTGGTGTTCTCTTGACATCCCGCGGAATCCAGTCGGTGACGGCTCTCGTGCAGCGGGTGTCTACGAAGCGCATTACGTGGCCGGCCCACCTAATTTTCGACAACTTGGCCCACGCGATAGCGTCTCTGATCTTCGAACGTCGGCGAAGCTCGGAACCCCGGAGGCCTTCTCTCACTTGCGTGAGTCGTTTCACTCCAAGCATCGTCCTCTCGATTCCACGCTGCGCGACGCTGATCGCGTGTTCATCCTGCTTTCGTATAGCCCAGGTCCCTGAGGCGTATGTTAGGGCAGGAAGAACAGTGGAGTCGAATAGGTGGGCTTCGACGCTCTTGCTCTTGAAAGCTCACCAAGCTGCTCGTTTCCTCCTGCTCAGCTCTGGCGCTAGGTCGTTGGACATATTGACTTCGCGACCCAGATAGACGTAGCTGGAGCATTCGGAGATGTTCGTTCCGTTGAGCGAGAATGGGGCATCAGAAACTTGTCCGTTCCTCATGAACATCGTCTTCGTAAGATTCAGCTGCAGTCCAAGGATCCCACATACACGATCGAAGTCGGCTAGCATTCGCTCCGCCTCGCTGATGCTCGGTGTTATGAGCACGATGTCGTCAGCGAAGCGCAAATGATGTATTTGAGGGCCGTCAACCTTCACTCCCATGTCTTCCCATTCTAGTTCGCGCATGACGTTTTCGAGGGTGGCGCTGAAGAGCTTCGGGAATATGGTATCCCCCTGCTGAACCCCTCTCTTTACGTCGATGACGACGTCGTTGTAGAATGGTGAGATCCTGGTCGTAAATCCACTGTACAGCTCTCAAGAGACTCTGATGTACTGAGTAGGAACGCCCTGAGTGAGCAGGGCGTCAATGATCGCTTCGGTTTCGACGGAGTCGAATGCCTTCGTCAGGTCGATGAACGTAAGGCAAAGCGGCAGCTTGTACTCTCGCGACACTTCGATAAGCTTCGTAATGGTGTGTATGTAGACGACCGTGCTGAATCCTCTCCAAAATCCTGCTTGTTCGCATGGCTGTCCTTCGTCCAGCGTTTTGCTGATCCTATTCAGGACGACTCGAGTGAACAGCTTGTAGACTACGGACAGCAGGCAGATCGGGAGATAGTTGCCAATGTCGTGCACGTCTCCCTTCTTGTACAGCAAGATGGTCTTGCTGGTCTTCCACTGAGATGGAACCTTGCACTCCAACAGGTAGCGCGTGAAGAGCTGCGCCAGGGTGTTGATGAGTGTTGGCGGGAGGTTCTTCAGGTGTTCGGGTCCTCCGTACCAGGTGCTGTACGTTCCTTCACCGACGAGATGGCATGTCTGATCTCGGAAGGGAGAACAAGGGGGACGACGTATCCATCCTGCGGAAGATGACGTGGGGGCAGGTGGACGTGGCTACCGAAGAGATCGGAGTGGAAGTCGTGGATGACCTTCTCCATGGTCCTTCTGGAAAAGGTGACTGTTCCGTCAGGACGTCGGAGAGCGGTTATCTTGGTCTTGAAGTTGGCGAAGTTCCGGCGGGCATTGCGGACGCAGAAACCTGCCTCTGCAGCTTCAGCCAACACTTCCGCCCTTCTCTATTTAAGATCCTCCTTTATCGCCGTTCTGCATAGCTTCGCAAGCTCGGACGTCAGTTGGTAGTTGTCTGACGCTCGTGCTGCTCCACGCTGGCGTATCAGCTCGAGAGCTTTCGGAGGCAAGCGTCTCTTGGTGGTCTTCAAGCTCTCGGCTCCCTCAGCACTATCGCGGAGATGGTGCACGAAGTGGTCGTATTCCTCGTCGATGTTGTCCATAAAGGTATCTTCCCAAAAGCCGGCAAGAGAAATGTAAAGGTCCCAATTGATGTCGCTCTGGGATTCCTCTTCTTGAACTTCACGGCCTTCTCTCCTTGACGCGAAAAGCGGAACCTTGCGCGAAGAAGGCGAAGGAGGCGGTGGTCCGATCCTGTGTAGAACTTGGGGACGACGGAAACGTCGGTCAGGCAATACCTGCGATTGAAGATGATGTGGTCGATCTCGTTGTGGAACTGGCCACCGGGGGATTCTCATGTCCATCTAGGGAGGGAGGCTTCTGAACTGTGAGTTCCCATGGATGGTCTTGGTCGACATGATAAACTCAGACAGCCTTTCACCTTGCTCGTTCCACTCCAAACCGTGGGTTCCGATGTGAAGTTCTTCCGGCGATTTTCGCGGTCCGATCTTGGCGTTGAAGTCGCCGACGATCACCTTGTAGAAGGTGTGATCTTCCTTATAGGACTTCTCCAGCTCCACGTAGAAGCTTCGACCTCTTCGTCGTCGAAGTCGGATGTTGGGGCATACGAGACGAATACAGTCAAAGCTGGCGCGGAGCCACATCGCTTCAGTCGCAGACGTCCGATTCGGGTTGTCAGAGACTCGTACGAATCGATGTTCATGGCCAAGTTCGTGTTGACGAGGACACCAACGCCGCCTACTCCGCTGTTGTCGCATGTTCCGAGGAACAGTTCTTCTCCGGAGTCGTTGGCGGCGCGTATGAGTGGCGTCTTCTCGTCTCGGTCAGTCCGATGACGTCGTACTTGATCTTCCTGGCTTGCATCATCAGGTCCTCGACGGATGCTTCCGATGCGAGCGCACGGGCGTTGTAAGTACAGATCGCCATCCTAGTCCTTCTCAATTTGAGCAGCCTGGTTAGGCCTTGAGATTTTGGCAGCCTCTCCGTACTCGTCCTTCCCATCGCTGCAGAAAGAGTAGCCAGCCAGCCTACCCGAAGTGACGGGGCGAGACTTAAGGCGGCCTCGAATCGCCTTACATGTACTCCCACTCTACCGAGTGCAAGCTTTTGGCCGGGCCGACACAGTAACAATCCGCACAGTCACGGACACATTCACGCACAATGTCCATGAACATGCCGCTCCCACGGGAAAAGGAACGCGTCGACCCGACACAGCAGGAGCAAGAAGTCCATCCCCTGCATCCCACCTGCGTCTCTGGGCAGTACACGGTCGCATTTGGTTCGCGTTTAATTCCCCTATCCACCACCCGGGGACGCGCCACGTGGCCCTGCGACAAGTGGCCCGACATCCCTCTTAACAAGAGAGCCCGAAGGTTCTCTATCGAGAGAGATCCGTGGGAAATTCCCGTAAAACTTCATAAACCCTCACTCTACAAGCTGACCCCCCTCGATTGATAGGTTCGATCAGTGTGCATTGTGCACGGCGCATTCTCAGAAGATTCCTGGCATGACAGAACCCTCTATGCTGTGCTAGAGGTACTCAGAGAACATGCAAATCCTGGAATATAAGCTTCTCCAATTGCAAAAAGTCTGCTCCAGTCATTTTTGACCACACGCTGCGAAAACGCGGTGGTCTAGCGAAGACGTGTAGATGCTTGTGTAGATCTCGAAGAGACAAATCGAACAGTACCGACCTTCTTGCAAAAAACCTAAAACTCGAGGAGTTATGAGCATGCAACCGTTTTCGACGGTTTGCGAAAGACAATTCGTCCGCGACCACCCTTCGCAATGGAGCACGATTTTGTAGGTAAAACTAAAAGATAGGGAAATTCTATTGAACCTTGAAATTTTTGACAATTTTTTAACGCTATCTGATAGAGCCTGAGCTGCTGAACTCAAATAGTTAACTTTGAAGGGAGTTATTTCGAAAGGCCGAAAAAGTCGGGAAAATGCGGCTTTTTCGGCATCTTTGAAAAGGCTATGGCCACAAATGTAGAGAAGAAATTTTGTCCACCCTAATCTAGCTCTGGATCGGGAAAGGTGGCGTCATGATACCAGAAGAGTGGACCGCGCGGCAAAGAGGGACAAGCGCTGAAGAAGAAGAAGAAGAAGAAGAAGAAGAAGAAGAAGAAGAAGAAGAAGGAGAAGAAGAAGAAGAAGAAGAAGAAGAAGAAGAAGAAGAAGAAGACGATTTTTAATATGATCAGCAGGTTCTATTTTGCATAGTTTCACGGAAAACCGATGCAAAAATCGAATTCCCGATCACGTCGGAGATCATTGCAAAAAATCCTTGATTGTTGCTATGTAACGCTCACTTTCTGGTCCAGGGATGCGATTTCAGTCCGTTTTGCTGTTATGGCGCGGAAAACGCTCTACGCATTCTGGATCGCGTCCGGAAACCCCAAAATCGATCGCAAGGACGGGTGCGTGTTGTGACGAAAGAGCTGGCACCCTTTGTCCGCCTCTGTTTGGGCGGCGAACCCCCCCCCCCCCTCCCAAAGGGGTCCGTCCGAGAACCTATTCATAAACGTCGAACTCCATCCGACGGTGACTGGTAGAGACCTTAGATCGTGTCCCAACAGCGGTTCTGCTCCATTTGCCCTTCCTACGTTGGATAAAGTGACCTTTTGGGATCACCTTCCAACTTTTCGTCGGTCAATATTCCACTATAGGCTCACAAATAGGTGTTGAGTAAGAGCTCTTTATTAATTGCCCTCACTAAATACGACCTTTCGTATTTTGCTGCAGATTTATTATTATTGTTATTATTACATGGCTAAAATCCATGTGAAGAACGACATGCCCTAGACGTCGTTCATCGTGCGTCAGGATTCAGATGACGTGCTGAAGGCGTCGTTCAAAGTACGTAGGGATTCATGACATGCCGAAGACGTCCAATTTGCGTAGCGATTCCGAGTAAGGAGGACCAGGAGGAGGGGGACCAGTGAAGGTGGAATCAGGTAAGGAGGACCACTAGATAGGGAGGGAGATTTTCCCTCAATATCGTCCAATGTGCTTCGAGTTCCTGAAGACCGGTCACACAAGTCGTGACACTCGTGTGTAGGGGTGCAGAAGTGTCATAGACGTCGCGGCAACGTGGTGACACGTGAGTCAGCACTCAGTGTGACATGTGCGTGCTTGGCTCTCACTCCGTCTCTTTGCCAGCACATAGGGTAGGAAGTATTAGCGAGGAGGAGGGGGGGGAGGAGAGAGGAAGAAAGAGGGACTATGGGATTCGGAGCGGTATTTTTGCTGTTGGACAGTAAATGGTGTTGCGGACTAAGCACTTCGGTGTGGGACTCCCATGATCTGTTTCTCGCCACGTAGAGAACGGGCAGTTCGGAGAATAAGTCGCGTACATGCGATAGAGGGTGAATGGGCTTCATAGGAGCAGTGTAGATTCTGCCCTACCATATCCCGCTGCACTAAACTATATAGTAAAATTGGGTTTTTAATTAATAAAAGTAATAAAACCTAAAGGAGAATGAAGGACGATTGGGGCTGTTCTATACTTGGGGTTTCTGGGGCGAGGCCCCAAACAAGATGTTTGGCGATCGCTAGGCCGCTGAAAGTCTGGTTATAGAATAATTAGAAAGTACATGCGATAGCAAACACCCAGAGAATGAAGAATAGAAGGAAGAACAAACCAAGAGGGGTCCTGCCGCAGGATCTCCTTATGTCCTAGAATTATTTATGAATCGACTAGCATTCGTAATAGATGGTTTCAGCATGTCTGGCATAACTGTTTCTGTCAAGCTTCCACCTCGAGTTCTGGATGGTCTCACTATGAAGAAGTCACGTTTATGAAGTCCACAGGAACCGTGGAGAATTTTGCGAACCATTACGAGGTAGTACCATATATTCTTCATCTGTATGAAAGTGTCCGTAGCCCAAGTTGTTTCTTTCTTACTTCACTGTTGGGAATAGCATAATAATCAAAGCCACATTTCGTGATAAATAGTTCTTTAGTGAAGCTATTAGCTACTCAAATTCAACGTTTTCGAAAGCAAATTCAATGTTTTCGAAATCAAATTCAACATTTTCGAAATCAAATTCAACGTTTTCGAGATCAAATTCAACGTCTTCTTTGCAAGCTGTACGTTTCAATGTTTACTTCTTCTCAAAAAATTCAAACATTCAAAAAAGGCTATCCAACGAAAATTAGAAATAACCAGCAACTAAAGCAAGTCAGGCACTTCAGTAGTGATGCGACACAAGTACATAGTAGTGAGCAAACTAAGCGATACAACTATACAGTATGATAAACAATACAGCAATACAACAATAACTATTCAAAATAGCACAATGAGCAAGTGAAAGTAAGTCATGTACTGTTGAATCTTTGCCCTGCTGCAGCTGCTGTCATGTTTGCCATCATGTGGAGGACGTAGTTTGCACATTCTTGCTGCGATACTGAATGAACACCCTCTTCAATAACTTCGGCCAGCGTCCTCCTCTCCGCGACAGGATTACTTAGGAGGCGCCTCGCCGTGGCCTTCACTTTTGAAAAAACGTTTTCCGCAGGATTAAGCATGTAAGAGTATGGCGGCAAAAACTTTAAAGTGTATGATTGTCCCATAATTGTCCGCAGGTCGCCCGCTTTGTGAATCCTGGCATTGTCCATGATCAGCCAGGCGCCATTCATCTCTTCGTTGTCGCGAATTCGGCTCAAAAGTTCTTCAATGAACTTGCAAAATTTGGCACTGTTGCAGAGTGAAAGGGACGGCTAATATGATACGGGGGAGATTCCAGAAGAACGTTGAATTTGATTTCGAAACATTGAATTTGATTTCGAAAACATTGAATTTGCTTTCGAAAACGTTGAATTTGAACTGAAAATGGTATATAATAGCAATGGCCTTCTTACTCTTGATGCTATGGTGTGGTAGAAGTCGCTGGTGATCGAAGCCTGTGGGCAGTGCAGGAACCTCTTTCACGCGTATGCAGCTTTACCGGAACTCCGATATTTTCGCAGTGAGTGGTCCAAAAATGGCTGGAACGGGCTTTTGCGATTAGAGCAGTATTTCCCAGGACATGCGTGCTTTCGGAGTATCTCAAGCATGGCGTACGTTGCCAGAGCTCTGTCATGCCAGGAATGCCGCGAGAGTGCGTCGTGCACAATGCACAAGGAATCGAACCTTTCAATCGAGGGGGGGAGGACAGCTTGTAGACTGAGCGTTTGGGGAGTTTCGGCAGAAATTTGCAGCCGCCCTAGTCAGGAGTTGCTCTAAGGCTATCCAGCTAGCGTTTGGAGTGCGCCGTGAACAATGCATACAAAATTTCTGACAAAACTTCCCAAACGCTCAGTCTACAAGCTGTCTCCCTCGATTGAAAGGTTCGATTCTGTATGCATTGTGCACGGCGCACTCTCGGGGCATTCCTGGCATGACAGAGCACTGGCAACGTACGCCATGCTTGAGATACTCCGAAAGCAGGTACGTCCTGGGAAATAAGCTGCTCTAATCGCCCGTCCACCAATTTTGGACCACCCACGGCGAAAATATCGGAGTTCCGGTAAAGCTGCATACGCGTTTGTGTACATCTCAAAGAGTCGAATCGAATGGTGCCAACCTTTTTTCGAAAAACCTAACACTGAAGGAGTTATGAGCATGCGACGCTTTGCGACGCTATTTTTGCGTTTTTTTGCCCACTTTTGACTGTGCGGTATCGTAGAGCGCGTGAGTACGTGCCAACGGCGTGGAACTGGAAGGACTCTAGCTTTTTAGGTTCGAAGACTCAAAAACGAAGCATGCTCTGCTACAATACAATACCACTCAAATTCTTTGCGAAAAAGACGCTTTGCGACGGGTTAATACGTTACAGAGCGTCGCATTGCCATAACCCTTTTCAAAGTTATTTGTTTAAAATCTAATTAACATCATTAGAAGCCCCGTCTCATTTTCTATCCAGCGATCTAAACACCATCTAAAACGACTGCACAATGACCTAGTTATGAAGCTTTTGCTTCCTCGGCTCCGCTAGTTGATTTACAACCCCTCCGAGATCCCTAGTTTCATGTCCTTAAGGCTTTTCGTTGACGAGATTCATCGAAACTCAAAAATCCTCTATTGTTTCAGCAGATCTGTATTTGTTACGCATCATGTGTCATTGTGGTACTAAATAGTGCCAAGTTTGAATAACCGATTTCAGATAAGCGCAAACGCGCGGAAACCTAAGATTCAGTTAAGAATTACCCAACTTGTAGCCCGCTACAGAAGACAGTTTTCTACTATTCCATTGTGGGAACGATGGTCTTTATAAAACGTGTAAAATGGCTTTGAGAAATGGAGAGAAATGACTAGATTTTCTTTTTCCAACAAGGGAACAAGGGACAGGAAATGTGAATACTGTACATAGGCGATATACGACAAGTGGAGTGCCGCGGGAGGTCGCAGGGGCAGCGAGCGGCCCGCAGCCGTGTCCGCACTCGGGCCGAAGCGCAGCCCCAAACTTGTTTCGGCGGCCGAAGAGGTGAAAATGGTTTTCGTTTGAATACGGACAATACTGTATCTTTGGAAAGCTCGCAACGCGGTGAGAAATGCTGTCCAGTTGATTTTTCGAATAAACTCATCCATAAAGAGGTAAGCAAGCGACTGAAACAAAATGTTTTGTTGTTTTCGTCAAACTTTGGCCGCATAGATATTCACTTTGTGGTCAAGTATACGAGATGTACAGGTATGTCAGATCTCTAAAAAAGAATGTTATAAACCAACTTATAACACTTTGTCATGGTAACGCTGCCTCAGAAAATCTAAGTAAAGTCACGGTATTACAATTAAAAGGCATCTTGTGCAATTATTATCATAGAAATAACAATATGAATCTCGAAAATAAAACTTTCTACACAATTTCTATTCCGTACATACATAAGGCACTGGATCACATGAATCTAAACCGGATAATTAACAACCCAAAGGTTAAGCGTATTATAAATGCTGAAACATACACAAGGTGTAATGTAGTATACACATACTGCAACCCAATCTCACAATATATTTGTAACTATAACTCCACGCTTAAGAGTCTTACCAATAACAGATTAAAAAATACTCTGAATAGGGCTTGTATATGTACAGCTCAGGAATACAAAAGCTACATTGATAAAGATGCTAAACATGTTATCACAGGTAACTTAAATCTTATTCAGGAGGGCTACGCACTATAATGTCCAAAGGTACCAAATTTCGAACTCCACACATTTCTAGTAGAACAGACGTAGATAATTGGATTGTAGAGACAATAAAGGCAGTAGTCAATAAAATGAGAAGTATATACAAGCTCGACATAAGTAAGGCTGTTAGTATTTACTATCATCTTACTGAATTGTTACATAAAAATTATGGGCAAGAATAGATAAAACTATTTTAAAACCGGGAGAACAGACTTTTACTTTTGCCAAGAAATATCTTGAATATATACAAAACTACTTTGTAATTTGTCCACTAGATAAGGCTAGTAATAATTATGGAATTGTCTGTAAAAAATGGTATGTTACAGTTATCTTAAAAGAGATGGGTATCGGTAGGAACGTAAATGTTGGAACGCTGGATACTAATGAAACATATGAAACATACAATGGTAATAAGGAATCAATAATAGAATATCATAAGAAAGTATGTAGTAATAACAACTTCATGGATAGAAAAATGAGTATTCCATATATATATTGCCTACCCAAGCTACATAAAAACCCTGTTAAATTCAGATTTATTACTGGTGCTTATAATAGTTCGGTTAAAGCTATAGCCTTGGAATTGAATAGAATATTTCGATTTGTCAAGACACATTTTAAAAGATATAACAATTCCATTAAAGCTAGAAATGATAAGTTCAACACATATTGGTCTATTGATGACATTAACATTAGTGATAAGATTTGTGGTATTCGGGGCTCCGGTTTGAGAATCTTCTCTGCTGACTTTAGCAATATGTTTACGTGTATTCCTCACAACATAATTATCAAAAACATTGGGGAGGTCATTAAAATTTGTTATGGAAATTCTGGAAACAAAAAATATTTGGCAGTTCATAAAATACACGACAAGATCTTTTATACGGAGATGTGTAAATATGATAACTATAAGTATTATACTAGGGAAGATCTATTATACTGGGTTCACTTCCTACTGAATAACAGCTTCTGTCAATTCTCAAATATAACTTTCAAACAAAAAATAGGTATGCCTCAAGGGGGTAATTTCAGTCCTTTAATGGCAGATTTAACTATGTCATACTTTGAGTACATATATTCATTAAAGAATATAATGCATAACAAGATATTCCATCCATTTAGATATATGGACGACCTACTTATCATACACAACATGGATACTCTTGAGGTTACAAACATTTTGGATAAAGTGTATGAGAGAATTCTCAAGATTGAAATCACACATGATAATGATAAGAAATGTCATTACTTGGATCTCAGTATATGGATTGAAAACGACAAGATATACACCAAAATGTATAATAAAACTGACGACTTCAACTTTAAGGTTATTAGATTTCCAGCAGCTGATTCGTATATTAGTGACAATATCAAAAGAGCTACTATTTACACGGAGATATTAAGAGCTGCTCGTACATGTAGTCTATTACGCGATTTCATTAATAGAATGGAACAGTTACGAACCCTGTTGGTTGATAGTGGATATAGTAAGGACTACTTTAACAGGTCCCTGTTCAAGTGCATTAAGAAGAATAACTTCATAAAATACAAATATTGTCTTAGTCCCCATAGCGGAGATAGAGAGTTGATCAGAATATGTAGTTAAACAAATGTTTAATCCTCGTTTTGTGTGAGACTTTAACTTTGCATCTCAGTTATGCCATTGGACATTAACTAGAATAGCAGCTCAAACATACGCTTTTGCATAATTAGCTTTATTTACTTATTCGAACACTGCTTGAGTATGTGCTACTCGCCTCTTGCGCTTCTGCCACTATAGCAGTGCACTTTCCAACTAGTTCCACGTGTGGAACTAGGGCGTATGTGTTTGCTGTCATATGTGTCATATGACAGCTGACACATCTGAATATTCTCCTCATAAGGGCACTTATGGGCTTGCGGCGTATTTGCGGCGGGTCCTACTTCCGCAACAATATTTGCTAATAGAGCGGATTGATTGCGCGCGTTTTTCACTGATTGATTGCGTTCTAGAACGTTCTTGAATGGCATATATATGCTCCCTTGGGATAGGGGGGTTCAGTTTCTTCCAGGGTGGCCGTCTTTTTTGTTCGTTTCCCCTTTAGGGCCTTGTGTTTGCTTTCTCCTATGTTTGTCTTTATTGCCAGTCCGTTTTTCCGCTTTGATATCGTGATTTGCTACGGACGTTTGGTTCCGCTGTGTTCTCGTCGCGTTTTTCTCGTGACTCGTGCGAATCGTTGGGATAGTTCCGTTCTTACCTATGGACCCTTACAGGTGCAGTGATTTTTTTATGGAGGTTAACCTGATTTTTTGTAAGGACGTCAATTGCTTTTTGTGGATTGTTATCCCCTTGCAGGTGAGTTTTATTTTTTATTTCTTTAAATTCTTTTAAAACCTCCTTCCTCACTGAGGAGTCCCGGGGAGGTTGACTGTTTCCTTTTATTGTGCTCGTCTGAGGGTTAGGGACGAAACGAGCATATTAGTGTCATAACCTTAGTTCCCTTTCATTTTATACTTGCTGTTTTTACCTTATTGTAGTCTGCTATAGAAGACAGTATTCTACTATTCCATTGTGAGAACGATGGTCTTTATAAAAACGTGTAAAATGGCTTTGAGAAATGGACAGAAATGACTAGATTTTCTTTTTCCAACAAGGGATTGGTCCAATCTCAATATGCGGCGTAGGATTTCTCCTATCTTTGAACTTCGATTGCTCCTGTAGAGGATAAGTACGAAAGCCGTGTTTTTTGTGGTCTACAGTAGACCACAAGCACATTCGAATCTAAGAAGAACGAAAAGATTTCGGCTGTTCAAAGTGAATATCTATGCGGCCAAAGTTTGACGAAAACAACAAAACATTTTGTTTCAGTCGCTTGCTTACCTCTTTATGGATGAGTTTATTCGAAAAATCAACTGGACAGCATTTCTCACCGCGTTGCGAGCTTTCCAAAGATACAGTATTGTCCGTATTCAAACGAAAACCATTTTCACCTCTTCGGCCGCCGAAACAAGTTTGGGGCTGCGCTTCGGCCCGAGTGCGGACACGGCTGCGGGCCGCTCGCTGCCCCTGCGACCTCCCGCGGCACTCCACTTGTCGTATATCGCCTATGTACAGTATTCACACTTCCTGTCCCTTGTTCCCTTGTTGGAAAAAGAAAATCTAGTCATTTCTCTCCATTTCTCAAAGCCATTTTACACGTTTTATAAAGACCATCGTTCCCACAATGGAATAGTAGAAAACTGTCTTCTGTAGCGGACTACAAGTTGGGTAATTCTTAACTGAATCTTAGGTTTCCGCGCGTTTGCGCTTATCTGAAATCGGCCCTATGTTATTCAAATTATTGGCACTATTTAATACCACAATGACACTTGATGCGAAACAAATACAGATCTGCTGAAACAATAGAGGATTTTTGAGTTTCGATGAGTCTCGTCAACGAAAAGCCTTAAGGACATGCCACTAAGGATCTAAGAGGGGTCGTAAATCAATTAGTGGAGCCGAGGAAGCAAAAGCTTCATAACTAGGTCATTGTGCAGTCGTTTTAGATGGTGTTTAGATCGCTGGATAGAAAATGAGACGGGGCTTCTAATGATGTTAATTAGATTTTAAACAAATAACTTTGAAAAGGGTTATGGCAATGCGGCGCTTTGTGACGGATTAATCCGTCGCAAAAGCGTCTCTTTTGCAAAGAATTTGAGCGGTATTGTATGGAGGGTGGAGATCGTCGTAGTGTCATCTATTTCTGCTGTTCGGACCTGAGACTCTTCCCTAGTGAGATTGGAAGATGAAAAGTGGTATTTTTTCTTAACAGGTATGTTGTGAGGCAGATATGAGTGAGAGAGTAGAAAACGTCAGAAAGTGGACATTTCCAAATTTGCATTGGCATGCGGAACGCCGCCTAGAGTTCTGCTTGCCTAGTCGAAATTGCCATATCGAGGGAAAAATGTCCGCCTGTTAGGAGCTTATCGTGGTTAGAGCGCTTTGATTCAGCAGGCTTGCTTCTCGCAGCCGTCCGATTAGGTGGAGAGCAACCTTCACTCTGGACAGCATAGGAACACTTCTCTGTCTCCTCTGCTTCTTCTTCAGAAGACAGGAGAAAACGATGCGGCACCTTAACCACGTGCACCGAGGACATCAGCCTTCCTTCGTTAATGTGTCATGGAAAACACCGCGGTGGCGATCTCCGTTCCTTCATCTCCGGTGCCAATGAAGGCTGTTTGCTTTTGGGAGCTGAGCTGAACACGGATACCCGAGTCAGGCCACCGGTGCGAGAATCTCACGGGGAGGGTGTTCGATTTGGTTCCTAAGGTAAAATCCCTAGGAGGATAAAGTTTTGACGCAAATAAAATAATTAAATCAAGATTTTTTAGGCATGGCAACGACATGGAAACACCCTGAGCACTGCTTCTTCTACGGCAAGAAGACGCCATTTGGATTTGAAACTGCATCACCTGTATCACCTGTTGTCCCGTTGATCATCGAATTGCTCGAGCGGGTGCCGGCAGCGGCAGCGTCTCCATTCGTCCCTGTCGCGTGCCAGAGTGGTCCAATGGATCCTCCTCGCTCGAGGGACACGAAGAGCGTCATATCGGTCGTTCAGGGCTTTTACGAATTTGAAACTGAATCTGAGTAGTTATTGCATTCGATAATAATTTTTTGAGGCAGACTTCAAAATAGCTCAGGGGCGATTGCTGCTCAATTTTCGCTGAGACGGCACGACACATTTATCAGTTCAGAGATGTAACCACTAAAGTTGAAAATGGATCCAACCGAAAGCTAACCCTAGTTTGTAGCGGGAAAAAATCAGCCCTCTCCAAAGCAAGCTTTCATCCGATCAGGTGAAGTGATTTTCCTATCCTGGGTTTTTCCAAAAACAAAATCTCTCCTGAACAATGCTACTACAGTACTGGAGCTGAAACTGGAGTCAACAACAGCACAGCTTTTATTTAGCATTTCTTCAAGAAATCAAGTCTTACCTAAGCGATGCTCACCGCTATCGGATGAGGTCATGCCCAATTTTTTTTTCAAAAATAAAAACTTCTCTACCTAAAGAAATCGATCTCTAAAGCTAATATCTAGCATTACAAGAAAAGGTTCCCAACTCATGGTGAGCTTTTGCGATGCTATTTTGCCAGGAAGTAGGGCCCTGTGGGTGGAGTCCAGAACCACAGTTAGTTTTTGCTGAACGCTTCTCTAAAGACCTGAAAAGGAGGCCTGAAAGCGTGCGCACAACTATTATCAACCCCTACGGCACCCGACCAGATGTGCCTCGGTGGCGCAGCCAGTGACACTGCCGCCTCATAGGAGCACAACGGTAGGCTTTTCAGTTCGAGTACGAATGCTGCCATTGTTTTTGCACGTATTAGTTTGTTGTTACTACACTTTCTTATGATCACAGGAGTCAATTTCAGGCCACTAATGCTTACAGAAACAAAGGCTCTCTCCATATGCGCCTTTATGAGTGCTAATTTTTCAACTATGCATTCTGTACCATATCACTTTTCTGCAATTAAAAACTCCTATACATTATTAAATCAGAAGTCTTATATTGATTATTTCCCTTCCAGTCAACAGCTATGGTACAATTCTATAAAACAAGTAGATTACAAGCGCTTGTCACACCAGCAGCATCCTTCGTTTTCTTAAAAAAATCGTAGCATTGCATTCCTGTCCGGCATTACACTTTATAGATCCAATCGATCGGCTGCCACAAGTGGCTTCCTGGGTTGCAATTTACAAGACTTATTTATTTATTTATTTATGACTCCTATTCAGCTTCATTTATTAACTTTTCCCTATTGAACTGAAGCGAAGATAACCCTCGTAGAAATTTTTATCCGGTCTGATTACTTGGCATTCGGCGTATTACCTCTTTATTTGTTGAGGATGTTTTTCGAGATCATATTCCGAACATACGTATGAGGCAGTTGTATATTTGGAGGCACTTCCATGGTATTTAATTTAGTAGCCTCCAAGTTCGACGGTCTTGAAACGTGGGCATTTTGTTATATCTTGCTTACTCTGTGCCTATCAGGTTTTTTTTTACAAAATAGGTTATTACAGCCGACGTTTCGACTGATTCTTCTTCAATGCTGAAAGAAGCCGACTTTCTTCAAAGCCTGAAAGAAGCCCGAAATGCTCCCGTCCGTGAAGCCATTTGGTTCAGAAACATCGTGTTCCCCCCCCCCCCCGCTTTTGGTCAGTATCAATCAGTCCAAAGAAAGGCAGAGAACTCAGATCAAGTGAGCAAATTCACCGATACTCCGCCAGTGCAGGAAGATCGACTCAGCTGGACACCATGGAGCAAGCGAGTACTGGGCCGTCAAATGTACCGGATGTCGAAAAATGCACAGGGCAGTGTATGCGATGCTCTCAGAACTCGCACAATAGAATGAAGGGCAAGAACTCACTTGTAATTGAGGTGCACTCGTTTCTGTTGCTCATGGATGGATTTCTTTCGCGAATCGAATCCAGAAGGCCTCGAGAGCCTTTCTGGAGCCAATTTGCCCTCATGATACAGTGCACTTTGCGCTAAGGTCAGTACCGAAGCGGGCTTCCCTTCGGTGCTTCCCAAGGAGGTTTCCTAACCAAGCTTGCTTGCTTTGCCTTCTCTTACCAGCAACGTGTTCCTTAATGCTAACACCCTTCCTGTTTCCCCGATGTAGAGATCGCAGCAAGTTAAACATTTCGTCTTTACTTCGCAGTTTCACTTCGCAGTGAGAGAGGCATTTGGTACATATAAATAATAAAGGACAAAGGTCGGCTTGAGTCAATCATTTGGATTACCAAGCATTCTATTTTTGCAGGATATCGAGGTGGCAACTTGTATGCGTATATTGGACCAATACAGTAGTTCTCAGTGGCCAGCAAATGGACAATTGTCCGCTTCCCGCGTCTTTAGTCTTTTTGGAACATCTTACAGAAAAAAAACATGTGGTTTTGCAGTCGTATAAGATTGCATAATATTTCATAGACTTTGAAGAGTCTAACCCACTGCTCGAGAAATCCGAAAAGTCAGATATTCGGGTCATGCGAGTTTACGACTTGAATTCATAAGCGCGGACTCAGAATTATTGGAGAATCTTGCTACCATGTGATGGCGTAAAAAGGAAAAGTACCCAACTCGAGGTGAGCTTTTGCGCCGCTATTTAGACAGGATGTGGGCCCTCTGAGCGAAGTCGAGAACCACAATTAGTTGTTGCTAAATGTTTTTTAAAAGACGTGAAAATGAGATCTAAAAGCGTGCGCGCAACTATTTTCAACCCCTACGACACTCCATGAGATGTGCATCGGTGGCGCAGTTGGCAAGAGTGCCACCTCATAGAAACACGCCTTCGGGGATTTGGGCTCGAGTCCACATACTGCCGACATTTTTGCACATGTTAGTTTGTTGCTATTACGCTTTCCCATGCAGACATGAGTTCATTTTAGACCATAAATGCTTACAAATCAAGAAGGCTGTCTTTTTGCGCCTTCGTATATGCTAATTTTTCAACAATGCCTCTCTGCACCACCACCATATGATACCATATCACCAATAATACCGTAACTGCACACAAATACGCATACCATAATATTCGGTTGAATATTATGGACCCGGGCCATATCGCTACATAATTGTGCTAAAAATGTCGTTCTCACCTGAACATGTTGTCGCCCGACTTCTTTCCACTTTCACACCGCATTTCACTTCTTCGACGAGGAGACAGATTGCGGTTGCGGATGACATAAAAGAGCTCCTCTTGGACGCCACATATAGAGATACCGACTGTCAGGAAGGCAAGGCAGTTCAGGTTAGAGGAAGTACAGTGAAATGGGACTTTTCTACATGTTTCAGTTGGTTTCATAGATGCGGTTCGATGAAGAAATGAATATCGACTGAACACCTGACGATGACTTTGAGGAGCAAGACAATCTCTGCCAATTGTGCAACGCGAGCGCTACCGTCTCCGCCCCCTCCAACCGTCTTGCAACCGCAGTTGCCAGCGGCTGTGGTTGCAAGTAAAGTGGAACGGGGAAACTGCGGTTGCAAGTGAGGTGGAACGGGAACAGTGTGTTGCTGGGCGGTTGGAAGCCCGCAACCCACTGTTGCTATGAAGGCGGCGCGGTTAGTGCGCTCCAATCGCACACGCGCGCGCGGCATGGAAGAATTTTGCGGTTAGCAACAGTGAGTTGCTGTCGGAGTGCTGCCCCTTCGTCTCTAACTGTGCTCTCTTGTCTACGCTCTGGCTGAGCCGAGCGCCGCGTCTCTCTTGCTATCGCGCAGTCTGCGTCTCGTCGGGGCGCGCGCGACCGGGCGGGTCTCGCGCTCTGGCCCCCTGCGTCTCCGCGCTTGCGTTCGTCGAGACCGCCTCGCGTGCGCCGAGGGCGAAGCGGTCTCGATGCACACAATCAATAATTGCGCGGCCAGGCCAGTGCATACTTGCCGGGGACGCCTTTTTTGATGTTTCTAGATAATTCCCACTGTTCATTGGAGCGCTGCAGCTTCCTCGTTGGCTAGAAGATGTCTTTTTTTATGTTTCTGGTGTTTCGAACAGTTCGCTGGAGCCGCAGCTTCCTCGTTGGCTAGAGGTCGTCCTTTTTTATGTTTCTGATGTTCGCCGACCCGCAGTTATAGCTCCCTGCCCCTTTTGTGCTATACTCAATTTTTCGCCCAAAGCGCTGCTCGTTGCGCTGCTTTTTTCTGCCGGAGCCCGTTTTCCTCACAGTTTGGATGTTCGTTAAGCTACTGCTTCCTCCTTGAACTGGTAGACTCCGTTTTCTTCATAGTTCGTTCCTCGTATTCCCGCTGTTTGTACTTGAGTGTCGAGCTCCGTTCTCTTTACAGTTGTTTTTAATGAAATACGACGATTGTTTGCAGATTTCCGAGAGGATGACCGGAGAGCGGATGTGCAGGGAACCCTGAACGGTGACGCCTTTGGCAAAGCTAATGGACAGGAAGAAGAGAAAGGAGGATAACACAGACGATAGGCGTGAGTCGGTTTTGATTGAGCGGCGCTGCGCTTCTCGGTGCAGGTCACCGATTCAGGTACGTGTTTTTTGTTTTGTCTTATATATTTGGTGTCAGTGTTTAGGGCCGTACATTCTTCGCTCATAGGACGCGAGCGACATGGCTCGGGTCCTATATGAGAAGAATGTGCGGCCATAGATCGATTCGTCGAGGGTATAGTTAGGTAAATTGGCTCGTGGCTATGGGGGGGGGGGGTGGGCATCATGGAAGGCGTTGGGGTGCGTACCCAAGAATGAGTTTCCATAGGTTAGGTTTTTAAATAACTATGAGTACTTCGAATGTATGTAAGAGTGTTCGTTGGAGCCGCAGCTTCCTCGTTGGCTAGAAGACGTCCTTTTTTGATGTTTCTGATGTTCGCCGACCCGCAGTTACAGCTCCCTGCCCCTTTTCTTCTGGAGGATCACCCTTACCCCTCGTCCTTCCCACTCCTCCCCTCCCCCTTTCCCCGAGCCACTTTGGACCGCTATGGGTTTGTTGTGAACTAGCAATTGCGTTTACCTTCAAACGTAATTGTTTGAATTGTTTTGAATTGACATTCACAATGAAGAAAGAAGTGTAGTCGTGGCCTATATACTTGTCTAGTCCCGCCTCCGGTGCGTGTTCCAGTCCTTAGAGGAATTTTTCCAGGGTGGTTAGAAATTCGTTAATTCATCTCTTTTCAGAAGGTGAAAGTAATACGCGCCGACGCCACGCGACCACGAAACAGGCCGCCCCGCCGCTTTCTGGATGACGAGGACGACGACCAAATCGTCGAGTAGACTACACCATGCTGCCCCTTCAGGAGGAGTGCAATACATGTGAGAGTTCATCGATTCGTTTTCCTCATCTTGTTGCCTTCGACTCTGCATCCTCATTGTATTCCTTTTGCTCTTTCTTGTGTGTTTAATTTTATGTCTACTCAAATTTTGTAGAAAGATTTATTTTTTGAATTTGAAATTTTTGACACTGACACTGACACTTTTTTAGAATTTTTTGACGCTAATCAATTTTGTAGCGACTTTTATAATCGGCAATTTTTGGCGTTAATTTCGAGATTAGATAAGCCTGAATTTCGCTAATAATCGATGCATTTCCATCCACATGTCTCAATTATATGTCTCACCTTCAGGAAACCGAATTTTTGTTAAGTTAATTCGTCTAGTTCGCTAGTTAGTTCCCGTATGTGGGAAGTTGTACCGAAGCGGTACAGCTTCTAGCATTCCAGCAAATTCGCACGCCATCCACATTATTTCGATTAAGCTTTATCCCAAGTGAACTTCTTCCAGTCGCTCCTCCTCGGCTCGGTGCCTCATCTCCGATTTCGTCTTCACGCCTCTCCGTCGGGTTTACGTTGCGCTATCTAAATTCTAGCCAAACACTACGTTACGGGACGGTACTTGTGAATAAATCTATTTCGAGATTGAAATCTCGTCCAAAATTTCGTTTTAAATGCGTTTGCGTTACAAAAACTTTGCCAAAATAAATGAAAGTTGAATAAAAAGTTGACTAAAAATTGGGACGAATTTCAGAAAGTTGAAAAAATTGAGTAGAGTTTAACGTTTTCTCATGATTCTGAACTTGCTTCTTTTTCTTCATTTCTATTATCATGTTCATTTTATTGTTATGTAGTACTGTTATGTAGTTTGTCGCTAGCGCTGTCTAGTGCTTTTTCTTTAAACTTGAAGTTGTTGTGTGTACTAGATTTTTCTCCAATTATTTAATGATTTCCCAGTGACCACGTAGCCTTATTCGCCATTCCTCGGTTCTCACTTCTAATCTCTGCTAGGTTCTCACTTACATGCGTCTGGTCTCTCTTATTCTTATTTTTTAGGTCAAGACTTATTTTTCTTTTAGACTCCTCAATTTCTTATATATCTGCACATTTGTACATTTTGCTACTTCACTGGTAACAAATTCGATTACATCAATAAATTTGTATTTTAAAAATTGTGTTGTGAGATTGTCACTTTCCATTGAAATGACCAGGTATATCGATATACACGTATATCTATATCGATATATCGAGGTGGCAGTAAATATATGCATGTATATATATATATGTGCATATATATACATACATATGTACATATACATATATAGTACATGTATATGTATACACATATACATGTATATGAATACACTATATATATGTACACATGCATATATATGTGTACACACATACATGTATACGTATGTACGCATGTGTACATAGATATATATAATGTATTCATATGGATGTATATGTGTATACATATATATGTATATGTACATATGTATGTGTATACTTTATGTATACACATATATACACATGCGTATATGCATTTACTGCCACATGGATATGCGTGGATATGCGTGGATATCGGATAACTGGCTCCCTAAGCAGCGGGGGTGCGAAGGTACGCTACAACACAATAGCAACCGAAGGGCGACTGCTATTTTGCAACAGCCCGGCAACACGAGCTACCCCTTCTATCCACCTACTGTTCGGGACAGCAACCGCAGTGCCCCCAATAGCTCGAGGGTTCCTACGACCGCGAGGGTTCCGTTGCTATTCGTCAGGAACCGGCGAGACTTATTGTACGAGATAGTGAATAATCATCGTTAGAGAAATCAGTCCTCTTTGACGGCAAGAACGTTACGGAATAAAAGGTTTTTTTTTGCAAGAGCATCTTCTTGTGATTTCTCACAGCACCGATTGTAGAATGGTTATCGTTCGTACAGTTGCAGCAGGCTCTTATTTTCAATCATGGGGCAGAAGAAGGACGTCGCTCTCTTTCGCTCCGGTGTCTCTGCCGTGTCTGTTATACGCTAGGGTGATAGCTGGATACTTCGATGTCCACCCAGGACCCTTCACTACACCCACAGATTACACGTTCAAAGAAGAAGAAGAAGAAGTATCATTCCTTCTCAGAGAGAAGCAGGGAGAAGATTGTTCCTCACTGGCTTTTGTTAGAGATGGCGTTGGTGTGACAAGCGCTCGTGTTTTACTTTTCTCATAGATTTTTAACAAAGTTGTTAACTAAAAGGGAAGAGCAAGACAGGGGGTGATAGTCGTTAGTCCCGACTCGGATGCGCACTGACGATGCCGACAGTGCCTGCGGAGTCAATTAGCGTCGACTCGCACTGTGCCACCCGCCGCTTCGCGACGATCTCCAAGGCAGCCCTGCGGCAGCCGTGCGATGGTGACCTAGCCGAGCACGGCAGCCTGCAGGTCGACCGCGACCCGACTGAGGGCGAACTTCACAGATCGACCAGACTTACAATTACAGTAGATTAGTTACTTAAAGGGTTTACAAAGGCAGCGTAAAAAGTCGCACTGGTGCGAGACAAGAACACTTAAAAATTCCTCCATAGAGATATTTTGAAGCAAGCTTCAAGCCAAAGGCTTCACAAACAACTAGGCACGAATTTTGTATACTTTATAATCAAAATTTTAAGCTCTATCTGTTGGGCTGTACAAGAATGCTTAAACATTCCTCTGTGGAGATATATTGCAGGTCTTCGAATAAAGACTGCACGAAAAATGCAAAAAAACTTCTCCAAGACATAGACATGGAGGCGAAATATTCACTGATGCCTAAAATAACGGTGCTCCTCCTCAGAAGTTTTTCTTCATCCATGAAGGATGCAACTTCATGCTACTGTCATGACACTGGAAAAACAATTGGGATTGATAACTACTGCAGCGGACCACATGCCAGCATGCTGAACATCGTTGAACACGCCAACTACGATTCCTCTCACAGAACTGAAAGAAAGAAGGAAAATTTGAAAATCAAATGAAAATCGCGAGAAATTTACCTTTTCGCGTTAACATAGCAAACAGCTCGCTTCGACCAAACATCCCAGCTACTGAAGGATCATGACGGATCCTATCCGAAACCCACGAGAAATTAACAAAAAAATTGAAAAAAAGAAATGTATACTAATAAATTGCGAAAACACGGCAATTGCATTCGATGGGAAGAGAATATCACCCCCTCCCTCCAACCTCTCTTCACCTCGAAGATGGCCTAGGAAAACATTACGTGACGAACGGCGAAGATAACTCTTCCGATGACTTTCGATGCCAAAAGAGCCATCGAAATCCTATTATGTGCAATTGCACGTACCTCTTTCATTGACAGCTTCCCGGCATCCCGACCGGTTGGGTGCGGGTAGGCCGGGAGCCTCCCGCCATCAGTGCCGAGCCTCCCTTTGCTTCCCAGCAGGTTCACGAATACGAACCTTTGCTTCCCGCTCCGGTTGCTTCTCGCAGGAAGACTTGAATGTTCCCGGGAACGTTCATGAAGAGGCCACAGAACGCCATTATAGCAAAGTTGTCGCCACCGGAATAAGCCACCACAACCCGAATGCTGCAGAATAACGTGGTTTTTCAGGCGGCAAATTATCATTCTCACAAGACTGCTTCTTATGGCACAAGAAACTTGCCGAGAGAACTTGGTCTTTACACAGGAATACCTAGTGATGGGCTGGAACTTTGAAGATGTAGAACACGGCGTGAAAATACGACCGCTCGCTGGCGGAACCGCAATCTTCTGACTGATGAACTATTGCTGGCGTAATTCATGAAGCAATGCACGAAGCAAGGTAGATTTGAGCAGAATATTGTGATGAGCAAATCGACAATCGACAAATCCCCGCTACACATACAAGTTAGGTGAAAATGTGATTACCAGCACTGATCAAACGACAGATCTTGGATTTCTCCTCGACACAAATTTGACTTTGGACGCGCATTGTGAACAAATTGCAAACAAAGCAGTGACTGTAGTACACAATCTCTTTAGAAGTCTTTCCACAAAAAACCCCTCTGTCCTCGTCAAAGCTTATAAGACTTACGTTAGGCCGATACTTGAGTATGGAACAACAATTTTTTACCCAGTTAAGAAGAAGAATATACTTAGACTTGAAAAAGTCCAAAATAGCTTCACCAGAAAACTGTTTATCAGGAAATGTGGCTTTGATTACCATGCTATTCCCAGCAGTGAAGTAAGAAACAAACAACTCGGACTTCAGACACTTTCATCCAGACGAAGAATATACGACCTCGTAATGGTTCACAAAATTCTCCATGGTTTCTGTGGACTTGATAAGCGTGACTTCTTCATAATGAGACCATCCAGAACCCGAGGTGGAGGAGAGAAACTTTCACTAAGTACTGCAAAATCTTCTATTCGACATAATTTTTTCGTTAATAGAGCAGGTTCGGATTATATAAAACTTTCCAAAAACTCAGTTATTCCGTACAAGCTGAAGCCATTTATTACCAATGCAAGTCAATTCATGAATAATTCTAGGACATAATGAGATCTTGTGGCAAAGCCCCTCTTGATCTGTTCTCCCTTCCATTCATCTTTCTCTGAGCATTTGTTGTCGTATGTACTTCCTAATCAGTCTATAACACTTTGATCTGGATCGTTAGCCAATTTGATGTGGATGTCGTTCTATACCGTTTCTAATTACATTGTTCTTCACATGGATTTGACCCATGTAATAAATAATAATAATAATAATGAGCAGTATGAGGTCTTGATAGTGCATCTGAAGAAGGCAGTGGTTGTCGCGTGAACTTCGAGTTAAGGTTGTCAGTTCGGATTTCCCGACTAGGGCAGCCTAGCCTTAACCTTCTAGGAACGGTGAATTGGTACCAGATTTAACAGGGGATTCTGAACAACAGTTAAAACCAACATTGTTACGAATGCTCCATTAGGCTTACTTTTTTAAGCTTTGTTAAAACTTTCTTTCGAGCCTTATTGAAGCAGCTGAAAGGCTGGTAGGCGCTGTCGGATGGAAATAGACTACCAGCGTTGTTTGGGAAGGATAAAACACTGATTTATCCTGATCATAGCATGAGACGTTATGGGCCAAATTCAAATACTTGACTTGATGATATCCCACAGAAACAGAATGGGTGGCGCAAGCCGCAAGGGAAGTGACTAAGGCCGACCTTAACTCTTTAACCTTTATAGTGATGAGAGTATAAAAAACTAAAATTAAGCCAGCTTCGACAGATGAAGGGTTCCTAGCCATCTGACTGGCAAATATATTCAAATAACAGATCATTAAAATTACCTGTACAAAGACTTTAAGACTTGAATTTGAAGGTTGTACTTTATTTGGATCTGTCCTAGTCCGGAGGTGCAACCCCAAGGTGAGATTACAGTACCGGACGCGTCTTTTGAATAGACGCCGAAAAAACCGCACTTTTGCGGTTTTTGCGTCTTTTTGCTATAACTCGTCCAAAAGCCATCCATTTAAAAAGCCAAGAGTATATTTGAGCTCAGGAGATCGAGCTCTGTCGTTTGATATATACACACATATACCATGCATACATTCGAAAGCCGTTGCATGCTCACAATTCCTCTTATTTAAGGTTTTTTGAGAAACGATTGGCGCCGTTCGATTCGTCTCCTCGAGATCTACACAACCATATATACAAATTCGCCAAACCGCCGCATTTTCGCAGTGGGTGGTCAAAGATGACTGGAGCAGACCTTTTGCTATTGGAGAAGCTTATATTCCAGGACTTGTATGTTGTCGGAGCATCTCAAGCATGGCGTGAAGTGTTTTGTCATGTCAGCAATCCTCTGAAAGTGCGCCGTTAGGCAATGCATATAGGACCGAACCTATCAATCGAGTTGGGGGGACAGTTGTAGGGTGAGCATTTAGGGAGTTTTATAAGAAATTCTCAGCCGCCCTACTCAGAAATTGCTGTAATCTGCTCCGTCGAGAATTTGGAGTGCGCTGTGCACAATGTATATAGGATCAAACCAATCAATCGGCTGGGCGCGACAGCTCGCAAATTGCACGCGCGGGCGTGTTCGGAGCGCGATAACTCTGTCAGCTTCCAATCTTTCTGGCTGGAACGTGTGGATTCCGCAGGCAGTAATATGCTCTAGTAAAGTGCCAAAGCATAGCAAATCATCTTACGAATTGGCAAGGTTAGGGCGGTGCGAAAATGCGGATTGGGCATGTGTGACACGATTTCTTTAGATTTCGGTCGACCACTGTAGGAACACGCGATCAGCTAGCGGCCCACGAATGCGTAGGCTAGCCAAGCAGTTAAGGTGCTTTACGATGAATTGCTTGTAACTCTCCAGCTGCCTAGCCTGCCTCAGTCCCAGCTGCCATTTTAGAGCTGCTGAGGGCAGCGGTGAAGTTTCTTCCCCCCTTCCTTGCCCAAATTTGAGTTTTTGACACACCTGATGGTACATTTCTGTTCAGATTGAAACGCTCTATTGAATAGTGTCAATCTCGCCCAATTCCGGGAAAATTGATTTTCCGAAAATTCCCCCCTCGAAGACGAGGGCGCTCTTCGCCGAGCCTGTCCGGACGATGACGACATCGAAAGTCGACGATTTCGAAATTTGCCAAATATTCTTGTCCAAACTTCGTCCAAAACCGTCTAAGGGGTTATTTGGAGCGCTGATTACGAATCCGATGTCCGTTTTTGAAAGATCCACCGATTTTGGCATGTTGCAGCCATTTGAGGTCGGTAGGGTCAGGATCACTGACCACCCCCAGTTATCGGAATGGGTGGTCTCCTGCCATAATCGGCCGAATTGACTTCGGCATCGTATTCGGCACCCTGAATAACCCCTCCCCTTAGAGGAAGTTTGGGCAAAATCGGTGTTCCTGTCCCGACCACCCTCGGTTATCCAGAAGGAAATCCAAAACCTGTCGAAATCGGCGCAATTTTCAAAAACGGACATCGGATTCGTAATCAGCGCACCAAATAACCCCCTTGATGAATTTGAACGAAGTTTGGACAAGAACATTTGGCAATTTTCGAAATCGTCGACTTTCGATGACGTCATCGTCCGGGCAGGCTCGGCGAAGAGCGCCCTCGTCCTCGGGGGAAATGGTCAAAAAATCAATTTTCCCGGAACTGGACGAGATTGGTACCGTTCGATAGAGCTTTCCGAGCTGAACATAACGGTACTATGTCTTCAAAAACTCAAATTTGGGCGAGGAAGGGCGGAAGAAACTTCACCGCTGCCCTCAGCAGCTCTAAAATGGCAGCTGGGACTGAGGCAGGCTAGGCAGCTGGAGAGTTATAAGCAATTCATCGTAAAGTACCTTAACTGCTTGGCTAGCCTACGCATTCGTGGGCCGCCAGCTGATCGCGTGTTCCTACAGTGGTCGACCGAAATCTAAAGAAATCGTGTCACACATGCCCAACCCGCATTTTCGCACCGCCGAACTGTATGTTTTCACTATCATGCCACGGCGCCACCTCTCTTGAATTTTCCAAAGAGACGTCAATATGTTGGGCAGCAGAAGCTCTCAAACAAGGCTATGGTAGGGAACAGTGAGTAGAACCATTACAGTACCGCGCATGTCTTTTGGTCAATTCCCGAAAAAGCTTGGAGATTTCTTTAAAATCAACGGCGCTACGAAAATGCAGGTCAGCCGTGTGTAACACTACTTTTTACGACTTCAGTCGACCCCTGCAGGAAGACGCGGATGAGAGATACCGGCCTACAAATGCATGGGCGAGCAGAACGCTTAAGATACCTTACAATGACATGCTCAGAACTCCTCAGCTACCTAAGCCGCCTTAGCCCCAGCTGCCATTTTAGAGCGATACCTTAGCGTTGAAGTTTCCGCGCCCTTACTCGCCCATATTTGAGTTTTCGACACTTGCAATAGCACCGTCAGCTTCAGCACGAAAAGCTCTATCAAATGGTGTCACTCTCAACCAATCCTGGAGAAATCGATTTTTTGACAATTTCCCATCGAGGACGTGGGCCGAGCCTGCGCGGACGATGACGCCGTAGAAAATCGATATTTTCGAAATTGGCCATATTTTCTCGTTCAAAATCATCTAGTGGTTATTTTGTGCGCTGACTACGAATCCGACGTTCGTTTTTGAAAATTTCGCCGATTTCGGTAGGTTACCTCCCGTTTGAGGGTGGTCGGGTCAGGATCACCGATCACCTCAGTATGGGCGTCTTCTGCCATAATCAGCCAAATGAACTTCTTCATTTAGCATGCGCGTTTGCATGCCGTTAGCACACCGCGTCTTCCTGCAGGGGTCGACTGAAGTCGTAAAAAATCGTGTTACACACGGCTAACCTGCATTTTCGTAGCGCCGTACCATAGTCAAATCATAAGCTACATGGCTCTGTTTAAGCGCCCTATTAGAATATTTTACTGCCTATGAAACCCACAAGCTACGACCGGAAAGGTTGACACATGATAGAGTTATCACGTTCAGAACACGGCCGCGCGTGCAATGTAATATTATACAACAACGGTCCATGTTCTCCTCGCTCTTACTCGCCTAGATTACAGTTTTCCCTACTCCCAATAACACCATTCAATTCAGCAGAAAAACTAGACCGAATGGTATCTAGCATGGCCCAATTCTAAGAAATCGATTTCTATGACGTCATCGTCCGCACAGGCTCGGCCACGTCCTCGATGGAAAATTGTCGAAAAATCCATTTTTCTGAAATTGCTCGAGAGTCACATCGTTCGATAGAACTCCTCAAGCTGAAGAGAACAGTACCAATGCAAGAGTCGAGAGCTCAAATCTGGGTGAGTAAGAGCGCAGGAAACTCTAACCGCTATCTTACGCCGCTCTAAATTGGCAGATGAGGCTAAGGCAGTTAAGGCAGCTGAGGAGTTGTAAGCATGCAGTCGTAAAGTGCCTTCAGTGTTCTGCTAGCCTACGCGATTGCATGCCGTTAGCGCGCCGCGTCTTCCTGCAGGGGTCGACTGAAGTCGGAAAAAATTGTGTCACACACGGCTAACCTGCATTTTCGCGCCGCTATAATTTCGCTTGTATAGAAGCTGTAACGCCGCACTTTCGCTGATCACTGAAGCTTTCTACTTCTACAAAATCCACGAGCCGCAGCCGGAAAGATTTGATCTCCACAGAGTTATTGCGCTCCGAACACACTTGCGCGTGCAATTTGCAAATGGTCGCGCCTACGCGATTGATAGGTTCGATACTATATGCATTGCTTACGGCGCACTCCAAAGGCAAGCTGGACCGTTTAGGAGCAATTTCTGAGAAGGGCGGCTGGAAATTTCCGATAAAACTCCCGAAACGGTCACTCTATAGGCTCTCGCGCCCACTCGATTGATAGGTTCGATTCTATATGCATTGTTCACGGCGCACTCCAAAAGCAAGCTGAACAGACTTAGAGCATTTCCTAAGTAGAGCGGCTGGAAATTTCGATAAAACTCCCCAAACGGTCGCTCTACAGGCCCTCGCGCCCACTCGATTGATTATGTCCGGCCTATATGCATTGTTCAACTCTATTGGTTTATATGTCAAAAGATAGAGCTCGTCCTGCTAAGCTCAAATATATGTTTGTCTTCACAAGTGCTTAATTTCAAAGAAAGTTATTTAAAAAAGCCGCTTTGGAACGCTCCAAAGCGGCTTTTTCGGGAATTGACCGAAAGACATGCGCGGTACTGTATATGACCCCCCCCCCTCCTACTAGACTAGATTCCTTTATTTTGCTCTTTCTACAAGCATATCGCTTTCACAGCGTCGTTATTCTCTCAGATTTCTCGGGAAATTTTCCTCAGAAAAAAATAAAAAAAGTCTCTCTATGTTAGATATAAAAAAGATTCCCACAGATCGTGAGCTCTCGCCACCCAGTTATTCAGAAAATTGCTAGTATCGGACCTCTTCGGAAGAGATACTCCGAGCGCTAATTAAAACGATCCACCTTTTAGGAAGCTATGATCATTTCAGGTGAGAAGCCGAATCCAGATGATACCATTGAGACCGATCTAATATTGCAAGGGTAGCTACCAGGGGTCGGATTCGTCAACGACTTGGATAACTTTAACAGAGAATTCGCAGCAGAAAACTCAGATATTGCGGCCTATTAAGCGATATGACGAGCGATAAGCCGCGACATCTGAGTTTGCTGAGACTTCTCTGTCTCCTCTGCTTCTTCTTCAGAAGACAGGAGAAAACGATGCGGCACCTTAACCACGTGCACCGAGGACATCAGCCTTCCATCGTTAATGTGTCATGGAAAACACTGCGGTGGCGATCTCCGTTCCTTCATCTCCGGTGCCAATGAAGGCTGTTTGCTTTTGGGAGCTGAGCTGAACACGGATACCCGAGTCAGGCCACCGGTGCGAGAATCTCACGGGGAGGGTGTTCGATTTGGTTCCTAAGGTAAAATCCCTAGGAGGATAAAGTTTTGACGCAAATAAAATAATTAAATCAAGATTTTTTAGGCATGGCAACGACATGGAAACACCCTGAGCACCGCTTCTTCTACGGCAAGAAGACGCCATTTGGATTTGAGACTGCATCACCTGTATCACCTGTTGTCCCGTTGATCATCGAATTGCTCGAGCGGGTGCCGGCAGCGGCAGCGTCTCCATTCGTCCCTGTCGCGTGCCAGAGTGGTCCAATGGATCCTCCTCGCTCGAGGGACACGAAGAGCGTCATATCGGTCGTTCAGGGCTTTTACGAATTTGAAACTGAATCTGAGTAGTTATTGCATTCGATAATAATTTTTTGAGGCAGACTTCAAAATAGCTCAGGGGCGATTGCTGCTCAATTTTGGCTGAGACGGCACATTTATCAGTTCAGAGATGTAACTACTAAAGTTGAAAATGGATCCAACCGAAAGCTAACCCTCAGTTTGTAGCGGGAAAAAATCAGCCCTCTCCAAAGCAAGCTTTCATCCGATCAGGTGAAGTGATTTTCCTATCCTGGGTTTTTCCAAAAACAAAATCTCTCCTGAACAATGCTACTACAGTACTGGAGCTGAAACTGGAGTCAACAACAGCACAGCTTTTATTTAGCATTTCTTCAAGAAATCAAGTCTTACCTAAGCGATGCTCACCGCTGTCGGGTGAGGTCATGTTCAATTTTTTTTTCAAAAATAAAAATTTCTCTCCCTAAAGAAATCGATCTCTAAAGTTAATATCTAACCTTACAAGGAAAGGTTTCAACTCATGGTGAGCTTTTGCGATGCTATTTTGCCAGGAAGTAGGGCCCTGTGAGTGTAGTCCAGAACCACAGTTAGTTTTTGCTGAACGCATCTTTAAAGACCTGAAAAGGAGGCCTGAAGGCGTGCGCACAACTATTATCAACCCCTACGGCACCCGACCAGATGTGCCTCGGTGGCGAAGCCAGTGACACTGCCGCCTCATAGGAGCACAACGGTAGGCTTTTCAGTTCGAGTACGAATGCTGCCATTGTTTTTGCACGTATTAGTTTGTTGTTATTACACTTTCTTATGATCACAGGAGTCAATTTTAGACCACCAATGCTCACAACAAACCAAGGCTCTCTTAAGCCCCTTTCATACTCGTGGCGGCGGCGGCGGCGGCGGCGGCCCAATGGTTTAGCATAGGAAGGCGGCGGCGATGACGTGCCCGAGCGGCGGCCACGGCGGTGGAGGGGTTTTCATACTGGCAGCGGCGACGTCGCCGCGGCCACGCCCCGCCACGCCCCTGGCGGCGCCGCCGCCGGGGCCGCTGCCCGAGATGGCTGGGGCCATTTCGGGCGGCGGCCACGAGGGGCAGCGAGAGCGGCGGCACAGACGAGACCGCTGCGCGTACGCGCGCGCCAAACGCAATTAGCGCTGGCGGCGGCCGCCGCCACCCCTAGGCGGCGAGAACGGACACCGCCCCTCCACCTGCCGCTGAAGCGGCGGCCGCCGCCGCCGCCGCCCCTCGGACGAGTATGAAAGGGGCTTTAGGCGCCTTTTATACTCCCGCCGCGGCGCGCCGCGTCAATTTGGGGAGCGGCGCGGCCAGTCGAGCCGCACCCCGATTATGACGCGCCGCTGCGCGATTGCAGTTAGAAAGGGGAGCGTCAGCGACGCGCGGCCACGAGCATCTGCGCACTACGGCCCGTGCTCCGGAAACGGTCCACGAGTCATTGAGGGACCAAAACAGAAAGGAGTTTTTGGCCGACCAGCGCAATGCATCTTGTCAATGTTTGTCGTAGGATTCCTGTGGGGAGCGACGAATCCTCTCTTAAGCCTGGAGTCGAAGTCGTTCGCTCAACCTACGGTTGAAACAGGTGAGTGTGGTATTGAGTCGAATCCCCTGCAATACAAACGGCTTTAAACCACTCTTTGTTTTGCGATATGTGCGGGTTCAAAAGTAAAACGGCTGGAAGGTACTCATCGCCGAGAATCACACAAAATTCTTTCTCATATGGCCATTCTGGGGTCACTGTGCACTAAGCATATCCTTGGCGTGGTATATGAAGCTTCGTGAATGTCTACAGATCTCCATTCTCTTCCTAGGTTACAGAAGGTACGGGCTAACCAGCTGGTAAGGTCATGGTCACCGATTTCGCCCAAACTCCCTAATCATGCAAACCTAGTAATCGTCTGTAATTTCAAAAAACGATGTCAGGCTCGTGGTCAGCACCCTAAATACCCCCTCCTCCTTCCCAATAGGAGAAGTTCGGTGGAAACGTTGAAATCTCCCACCCTACACTGAATCTGCCGCGGCTGATCGCGCCGCGCCGCGCCCTTCCCCTCAGCGGCGCGATTCGCCGAATACCGTAACCAAAAATTCCGTCAAGTGTGGTGTTTTGCGGCGGCGGAGTATAAATGCGATGCGGCGCCGCCTCGCGGCGCGAAAAATCGATAGCCATGCCGATCATCACGCCGCGCCGCGTGGCGGCGCAAGTATAAAAGGCGCCTTACGCGCCTTCATATGTGCTAATGTTTCAACTGTGCATTCTGTACCATATCACTTTTCTGCAATTAAAAACTCCTATACATTATTAAATCAGAAGTCTTATATTGATTATTTCCCTTCCAGTCAACAGCTATGGTACAATTCTATGAAACAAGTAGATTACAAACGCTTGTCACACTAGCAGCATCCTACAAAAGCCAGTGAGGAACAGTTTGTACCTGGCAAGGAATGACCACTTCTTCTTCGTTGAACGCGAAATGTGTGGGTGTAGGGAAGGGTCCTAGGTGAACATCGACGTAACCAGCTGCCACCCACCCGTATGACAGACACGTCCGAACACAGAACAGCACAGAGCTGTTGGTAGGTCTGGCTTATAATCTGCAATCAGATCCACCTCTTCATCGAAACGCACCTATGAAACCACCTAGATAATACGTGTAGAAAGGCCCCATTTTCATTATAGCACCTCTAACAAGCACCACTTCTTCCTGACAGTCAATATCCTACTATATATAAAGCAGCAAGCGTGTGTGTGTGTGCGTGTGTGCGTGTGTGTCACACTGTCCGTCCGTCCGTCACACCTGAGTTGGGGCGCGGCAGCCGAACACGTCGGCAACCGTGCATGGCGAGCCGTAGACGTGCCGAACACGTCGGCAACCGTGCATGGCGAGCCGCAGACGTGCCGAACACGTCGGCAACCGTGCCTGGCGAGCCGTAGACGTGCCGAACACGTCGGCAACCGTGCATGGCGAGCCGTAGACGTGCTGAACATGTCGGCGGCACGAAACTCCGGCCCTGGGGTAATCGAGGTCGCTGAACACGAATCTGAAGTTGACCAATCGATATCGATCGATATTATCGATTTTTTGAGGATCACGTTGAGGAAGATCAGCCGATCCATCTCGATTAACATCATGGTCAGAAGGCCATGAGGTTAATCCAGATGGATCGGCTGATCTTCCTCAACGTGAATCCTCAAAAAATCGATAATCGAAGGAAGAATAGGAAACCCGTAGCGGCCATGGCGTCCTATTCTCGGGGTTTGGAGGCGAAGCCCCCAACCAGTCGTAGGCGGCCGCTTGGCCGCCGAACGACTGGTATCTCCATAAACGGCGTCCAGGGGAGTCCTTTCATGGCATCCGCAACCGCAATCTCTCTCCTTGAAGTGAAATGAAGTGAAATCCAGTGTGAAGGTGGAAAGTAGTCGACCAACAACACGTTCAGGTGAGAACGTCATTTTTAGCACACTTATTTACCAATATGACCCGGATCCATAATATTCAACCGTAAGATGAGCGTATTTGTGTGCAGTTACGGTATCTTTTGTGATACGGTATGATATGGTGGTGGTACGGATATGCATAGTTGAAAAACTAGCACTTATGAAGGCGCATATAGAGAGAGCCTTTGCTTCTGTAAGCATTAGTGGTCTAAAATTGACTCCTGTGATCATAAAAAGTGTAATAACAACAACAAACAAATACGTGCAAAAATAGTGGCAGCACTCGGACTCGAACTGGAAAGCCTACCGTTGTGCTCCTATGAGGCGGCAGTGTCACTGGCTGCGCCACCGAGGCACATCGGTCGGGTGCCGTAGGGGTTCATAATAGTTGCGCGCACGCCTTCAGGCCTCCTTCTCAGGTCTTTAAAGAAGCGTTCAGCAAAAACTGACTGTGGTTCTGGACTCCACTCCGTACACCCTGCCAAAATAGCATCGCAAAAGCTCACCATGAGTTGAGAACCTTTCCTTGTTAGGAAACGATAATTTCTATTATATATATTTTTTATATATTAATATATATTAATATATATATATATATATATATTCCAAAAATCAATCCTTTCCTAAGCAATCTTCCTTGCGTTCATGTGTGGTCATGCTCAAAATTTTCTTTTTCCTTTCAAAAATAAAGATTTTCTACCTAAACGAAATGATGTCTAGAGCTGAAATGTAGCTTTACAAAACCCCAATCTTTGAATAATTGATAATAAAAATGCAGCTCATCTGGTCTGATTTCGATGAAATCAAGAAGAATGGATCACTGTTTAGAAGGTGCTATACTTGTACTTTGTTCATCGCCTACTTTTAGGAGCTGTTCGAACGCGGGCGGCATTCAGAAAACTAGAAAAAATTCTCTAATTTTTGGATACAAAATAAATTTCTGAAAAAGGGATCTTCATGCGCGGCCGAGGCGGGGAGGGGGGGTGCGATTTCTCTGCGATTTTTGGCAAAAATCGCAGAGAAATCGCACCTCCCCCCAGATTCGCATTTTGCAATCATGGGAAAGAGAATTTCTTCTAGTTTTCTAAATGTCTCCCACAGTTCTTAGAAATAGGCGAGTTATGTCCGTTTTTGTGAAATCACTCCAATTTTTCGGGAAAATTCGCATCCCTTTGGCGGGCATGAAGGTACTTTCTTTGAAAGACGTTTGTGATCATCAGAAAGCACATTTTCTTTAGTTCTCTGAATGGCCCCTCATTTGCGCATCTCTCAAAAATAAGTGAGTTATGAGTTATTAAAAATATCGGCTGAACAAAGTGCAAGTATAGCACCTTCCAATCACATCGACGAGCGATTGACCAGTGATCCATCCCTCTTGATCTCATCGAAAATAGCTCCAGACGAGCTGCTTTTTTATTTATAGACATCGTTTCCTTCAGGTGGAAAATCTTTATTTTTGAAAAAAGAAGGAGAATTTTGAGCATGACCTCAGCTGACCACAAGGAGGAAAGACTCGATTTCTTGAACAAGTGCTAGATAAAAACTGTACTATTGTGAACTCCAGTTTCAGCTCCAGCGATCGCCTTGTTCAGGAAACATTTTTTTGTGTGGAAAATCCAGGATGGGAAAGTCACTTCACCTGATCGGATGAAAGGTTGCTTAGGAGAGGCGTAATTTTTTCCTGGTACAAATTGGAGGTTAAATTTCGGTAAGATCCATTTCCAGCTTCAGTAGTTACATCAGTCAAGTAAAAAATGTGTCGCGCCGTCACTGCAAAAATTGAGCAACAAACTATCCTTTTCAGATATTTTGAAAACTGCTTCAAAAAACTTATTATTTAATCGTAGACGTGTAAATAGTCAAATTTTAATTAGGTACAATTTCAAATCCAAATGATGTTCTCTATCCCTAGAAGAGGCGGTGCTCAAGGTGTCGCAATATCGTTGTCATGCCCAGAAAAGTCTTAATTTAATCGATTTATTAGCGTTAAAACTTTATTAACTGAATATTAGTAATTATTTGTTTTTCTTTTTTTCACATTTTATAAAATTGTTTGCAACACAAGAGTCAATTTAGCATTGAAATCCAATCGATTTTCTCGAAGAGGGGGATCATACCTTCATGAAGGGGGGAGGGTCGTAAATTTTTGGCAGAAATCCCAGCCCACGCTTGAGCCTGACCCTAGTTAGACGACAGGCATTCCTGGTAGGTCGGCGTAAGGGGATCCCATGTTGTGTCATACGGTGTATGTCAGTTCGTGATTTCCGAGCTGCTGAACTGCGCGAAGCTGAGCTGCTACGGCACGACCGAGTTTTGCGACGCAACAAGTTCACGTCGCAGTTTTATAACTTGCTTCGAATTTATTTATTGGAATTATGGCTACTACAAAACGATTTCCGTTTTCAAGAAGTATCGGACAGCTTTTGGAAACGTGCAGTTTGGCTTATTGACCTAGTTATGAAGCATTTTGGCCTTCGGTGTGTCGGGAAAACGGCATGGGGCACATGAAGCAGCAACACTCGATGATGACTTGAAAACAAGCCTCGACTCTGACAAGGCACTAGATTGCGAAACTTGGAAACATTGCTCCAGAAAAGAGGATCTTGCGACCATTTGGGGCAATCATCGTTCAAAGGAGTTGATGAAATGGGTCGTTTGTTCTATTCCATTTTCTCTAAAATCATTTATTTGCGAAAGAAAGAAGACCAACAGGGAGGAATAAAAAATAAAAATAAAAATAATGATTGTACCAGAAACGCCTTTAAGTCTTCTGGTTCGGTCCCAGTGTTCGAAATAGATTTTTTGACGAGTTCGCCAATTTGCTGTTCTGGCTGTACTGCCTCCTGAAACCTGTAGGCGTAATGAGTCTGGGTTAAAACGCGAAGCGCATCAGAACCTCAAGCCTGAGTTAAATGCCGAGGCATATTTGAGAATATATCCGACCTTCCAGAGTTTTGTTTCCATAAAATCACAGACCCAGCATCTCTCGGTCTCGCTAAAGCACCTTATCGTTATAGCCTTCCCGTCTTCACCGGGACGAGCCGCTTGAGTGACTCGCTTGGATTGGCCGGATTGTCCGTCGCGTAGCTCTCGTCTTGCCGCATCATCCGCCCCGTCCGTCCCCCCCCCCCCTCCCTTCCCCGTGGATCTCCAGGCGACTTCAGCGAGCGGAGCTGGCATCGGCGGTTTCGAAGCCGTCGGGCGGCTGGAGGCGAAGGCGCACCGGCGGAGGCCGTCGCGCCGGGTGGCGCCGGCGAAGCGGCCAATCAACGCGGCAGCCGCCGGCTCCGTTCCAGGAATACTGATAACTGACTATAAAGCGGCCCGCGCGCTGATAACGTCACAATGTCACGGCTGCTCACCACTCCTCCTCTCGTGCTTGTTCGGCTTGCTGCTCCGCTAGGCGCCCTCCCCTTCGCGTGAGTGATTCCCTTCCTGTTCCAGATGGAGGACGAAATCGCAGCTTTGGTAATCGACAATGGCTCCGGAATGTGCAAGGCCGGTTTCGCCGGCGACGACGCTCCTCGTGCCGTATTCCCCTCAATTGTGGGACGGCCACGACACCAGGGCGTGATGGTCGGGATGGGCCAGAAGGACTCGTACGTCGGAGATGAGGCCCAGTCTAAACGAGGTGAGACCTTGAGCTCAGTCTTTGATGGAGAGGTGTCGTCCGATCGAGAGCCCTTTCAGGTATCCTTACTCTGCGATACCCTATCGAGCACGGCATTGTCACAAACTGGGACGATATGGAGAAGATCTGGCATCACACGTTCTACAACGAGCTTAGAATCGCACCCGAGGAGCACCCAGTCCTGCTCACTGAAGCTCCTCTGAATCCCAAAAGCAATCGCGAAAAGATGACGCAGGTTCGAATCGCTCCTCAGGCTGCAGAGGTTGTTCTGAGTTACTGAGTCCTAAGGCTTCTTTCAGATCATGTTCGAGACCTTCAACACGCCAGCCATGTATGTCAACATTCAAGCAGTGCTGTCGCTGTACGCCTCTGGGCGTACCACTGGCATAGTGCTGGACACTGGAGACGGCGTCACGCACACCGTGCCCATCTATGAGGTGCGACGAGGGCGCTAGCCATCTGAGAAGTGCTCAGTGCTGGTTTTGCAGGGTTACGCTCTGCCCCACGCGATCCAGCGCCTCGACCTGGCCGGCCGCGACCTCACCGACTACATGATGAAGATTCTCACCGAACGCGGCTACACCTTCACTACCACCGGTGCGTCGGCGCGATAGTGGGAGGACAAATAGTCCTTGGACCATTTCGCGCTGATAGCAGCCTGCGTTACGAGCATTGCGTCACCCGAATTGTTGCAGCTGAACGAGAGATCGTTCGCGACATCAAGGAGAAACTGTGCTATGTGGCGCTCGACTTCGAGCAGGAACTCGCCACTGCCGCCAGCTCCTCGTCTCTGGAGAAGAGCTACGAGCTGCCTGACGGACAGGTGAGTCTTCACATGAAACTGTTATGCGTCCGAGTAAAACACGAATTACAGGTTATTACCATCGGCAATGAACGTTTCCGCTGTCCAGAGGTTCTCTTCCAACCGGCCTTCATTGGAATGGAGTCCCTTGGAATCCACGAGACTACTTTCCAGTCGATTATGAAGTGCGACGTCGATATCCGAAAGGTGAGATGAGCTATAGCTCACTTTCGCTGCTGAGATACGGTACTTAACAAGTTGCTTTTCCAAAACTGAGTGTTACAGGACCTCTACGCCAACACCGTCCTCTCCGGTGGCACCAGCATGTTCCCTGGTATTGCAGACAGGATGCAGAAGGAAATCCAGCACTTGGCACCAAGGTGGAATCTCTTACCATGATTCTCTCCGCAGTGATAACTAAGCCACACCTTTCAGCACGATGAAGATCAAGATCATTGCACCGCCAGAGAGAAAGTACTCAGTATGGATCGGAGGTTCCATTCTCGCATCGCTGTCGACCTTCCAACAACTCTGGATCTCAAAGCAGGAGTACGACGAGTCCGGCCCCTCGATCGTCCACCGCAAATGCTTCTAAAGAACAGACTATATTTCACACATGTAAATTACCAGAGAATAGATATTTGTTTGTTAGGAGAGCGCGGAGCACAAGTGGTAATGGAGCTCAGTGTAGTAGTGACCCGACAAGAGTAATGACGCAGATGCAGTCTCTGAATACCCTTTTTAGAGGTGCTGCTTTATTTCTGAATACGAAGCTTCCGGTTGTCTTTCAGCGGTCCAAATTGAACGTCTTTGCGAAGAAAGTCATGAAGTCCTACTTCGAACTTCATCCGGGCAACTGGTTTCCCTGCTTCGGTGTTCCACTGCAAACAATATGTGGAAGCAAAGCACTCTTCGGCGTTCGCCATAAAAGACGAAATCTCATTCAAGAGAGTTCAACAGAGTTCTCTGGAACGCTTCGTTGGCATCTCTTAGTTGTGCTGCACGGAAAGTTTTGAGCAAACTTTCAACGTGAGTAAAGGTTGAAAGAGCAACTGCCAAAGTTATGTACTTCTGTGAATTCAAACACGGTGGTGGTGTAGTACAGAGCATTAAAAGGCGGCATTGGATAATTGAACAGAAGCGTTCTTCCAGACCTTTTGCTTCCATTAAAACACTACGCTGGAGTACTTCAACTCGGTAGCTGGTGCACATTTCGTGCTTCGCTTCGTGCAGAGATTTGTCGGCAGTGGAAGTAGAAAAACGGTCAAAAACAGCGAAGAATGGCAAAGAGAAGAAGAGTAGAAGTGAAGTAGACAGCGTTAATCAATCTCTATTAGGATGCGCCACGCTCTCTACTTCTATGGTATGTCGTACAATTCGAATACGTATTTAACCCTACAGTGACTTACGATGGCCAGCCGATGGACAAGCAAGTGTTTTATCCTTCCCACACAAGACGTGTACCAATTGACCGTCCCACAAGGAATGAAAGGCTTGGTTGGCCTAAGGAAATGCCGTCTAACGATTCTAGAAAAGCTGTGTCAGCAGCCCTAGATCCTTCAGAGGAGAGAGAATGCTCGATGCGTCGCTGCTGCACGATTTCCGCGACATCCGGTGAGGTGCTCGCCCCAAATACTCTGCGGTCTCTCGGCTCAGCAAAAGAAAGGAATTTCTCGGGGCGATACGTTGACTGACGTCTACACGACAAGAATCCGTTAGACTTGTCCACATGATTACGACCACAAGGCACGGAGAGAGCGCCAACGACACGAAACTGAGGCTGAAAAGAGCGTGTAGTGCGGGTATCCTCAGAATGCGTCTGGCATTCTTTCATATCGTAGCACAGCTTCCGTAAAGTCGATTCACAGCTGTTGATCAAGACTGGCAACGACCTTTGTTAGACTTACATTCTGGCGGACACCACGGCGGTGGAGAAGGGAAGACAGCCACGAAATGAAGAAACTGAGTAGTACCGCAGTCCTTTCTGCGAATTATTACGTTGTCCGTGAAGTAATGCCGGATTGCTGCAGATTACTCAACGTTTATAGTACATAGTGCGGGTCTGTTGGCGTTATACAATGTTGAATGCATTTATAAATCCAATTTTAAGTAGTTAGTTTGTTACAATAGTATTTTTCAAACTGCGGGTTTTTGACAATCTTTCCAGGACAGAAATAAAGAGGCTTTAAAAACCTATTCTGCCATTTTGACGTCTATGAATTTAATGAAATGATGGGTGCACATTTAACAGTTAACGATTTAACAATTTTCACGAATTAACGGGCATTTTCCGTTAAATCACCATATGACGACATTTTTCGGAAATTCGACGGAATTTTTACCTTGACGGACCCTTCTTAATAGGGTTGGCACTTATTTCTCCTCCGCTTTCATCAATATTCTCCATATCCCTTCCGTTAGGAATGCAGTTGAAAACTTTCAAGCTCGTCTACAATCTTAACCGTTCGCTTGCTAAAATTTGGAATGGGTTGATCATCTCCTGATGACTTACCGTTTGCAATTTCATAACGTGTGAGGACAATTTGAAAAAAAAATCAAAAATAGAGGTGTTATTGAGAACAATTGATGTTAGCACGAAAAAGTGCACTCTTGAACATGTGTGGAGAAGGGGTGCCTTGTACGTGGTATACTTATGCTCTCGCAAAAATTTCGAATATTCGAATGGCTTCGAATACCGAAAATTTTCGAGCATTCGAAAGCGAATATATTCGAAAGACGTAGTTTTTCTGAATATCCGAATTCGAATATATTCGAAAAACGCGATTTTCTGAACACTCGAATTCGAACACATTCGAAGAACACGAGTTTTCGAATATTCGTATTCGAATGTTCGATTCGATTATTCGAATTCGAATGAAAAACCAGGCTGCGTGATAGACATGATAGACGACAGCCCAGAAGAAAAAATGGAGGCAAGACATAACGGATCCCTTCCTAGGTGAGCACGAGGTTTTTATCGACAAGCCTCTTATAAACACCTTTGTGCATCGTGAAAATGAGGTAGAGAAATTACACATAGTAGAACCAAAAGGCTTATGGAAGCGTCAAAATTTATTTTTGCTGGAACACGATTTTTCTCCAAGGAGTACTTATGTGTTGTAAAGTGGGCAACAAACGAAAGGTTTTCAAGACATTTGAAGGAGACACAAACTGCTTCAGCCACCGTAAGGTCGGGGGTTACTTCAAAACGATCATTTTTGAAATTTGTGGCTGACGGACTGTTCAAAAACTTTAGTGAAACAATGTTTTCGCCCAACGGCAGCTAGCGGCGAACTGACGACGTACGAAGTATTATATGTAGATATGTAGCAAATCTGTGCTACTCATCTAAAAACGTGAAATACCACACTGTTTTGAGATGTATTTGTGAATGTAACTGTGTCCCAGAAAACATGCTGATTAAACGGTTAACTTAACAAAGATCGAACGTTAAATAACAGCCAGACAACTTACACAAGCTCGCATTTGTGAAGTCTGGCATACAGCCGACACATCCACGTGATTCCAACTCCCAGTGACCAATTCAAAGCAAAAATCGACAAAATCGATCGATAACACCCGGTCGAAAAACAAGTAGATGCACTGTGCACCTGTAAAAGAAGAAACGAAAGAATAACGTCGGTACTAAGCGGGCTGGTGCGCTCTGCACACCAGCACGGTATCTTTAAACGGGTAATTTACGCCAGCCAGACCTTGGAGTTCCTTCCCATATAGTCTCCACCACTGAAGCGTCAGTGGGGAGAGCACAGAAGCCGGGTTTATGTGAGTGCTCCATGACCACGTAGAATCTCGCAGCGGGCACCAACCCGCTAAGTACCATAACGCCTTTCTGTACCACAACGTAGACGTACTTATATTATAGCTTTTGCGGAACCGTAGTTGTTGCAGAAACGAAAACGAGAAGCAGAGCATTCAGCGACCACGGAGGAGCAGTAGAGCATGACGAGTAGCGTGATGAAAATCACAAGACCGACTCCATGAGGAACTGTTCTGCATAAGGAGATATCGGATGTGGCACAAGACCGAGGCGCGCTCCTCTTGACACTCGCGCGCATCCTGCAGACATTTGATTGTCTCAGACTCCTAACTGCAGGTGAAGGACAAGTAGCGTCCGTTTGAAACACCGTGCAAATCATCATTTCCAAATATGCTCCACATTTAAGATTTCCTACCCTTCCTCGGCCGCTTTGCGCATGAGCAGCAATAAAAGTGGAATTTACCAAACAAGAATTTACCTCTACCTTTCCTTCCGCTGCCCTTCATCCCTTATTCGTATACGTTTACAACTAAAATAGCTTCCAAAACAGCTTGACTAGAATGTAAAATTGGTTCAGATCAAATTAATCCTTGTGTCCAAACTCTAAGACGATCGGAAAAATCTCTAGTACGCGTAAGGAAAGGATGCGTAAGAAGTAAGCATGACGTCATAAGGATGCGTTAAGAGCTGTGTCAGAAACGACTGGCAGAAAACAGGTGAAATTAGCGTAAAATATATAGCCAAAATACAGGAAAATATCGAAACGTCTCCAGCGAGCGCCAGAATTCAGAAAGTTTAGAGTGTCACGGATCGATCAAGCGATCGATATCGATAGAAATTATCGATCTTTTTGTCGGTGATATCGGTTTCCTCTCACAAGAGAAGGGTCTGAATTATATGTTCATATGGGGAGAACGAGTCACATAGGAAGAATCTCTACCCCTAAATTAGTACAAAAATGCGTTCCTTTTTGCCATGTCCTTGGACCCAAGGAGTAAAGGCCCCCACAGAGTTCCGCGGCAACGCCGCTCGCCGCTATGGTTAAGGATAGGGCAGAGGACGCCGCCGGCGGCGAGCTCTGCGTCTCTGCCCTATGGTTAAGCATAGGGCCGCGGCGCTGCCGCAGAAATCTGTGGGGCCTTAAGGGGCCCCGAAGCTTTGGAATCGGTGCCTCACGAGTTCGTGGGTCTTGTGGGGCCGCGATGCCTCTCCCGGCAAGCGGCTCTGAGCGCCGGGGACAGTAATGTTGCTTCATGCGATGGATGTCGGGAGTTCGATTCCTCTGCACTGCTGCACTTTTGCATTTCAACTGATTGGTTGAGAATTGAGGGGTTCTGACATCTATACGATTCCCAGACGTTTTCTGTGTGGTTGTCCAGCTGTGTGCTGTGGAGAGTAACTTTCTTGCGACGTGTTCATTACTGACCGGTTTTTTAACCAAAACGCAATGAGAAAGCTATTCAGAGAACTTAATGATGTTTAGACGTTCAACATCGGTGGTACACAGGTACAAAGGACATGAAACAAAAGCACTGGTCACAATACGAATAAAGTATAAAAGGATAAAGGGCGGCGTCACTCAATCCCTTCTGGGATGCGCCAGCGCATTCTACTTCTACGGGATGTCGTGGAGGCGACATGAATGCGTATTTGCCATACAATGACTTGCGGTGGCCAGCCGATGAACAAGTCAGCGCTCTATCCTTAACAGACACGTTTGGTACCAATTCACCGACCCCGGAGGGATGGAAGGCTTGGTTGGCCTGGGCGGGAAATCCGAACCAGAAACCTGGTATCGGGTGCACACCGCAGTCGCGCCTCCTCCGACTGCGCTACACGCGCCCTCACAATACGGACGGCGTATAAAAGCCACAGGCTCCTCTTAGTTTGCTTCCATACATGGACAAATGACATCGGCTACATAGACGAAATGCAATTGAAGACGCACCCTTTCTTCCGAAACAAGAGTTCCACCCGGAAACGTTATCATGTGTTCACTGCTCGCTTGTCTCTCCACGTCTATCAGCTCATCTTGCGGATCCCAATCTTCTTCTTGTTTCTCCACCACTTCCAGCTGTTCGCCTTCGTCAACTTTAAGTTGACGTGCTTCGAAGTCCTTGAGTATGCTACCCACCCGTTCGGCCAGCTTGATTTCTTCCCTCAAAGACTCCTTATCTAAAGTTGGGCCACACTTCAGCGTGAGCAGGTCGATCACCACTCGAGCATCGGCGACATTGTTAGCGTTAGGTTTCAGAAAGGCTTCAGTGGACCTCTGGTTTCCAGGTCACAGGCAAAGCTGAGGGAAAGAGTGTATCGACTGTTTAGGTCAACTTGCGGAATCCACAGATCTTGTTTCACATTTTAACCACCTGTGACGTCACACATTGGTCCCTTTGAAAACCCGAGGAGGATGTTCTCGATGTCATTGGTCCATGTAGGGAAACAAACTGTGAGGAGCCTGTAGCCTTTACACGCTGTCCGTACTGTGCCCAGTTATTCCGTTTCATGTACTGTTTGCCTGTGTACCACCGATGTTGAACGTTTAACCATAATTAAGTTTTCTGAATAGCTTTCTCATTGCGTTTTGGCCAATAGTGAACAAGTCGCAAGAAAGTTACTCTCCACAGCATACAGATGGAAAAAAATGCGTAACAAACGTCTGAAAATGGTACAGACATCAGATTCCCTCAAATCTCAGCCAATTAGTTGAAATGCAAAAGTGTACCAGCGCGGAAGAATTGAACCCTCGACCATCCTCGTTTTGAGCAACATCAGTATCCACTGCGCTCCGATCTGCTTGATGGCAGAATCATCGCGGGTGTACAAGACCCCCGAACTCGTGAGCCACCGATTCCACTGTAACTACAGCGACCCCCCACTCCTTGGGTTTACCGACTTGACGAAAAATAAAATGAGAATTGGTGGTGGGAATTCTCCCTATATGACTCGCTCCCCCCCCCCCCCCCCCCCCTCCCTTACAGACATACGCTTCCGACCCTTCCCTTGTCAGTGTCGTCAAACGTGTGTCGGGATGTTAAATACCACAGCATTCCGCTAGAAAATTAAGCATAAAAACGTCTGAAAATGGTATAGACATCAGATTCCCCAAATCTCAACCAGTCAGATGAAAAGCAAAAAATACAGCAGACCTTAAGAACCAAACCCCGACCTTCCTCACATGAAGCAACCACAATTACACTGCGAGCCGGTTCCCGACAGAGGCATCGCGGGCGTACAAGACCCCCAAATTCGTGATGCGCCTAATTCGATTGTAATTTCAAGAACCCCCTACTCCTTGGGTTTAATGACTTGGCAAAAAAATAAGCACATTTTTATACTGGCCGTGGTTGGGATTCTCCATATATGACTCGCCCTCCCCGTTTAAACATACGCTTCAGACCCTTCCCTTGCTAACCGATCGGGGTGCGAGAACGTGATTATGACGGCCGACGGAAAGGTTTCACAGCAGGGGGAATTTTCGATCAGACAACCACCTTTGATCGATATTATTGATGTCTAGTGTGCGTTGCGATTCAGAAGTCGTGCTGCAGATGTTGTCCAACCCGCGTCTGGATTCAGAAGCCCTGCCGCTGATGCAAATCAGAAGACGTGTCACAGATCGACCAGGCAATCATTAGATAGTTTTTTCGTCGATGACGATTAGGCGTTTCCCATCGGTCATTCACTGCTGCAGCAATTCTGCGTGGAAAATTTTTGCCGTTCAATATTGTAAGACGTGGAAATTCTCCATTTTGACAGAATGGGTTTTCGGGAAGTGATCAGAATCGTTGAGGCGCTCAATATCCCGGCACCGGGCTACTGTCACACCAAGGTTTGATTCAGAGACAGAACTGTTTTGAAGTTTCTAATTACCTGAAAAATCTAACAACCATCTTCATAACACGCCGTTACACAAATTCTAGATCGGCATTCGAATGACACTTTTCGAGCACTCGAATAATTTTGGCTTCCTGGGAAATTTTGAATATTCGAGCGGTTTCGAATACCGAAAATTTTCGAGCATTCGAAATCGAATATATTTGAAAAACGACTATTCGAATTCGAGTACATTAGCAAAACGAGATTTTTTGAATATTCGAATACGAATACATTCGAAAACACGATTTTTTGAATATTCGAATTCGAATGAAATTCATTCGAATACCTATTTGAATGGGTCATTCGAGCATAAGTATAGTACGTGGCATGTGA
>OX377203.1:58621065-58669175 GCA_947396885.1 Heligmosomoides polygyrus polygyrus | reverse complement strand
CCCACTCTTATTCCCCATCATTCCTCTCCTATCTTTGGTCGAGAGCCCTGTCGATGCATCCAGTGATGACCTCTGTTAAATTCAGAAGGGGGCGTAGGGGTCGAAATCGCAATTTACAATTTTCACATCTATCTGGATACTTGTCAAAGCAAACCGGCTCCAACTGAAGCCAACTTGATTGAATACCTTCAAAGTCCAGTCAGACGTCTCCCAGATTAAACCAAGCACTATCTAAGAAAATAAGCTTTCGATCGAAAACAATTAAGACGGCATTCCTCGAAAATTTGTAGTTGATCTGCTCCAAAAGCGAACGTAGTAGGTCTCCAGCTTCTCCTTTCATAGAACCTCGGCATTTACCTTAACTGTTGATAATAGTGAGAGCAGTGTTTGAATTTTTGTTTGCAAAACAATAAAAGTTATTTAAAAAACAGGCTAAAAGAATAGCTTTATGCTCATCTCAAAGTGCTGGAAATCTGTCGTTTTTGAGTGCAGCACAAGAAGAGTGCATGCACTCGTTCAGCAGGTCACTTGTGCACCACACCCACAGTGTGAATACTATTCATTTCAAGCTGCGAATTGGAGATATGAGTGTTTTGCTCAACTTCTTTGGTCCTACATTAATGAAATGGAAAACGCAAAGAGCTGGTATTTGACGCGACCTCTTCCCATGCATTGTTCTCTAAAAAGCGCCTTGTAGGATAGGGAAGGAGATCAGGTGAGGGCAAAGCGCCGCAAATCTTAAGGCGCCGTGGGTAGTCTAGAGATGAACTCAGAAAACTGGAGACAAGTTACTTGTGGCTCAAGAGCTCCAAATTAACTAACCTGGGCCCGAAATAGTAGGAAATCAGTTACTTGTATCTTTTTGATGACCTATATAATTTACGTAGAGGGTCTAAAATGCCCTTTAAGGCGTAGTTTCCTTGTGCGTAAGCAACGTAAGAGTGTGTAAGTTAATCGAGAGCTAGTGCGTAAGATACGTAAAAATGCGTAGGTTAATTTTCAGTGTTTAAGCTCGCAAGTAACATGCGTAGGACGCGAAAGGATGCACGTAAGTAAATGGTCACCGTCTCGGAAGCTTTAGGTAAGATACTTGCGGCTTAAGGGCTGCGAATTAACTTACTTGTGCCTCCATACTTTGCGTACAAGTTACCTGAACCCTATTTCCCGCGGTTAAGTAACCTGCAACACGCCATGCTAGCATTCCGCGAGTTTCGTCTAGGGCTCTAGAAGTGCATGTTACGCGCAACTAACGTGCAAGTAGATGAGGAGGCTCATAGGGGTTTTTCACTTACGCATAACTAACCCAGAAGTGAGTAGGTAACTTGCTAGAGACTATACTTGCCCGTAACTCACACAGGACATGTAAAGATGCACGTAAGGGATGACTAAGCGTCATCAGGCCTGGAAAGGTCGCATGTAAGCAAAGAATAACATACTTACAGTGTGTACTACATACAATTAAGTTAGCCAGAAGTGTTAAGTTACTTGCTGCGTAAGTTACTTGCGCTGGGCGTGCACGTAACTTGCGCAGGACGTGTAATGATTCTCGTAAGGGATGACTAAAGCCCCTTTCATACTGGTCCGAGGGGCGGCGGCGGCGGCGGCCGCCGCTTCAGCGGCAGGTGGAGGGGCGGTGTCCGTTCTCGCCGCCTAGGGGTGGCGGCGGCCGCCGCCAGCGCTAATTGCGTTTGGCGCGCGCGTACGCGCAGCGGTCTCGTCTGTGCCGCCGCTCTCGCTGCTCCTCGTGGCCGCCGCCCGAAATGGCCCCAGCCATCTCGGGCAGCGGCCCCGGCGGCGGCGCCGCCAGGGGCGTGGCGGGGCGTGGCCGCGGCGACGTCGCCGCTGCCAGTATGAAAACCCCTCCACCGCCGTGGCCGCCGCTCGGGCACGTCATCGCCGCCGCCTTCCTATGCTAAACCATTGGGCCGCCGCCGCCGCCACGAGTATGAAAGGGGCTTAAGCGTCACCAACCCATTTTTCCGTCTGCGGCGGCCGGGAGCAGTCGTGCCAGCTCCCGCGAGCCATCTAGAAGCCGCGAAGCGCGGGTTTTCGCGGCTCTGTCTCTATCTATGTCTATGTCTCTACATCTCTTGATGGCAATCGATGCTGCAAAAACCAACTCAGGTTTCGTGTTCAGCGACCTCGATTTCCCCAGGGATGAAGTTTCGAGCCTCTTCAGTGACATTTACGAAAAATCGGTAATTTGCTTAATTCTGGAATAGCCGGAAGCCCTCATGGGACAGGCCCCTTACCTGTTTCTTATCTTATTTTTGGAGTATCGATTGCCATCAAGGAATTAGAGAGAAATGATTTCGCCATACGACCACAAACTCTTCAGTTATGCTGTGCGGTTCAGTACCTCTGTTTGCTCTTGTTCCTTTCCTTCTTCTCGCTGTTCCGGTGAAGTGCCAGTGATTCGTATAAGTTGCGGTGGGGGTGTATTTACGTGCCATCCACGTTTTGACATCTTCTGTGAATGTTACTACAGTACCGGACGCGTCTTTTGAATAGACGTCGAAAAAACCGCACTTTTGCGGTTTTTTTCGGCGTCTATTCAAAAGACGCGTCCGGTACTGTAGTTTGTGCTGCGTCAGAATAGATTGACGTTCCGGGTAGATTTAGGGATGTAATTCCACAATTTTGGAACGTCTGCTGACCCCTTTTTCGCAGTACCAGAACCTAAATGATTAATGTATATTTAGACGGATATTCTTTTTGAAGGGAAAACCTATCAAGAGTTCGTATTGCACTCCTCATGCTTACACTATCTTTTGCACTCCCTTTTGTATCTCATGTTTATGCATTACGTTCATTTAGAGGCGCTAAGAAGAAACTGTGCTTCTTAGCGCCTCTAAATGAACACAATGCATAAACATGAGATACAAAGAGGATAACCAGTGAATTCAGGGTGACTTGACTCAGAGGTCAGGTCACCCTGTATTCACTGGTTATCTTCTTCTTTGGTATCAAGCCCATTTACGTCAGCAGTAAGCTCAGTTCAGCAGCGAAATAGAACATAGCCTGCTGCACAACAGTTTTAATTTGATTTAAAACATGATGTCGTGCAGGGTTGCCTTAGATGCATGTGACCTTCCCTGATCCACTTAGCGCCCATCTTGTTTTAATTCGCACACACACTTCACACCTATATGTTATATGCGTGAAGTGTGGGTGCAGTGTGAAGCCCTAGTCAGCGCCAGTGCAGCAATATCGCGCCCCAGTCCACCGAAGCCTAAGACCTCGAAAACCCCACCTTCAAATACCCGCGTTTTTTGAACGTTCAAGCAACCACGTTCAAACGCGTTGAACGTCGTTCAAACGCGTTTCGGCGGGCAGGGACCGCGGCCGTTTCCGTTTCGTAACGAAGATTTCGTAATACGCTCGTCCGTACGCTCGTCATTAAGAATGCTGTCTTCTCGAACCCCCATACTAGTCGAACTCGCTCTCGTCCTCTGTCGTTATTTTACTTCATTTTAGACCATATGTTTGTCCCACTCGATTTGAGCTGTATTCCATCACGGCTGTAACATCACTTCGTCAGACAGCATTTTGCGTTTTGCGTTTGGAATGTGCTCTTTATCTGACTTCATTCGCGCTTGATACCATATTTTCTTCAACGCCATTCTACACATGGAGTAGGCCGAACTATGGTGTGATTGCTCCCAAATCTCAGTAAGGAATAAGGTATAGTCCCGCGAAAGTACCCGCGGGACGTCCGGGGACGGAAGGTGCACCGCGGAAGGCGGTCGACGACCAGTACGGTCGGTGGCCGACACTGAATGATAATCGCACTGGAGCGCGCTTATCATTCCGTGAATTAGGAACGTTCCAAGTTCACGGAATCGGTCGCTTTCGAGTTGGAGCACGTTTATTTTTGATAACCCCGACCGACAGCCTCTCGCGGTGCATTGCACTGCGGGAGGTTGTCGGTCGGCGAGGTCGTCTCGCGGACGGAAAGTATACCAGCCCGTCCACCGACCGCTGCCGACGATCCGCGGAAAATGGGTGTTGCGGACTGCGGCTATTGGGCGCGCGTTGGGTCCCGACTAGATGATTCCCGTCCCGCGGACACTTCCGCGGGACTATACCATAGGCCTAAAAGGACGTCCTAGTGAAGGGCCAGCCCCTCACTAGGATTGTGCTGGAATAGTGAATCCTAACAAGAAATAAGTAAGAAAGATCGTCATAAGAATGCGCACCCCAACCCAATCCTTGTTGCGCCAAGGCCGTTGCTTTTTTGCTGGAATCGACACAGAACCAATCTCACAGTGGGAGAGTGCCACCCTGTTTCTCTTCATAATGAAGTACGGTAAATACTGTTTAAAAAGGAAGCCCTGAATCGCGAGTTCGTTTGCTCCGAACAAGAAGGCGTATGTTGTTCCCAATGAATAGGAGCCAACTACTTAGTAGTGGCGACAGGCAACTCCGTGCAATGACGCCTGTTTTCGAGCTCGCTCATAAAGCGCCTGTTGAGAAGGGAGGCGCAGTCCAGAAACGCAGCCTAGAGGCTCATGTAATGTGGCAGCAACTGGTCTCGGGCGAATTTCGTTTGAGCATAGTAATGAGCACACTCTGTTCCTCCCGGTTAGGACAGAAGAAAAGACTGCTCAGCTTCCCAGAACTTCCTCTATCGAATTTCTCTGGACATGTCGCATTTAACCTGCCGTTTCTCCCTTCTATTTACTAATCATCTTAATCATGCGTGATGTTATCCTTTTAGATGATGATCCTGTGAAAGCTTCGGCGTTTCAGCAAAAAGGTGGCACTCTGTGAACAAAAATTTCTTTAGAAAGTCTATCTGTACATATAAACTTGTATTAAGCGCATAGAGCAATGTAAACGTTCAAGTATTCGGCAAAGACAACGCTCGCGCGCTGCGACGCCTGGCGCGTTGCCAGCTCTGTCAGCCGGCTGCAATTTCAGCATTAGAGCAGTCGCAGCGTCGGAAACTGCGTGCTAGGAGAAGCTCGCAATAGAAAGAGCATTGAAAAAGAAAAGAAGAACTTCATTCGGCGCCATGGCAGTTGAGGGGGGGGGCACCGTAGTATACCTTTGTCCTTTTCGAATTTCGAATAGTCGAATTTCGAATAAATTCGAATTTCGAATTTTCGAATATTCGACTATTCGATAAAAGTCCAATATTCGAATTATTCGATTATTCGAATATTCGAGAAAGTCCAATATTCGAATTATTCGATTATTCGAATATTCGAGAAAGTCCAATATTCGAATTATTCGTTTATTCGAATATTCGAAAGTGGCCAATATTCAAATATTCGTTTATTCGAATATTCGAAGGCTTCGAATATCGAATATTCGAATAGTTGAATATTCGAATATTCTTTATCAAGCTCTTAACAAGTTAGTGGCACTCTTCTTCGAAAACCAGGGGAGTCTGCCCTTATGAAAAAAACGATGTTTGAGTTTCGCGCGTCGCTCAAAGTGCGCCGAATTGTGTGTACGTAATCTGACAAGAGAAGTCAATGAACTTCCCGTGGAGATTTCCAAAATGACCTATTGCTTGTTATAAGGGTGTGTCTAAGAAGCACCGTAGTGGTCTTAAAATGTCCTGCGGGCATCTGCGTAGGTCAAAAATTACAAAAAACTGTAGCACTTCAGTGCTGGCTGATTAGGCGAAAGTGACGCCTTGAATGGTCTTGAAATACTCAGAAATTAACATGCAGATGCTATAGAGCTTTAATTATAGTTAGCTGTTAGAAATCTGACAATTTATTAGGTTTCCCGAAAGGGACTGCAGGGTACATTCAAGTGCGACAAACTGGGGGTGTGGATAGCGGGGAGAGGTCCAGGTTCGAATCTAGGAGAGCTGTTTACGGATTGCTGTGCGTTTTGGTAAATGTAGAATACATTCTCATTTTAACCTCATTTACGAACATGATCAAAATGTTTTGCTTCAGTCCGTCTCAGGGATGTGCTGATCGGGCTTCGTGTTTCTATAGAGAACGTTTCTTTTGTAAATTTTACTAATTTTACCTTCTCTTATAAAATGTATCATTTTTGACCCACTCCGTAGAATTGGTCTTCTTGCAGCCTATTCTTCCTCGGCCACTCTACCGCGTTGACAGGGGGGAGGGGGCTTTCCAAACATAGGTACTTGTAGTAATTCTCAAGACTTCGTAAGTAGAGAATAAAATCTCGTCCAAACGTTGTCCTGAGGGTTAACTGAGGTTCTGATCACGAAGCTGGCAAACGCTTTCGGTGTTACGGTCGACCACAATAGGCGATGGTGAATATGTGCAAGAAAAGGTGCAGAATAACCGGCCTTGTTGTACTATCGTGACTCCAAAAATTGAGTGGAGGTCGGAATTTTTTTCGCCCAAACATCGCCTGTACTGCTACTTTGGATGCTGAGCACGAATATGGTATCCAATTTCAACAATTTGGCCGCTTACGATATTTCATAGTGTGTGTTCGTGAGTAAGGATGGGGTTGTCATGACCACTGATTTCGTCCTTTCTTCGCCTTAGGAAATTATTTAGGCTGCTGCCACGAATCTGTCATTTCTTTTTCTAAATTATCCATTTTTCGTGCACTACCTTCCATCTCAAAGTCGAAGACTGGAAAGCAAGTCTGATCACATATGAAGGTGAAGAAAGCGATTCTATGTACTCAAACTGATAAACTTGATCACTCATGAAAATGTGGAATCACGCGATCACGCGAAAACGTTTACTTGATTTGCGATCAGCACCTCAATTAGCCCTCTAGACGACGTTTGGGCGAAACCTGCTTTCGATCTCCGGAGTTGTGGGAGTACAAGTCCCTAAACCTTCGATTAGCAGAGAGTGGTGGGGAGGCGATGGGCAGCAGGGGTGTGCGTTAAATTTTTCGTTAAATTTTTAACGACCACTTTCTAACGAAAAATTTTCGCCTTAAAAAGGTAAATTCGGTAAATTCGTTAAATAAAATCTCCCTTAGCTGCATTCAGTTTTAAACCAGTGGGGTGCCTCTCGGACAATCCCCCACAGCGCTCAATAGGTCACTTATAAGATTCCCACGGGAAGTTCATTGACCTCCCTTGTGAGTTGACGCGAAGTAAGCGCTGCAAGCGCGGCCCTCCGCTGCGCACCTGCTTCCTTGTAAACGGCCGTCGAGCGTGCTGTGGCCATTCACGTGAATCGCAAGTGAATAGGGTTATGCCTGTACACAGATATTTTTACCTTCAGTATACTACGGGAGAATCTTTGTTTTGTATTTCTACCCCAGTTACAACAAGGGAACGATTAGAGCCGAAGGGGCTGCGGTAGGGAGGTAGAACTTTCAGGGGCCTAGAAAGCTCCTGCTTTCTGCCAGTAAAGACGTTGAAGAAGAGAGGAAGAGCAATGGCTATGGAGTACAAGAGCCAGTCATACTCCGTTTCCTATGAAAGTGAGCCATCCCCATTTTCGCTCTAACACTGTCCAAGTCGTAGTGTCTTGTCAGACTAGATTCCAACGCGGGTCCGTTTCTCTTCAACGGAGCTAGAACACAAACTGAATTCCATTCATGAGACTCCAGTGCGCTCTTTCTGTACCAGATCGCCTTTGTGACATTTCTCCGCCCATGATAATCATTCTTTTACCACCTGGAAGCTTCGCTATAACGTAAGGAAAGATAGCAACCTATAGAGAAAGACCTATAACAATCTAGCTCTGCCTACCCAAGGTGTTTCTCTCTTCCCGGTGCACGAATTCTTGGGGAAGCAAAGCGTGCTTCATTGCCATTATACCGCTGTTATTGTCCTTTGGTCTCGTAAAGGAAATGGATGGAGCAGCCATCCATTTCCTTCACAGTGGGTAATAAAAAATAATTAAATGTCAACCACTGGATGACGACAGTAAATAATAGTGTTCATTTGATTATTCGAATATTCGACTATTCGAAATTCGATTATTCGAAATTCGAAATTTTGAAAATCGAATATTATTCGATCACTTGAAATTCGAAATTTTGAAAATTGAATATTATTCGATCATTCGAAATTCGAAATTTTGAAAATCGAATATTAATCGATCATTCGAAATTCGAAATTTTTTCCCAAGGACAAAGGTATACACCGTAGCATCCAGCGGCGGACAGTCGTGGCGAGTAGCTACATGCAGTGAATGTAAATACAGTCCTATCTCCTTTTTCGATAACAGATCCGTGCTTTATCGTTCATCGTATTATGCCTTCTCTTTTGCGATTATTCATGATTTTTTAGTTCCTATTCCTTCATCGTATTATGCCGTCTCTTTTGCAATTATTCACACGTTTGAGCACACCCAATTAAATTACATAGGAACAACAACGCAAGGCTCAGCGCGCACTACTACGGAGTAAGAGTAGTAAGAGCAGTTGTGACCTGAAGTAAAGGCACATCGTTCGTCGTACACTCGTGATAAAAAGGCCCGCAAGCAGTAAACTCATACTGCGTATTGCAGATATGGTCGACGGCAGAATAGAGTTCGAGAAGGATCTCATTCTAGATTAGATGAGGTGAGCAGAAGCATCTGTTTTACTTCAGCAGGAGTGGAGAGTGAGGTCGCAAAAGTAGTAGAAAGGGTTAACAGCTTTAAAGCAAAGGTTGACCACGCCATAGGAGGCGTGCGCCAGCAAATGCCAGAGATATTTTAGTAGAAGTAACAGCATGAAGTTTGCTAGTTTAGAGCAGCAGCTCGAGCTGTTTCAGAGAAACAAGCAGCGCTATAAAAACCTCAGCGGTGCGCTGAACAAAACCCTTCTTCTTCTTCTTCTTCTTCTTCCTCTTCTTCTTCTTCTTCTTCTTCTTCTTCTTCAGCGTTTGTCCCGCATCGTAGCGGGGTCCGCTATTCTGGTGTTATGACGCCACCTTTCCCAATCCAGCACTAGATCAGGGTAAACACCAGTAATCTTCAAGTCCGCATGTAACGTATCTAACCAGCGCTGCTTCGGGCGCCCTCTAGGCCGCTTTCCTATTACCTCGAAGTTAAGGCCTATCTTGCGGACGCTGTCTTCCTTTCCACGCAGAACGTGGCCGTACCATCGCAAGCGAGCTTCGCGCATCTTGTCGGCTATCGGCGCGACACCGAACTTCTGCCGAATAGCATCGTTTCGAATGCGGTCCATGCGCGTGACTCCAGCCGTCCAGCGCAGCATCTTCGTCTCTATGATGCTGAGGCGCGTTTCAACTTCCCTGGTCGTAGACCAACACTCAGCGCCGTACATCGCTACTGGCCGGACGACTGCTCTGTATATCTTCGACTTCAAGCGCTCCGGTATCTTCCTATCGCAGAGCACCCCAGTCAACGAGCGCCACTTGGACCAAGCTGCACTCACGCGTGAATTCACTTCAATCATCAGTTTGCCGTCAGACGCGACTGCTGATCCCAGGTACTTAAAGACCGAAGTGCGTGGGAGCTCGATGCCGTTAACCTTGATGGAGCTGGACTCAGTAACGTCCGTCGTTAGATATTCGGTCTTCTTCACGTTCAATTTGAGTCCAAACCGCTCCAAGCGATCACACCAAGCTTGCACCTCTCGCTCGAGTTCATCTTTATCTTCGCTAGCGAGCATTACGTCATCAGCATAAAGCAACGTCCAAGGGACGGGGTTCTGAAGATCTCGTGTGGTCGCATCCATGACGACAACAAAGAGGAGTGGGGAAAGCGCAGAACCCTGATGTACCCCGACAGAGATGGGAAAGTCCATCGAGGTTCCAGCTGCAGCTTGAACTCGACTCTTTGGACAAGAGTAGAGAATTCGCACCCACTCTATGAGCTCTTCAGGAACTCCATGTCGTCGCAAAGCGTACCATATCACTTCACGCGGTACACGGTCAAAGGCCTTCTCTAAGTCGAGGAAGGCGATATGCACCGATTTCTGTTTCTCGCAGTGCTTCTCTATCAGGAGGCGGGCGGCGTGTATGGCATCAATGGTGACACAGCCGCCACGAAGCCGCACTGATTGCTGGAAAGCTGGACGATGTCACGAATTCGTCCGTCGACAATTCGCTCAAAGATCTTCATGCTGTGCGAAGGCAAGCGAATCGGACGGTAATTGGAGCAGTCTGCTGGACTGTCCTTCTTCTTCCAAATCGGAATCGTCGTACTTTGGCGCCAACACTCAGGCACTTTTTTCTCCGCCACAACCTGATTAAAGAACTTCGCCAACCACTCAGCAGGGTACCAAAAGTTCGACTTCCACAGTTCTGCTGCCACGTCGTCGGGCCCAGTCGCTTTGCCTGGCCTCATCTTCTTCAAAGCCGCTTCAATCTCCTCCACGGTGATCTTCTGAACGGGGCCGTGGGTTGGAGCCGTTGAGGGGATGGCTGGATGAGGAAATTCTACTGTAGAGATTTCCTCAAAGTAATCGCGCCATCGCTTCAATGCCTTCTTGCGGTCCGTAAGAAGATGGCCGTTCTCATCATTGATGCCGAAGAACTTCTCGATGTCCTCGGTCTGGCGATGGCGATTCTTTGCGAGTCGGTACAGATACCGCTCACCATCGCGCGACTCGAGCTTCTCGTTGACATCTCCATAATGAGTGGCTTTTGCAACAGCCACGGCCTTCTTTGCAGCTTTCTTCGCTTCTTGGTACTTCCGCCAGTTATCGGCTGTCTTTTCGCCGAGAAACACGTGATAAAGCGACTTCTTCTCTCGAACTTTGGCTTTCACGTCATCTGTCCACAGCCAGGCCTGCTTGTCGACCTTCCGTCGTCCAGGCTTCGTGATGCCGAGCTCCGACCGTGCAGCTTCACGTATCGCGTCGGTGGCCTTCTCCCAAGTTTCGTCGACAGTTGTCACTGTCGGCAACCGCACGCGAGAAATCACAGCTGCTTCCTTCTCTTTCATTCGCCACCACTTGATTCTTGGTGCACCGCATCGCTCGACCTGCTTCAGCCTCGGAGGGGCGATCTTTAAAGTACAGATCAGCGGTCGATGCTGTGGGGCGACCGTCTCATACGGCACGACCTTCGCGTCTGTGACAAGACTTCGGTCTCGATCCTTCACAAGGACAAAGTCTATCTGAGTCCTGGTGTTCGCGCTATAGAACGAGATAAGGTGGGAATCGCGTTTGCGAAATACGGTGCTCACTATGGTGAGGTTGTGCGATTCCGCATATTCAAGGATACGCTCACCATCTGCGTTACGCGACCCGTAGCCGAACCCACCATGACAGCCGTACCCGTCTTTCGTCGCGCCGACGTGCCCGTTGAGGTCACCAGCGACTATGATGAGATCTTTCGACGGTACCTCTGCTGTCTTCTCATCAAGCAGGCTCCAAAACTCTTCCTTGGCTTGATCCGAGCAGCCAGTCTGCGGAGCATACGCAGAGAAGTGATAGAGTCGCTCCTTCGCGGCGACAACGATCTTCATCAACCGATCGTCATAGCGTTCGACGCTTACAATCGAGTCACGAAATCGTTCGGAGACGATTATTCCGACACCACTGGTGGTCCTGGGACTTCCACATAGAACGGCCTTGAAGCCTCGTCCTATGTCCCTTGACTTGCGGCAGGACCACCTCGTCTCCTGCACCGCACAGAAATCAACTCTTCTACGCTCCAGTGCTTCAACCAACTCGCACGAGCGGCCCGTCAACGTACCCACATTCAGCGTAGCCACGCAGGTCCTGCTTACGTGACGGGACTTTCGGACTAACTCAGTTGCCCCCCGATGCCGTCCTCGCATCAGGGACCCTCGCATACTTCTCACACTCGCCGGGCTTTGCGAGTGCGCGTCGGCTCCCGCGGACGCCGTAGCATTATCTCGACAAACAGTTAACGCCATCAACCATGTGATGTGACATGGGATCTCCATAGGCCGGCCTGTCACAAGGGCCTGTCGCCTGCAATCGAATGTCCGTGATCGGCTTAGCTCGCAGAGCGAACAGTTTCCAGTGGCACCAAGTGGAGGAACGGACATTGCTGAACAAAACCCTTGATGAGAGGGAAATTGATACAGTGGAGGAATCGCAGAATTATTAAAGTAAAACGAAAGCGAAAGGTGAAATTATCACCGAATCGTGCCAGATATTGAACACAGTCCCATTGCAGATCAGACAGGATGTCAAGAACATGCGTGAGGAACTATAAAAAGCCCGTCGAGAGCATGATAGTGGTGAGTTCCATGAGGCAAAATTCGAGACTGGATTCGGTCAAGAAAGCATTAGATTGCAGGCGACGATGAGAACATCGACTGGACGTCAGTACACGCACGCCTCAGCGCGATCCTCAACCCAGATGAGCGAAGCAGCACCAATCACGGAGGGTCAGGGTCATACGAAGCAACACCAACCATGGAGGGTCAGGGTCATAACTTGTCCTATTTGCAATGACTAACATGCACAGACCATGGCGTATTCAGAGGATAGAAAAAATGAAAACTTTAACGAATTTTTAAGGCGCTTCAGGCGCAAGTGCCTAGGAGTGGTCAGAGATGATGCCACTCTAGTATAAATCTTGGGCGATGATCATCTTCAGGGCCAAGCTAGGAGTATATTCCAAACTCTACCTGCATCAGTGAAGGGTCAGGGCTTCGAGGCAGTGACGATTGAGCTCGAAAAGTCTTAGCGAACGACTTTACAGCTAGTAGGATCAGAGCTTTGAGAGAGCTAAGGAATCTCAAGATCATGCCCAACCAAGAAGTTTCCGAATTCTGCACCACACTTGAGATACTGGCAGTTCAAGCAAACCCTGGTGGCCCTATCAGTGATCCATGGAGCTAGCTCAAATTTTGCTCGACAGTTTAAGGCATTGTTTTGGGCACGTCCACCTCCTTAGTGTGTTAGGACGGGCTAACGTATACGATGAAGTAAAGCAGTTAGCCGTTAGTATTGAACAGTTAAAATCATGTATGGTTTAAGCCATTATAACGCCCGCCCACATTGGAAGCCTAAAGCCTGAATCCATTGCAGGGTCAGAAGAAAGTAAAGTGAATGAGTTCCACCCTCGCAAGTTAGAGGAGCGAAGGGCTAACCAATTCTACCCCAATTGAAGGTAAAATGCAAATGCTAATTTAGAACGCAGCGCCTAGAGGCATATGAGTGTTCTGCTGAAATCCGCAAGTGTTATAACTGTTCCCAATATGGGTATTTAGGACGAGAGTGTCCCTGCGTCAGACAAGAGCAAGCCGTGTCAGCGAATAACAGGTGTCGAAGAGGCTCTCGGTGAGGGGTAGGACCACAAAGTGAGGGCAAATATATAACGATATTGTAGAAAGTGTCCAAAATTTTGGAATAGTGAAGAAAAACATTAAGGATGTTAAAAATAAAATAATAGGAAATTGAGTTGTAGCCAAAGTGAAGTGAAATTTGAAATTTGAAATCCAGCAACCAGTGATAAGTATAATCCCACCAGAAGTCTTAGTAAAGGCAGAGTAGTTTCGATGTCAGTTCGTCAAAGCCGACCGAAAAGGGACAAATAGAGCCCATGTTCGGGGCTTCCTTCAACCTAATGACATTCATGGGATCCGTTTAGACTGAAGTGGAGCTAGGGCGGTTACATTAGCCCAATAGCTTTCCATATTGGTGGCGATGTCCGTTCCTCCACGTGGTGCCACTGGAAACTGTTCGCTATGTGAGCTAAGCTAAGCACGGACACTCGATTGCAGGCGACAGGCCCTTGTGACAGGCCGGCCTATGGAGATCCCATGTCACATCACATGGTTGATGGCGTTAACTGTTTGTCGAGATAATGCTACGGCGTCCGCGGGAGCCGACGCGCACTCGCAAAGCCCGGCGAGTGTGAGAAGTATGCGAGGGTCCCTGATGCGAGGACGGCATCGGTGGGCAACTGAGCAAGTCCAAAAGTCCCGTAACGTAAGCAGGACCCGCGTTGCTACGCTGAATGTGGGTACGTTGACGGGCCGCTCGTGCGAGTTGGTAGAAGCACTGGAGCGAAGACGAATCGACTTATGTGCGGTACAGGAGACGAGGTGGTCCTGTTGCAAGTCGAGGGACATAGGCCGAGGCTTTAAGGCCATTCTGTGCGGCAGTCCCAGGACCACCAGCGGTGTTGGTGTGGTCGTCTCCGAACGTTTCCGAGATGCGATTGCAAGCGTGGAACGTTTCAGTGACCGCTTGATGAAGGTCGTTGTTGCTGCTGAACAGCGTATGTATCATTTCTACTCTGCATACGCTCCGCAGACAGGCTGCTCCGAGCGAGCGAAGGACGAGTTTTGGACCCTGCTTGATGAGAAGACAGCAGAGGTGCCGCCAGAAGACGCTGTCGTTGTCGCAGGTGATCTCAACGGCCACGTTGGGACTGCGAAAGATGGTTACAGCTGTCATGGCGGTTTCGGTTATGGAGCACGTAACGCTGATGGTGAGCGAATTCTTGAGTATGCGGACTCGCATAATCTCACCATCGCGAACACAATGCTTCGAAAGCGTGACTCCCATCTCGTGTCTTTCTATAGCGGGAATACCAAGACACAGATTGACTTTATCCTTATCAAGCATCGCGATCGAAGGCTGGTCACAGATGCGAAGGTTGTGCCATACGAGACTGTCGCCTCGCAGCACCGTCCGCTGATCTGCACACTTAAGATCGCCCCTCCGAGGCTGAGGCAGGTCGAGCGATGCGGACCATCAAGGATCAAGTGGTGGCGGATGAAAGACAAGGACGCAGCCGTTGTTGCTCGTATTCGGTTGCCGACGGTTACCAATGTTGAGGAGACATGGAAACGTGCAACCGATTCGATACTACAAGCTGCACGTTCCGAACTGGGCATGACGAAGCCTGGACGGCGTAAGATTGAGAAGCAGACTTGGCTGTGGACTGACGACGTCAAGGAAAAAGTCAAAGAGAAGAAGAGACTATATCACGGTTTTCTCAGCGACAAGACAGCCGACAATTGGCGTATGTACCAAGAAGCGAAGAGGGCGGCTAAGAAGGCTGTTGCCGTTGCAAAAGCTTCTCATTATGAGTATGTCAACGAGAAACTCGAGACGCGCGATGGTGAACGACAACTTTATCGGCTTGCCAAAGCACGCCATCGCCAGAGCGAGGACATCGAAAAGTTCTTTGGCATCAACGATGAGAATGGCCATCTGCTGATGAACCGCAAAAGGGCTATGGAACGATGGCATGACTACTTCGAGAGAATTTCAACAGTAGAGTTTGCCCATCCGCCTATCCCTTGCGTCCCTCCTACGCACGGTCCTGTGCAGAAAATCACTGTGGAGGAGACGGAAGCGGCTTTGAAGAAGATGAAGCCAGGCAAAGCAACGGGCCCTGATGACATAGCGGCCGAACTATGGAACTCGAGGTTCTGGAATCCTGCTGAATGGCTAACGAAGTTTTTCAACCAGGTTGTTGCGGAGAAGAAGGTTCCTGGTAGTTGGCAGCAAAGCACGACGATCCCGATCTGGAAGGAGAAGGGCAGTCCCGCGGACTGCACAAGTTACCGTCCAATCCGATTGCTCTCGCACAGTATGAAAATATTTGAGCGAATTGTGGATGGACGTATTCGCGAGATCGTCCGGCTTTCCACCAACCAGTGTGGCTTCGTAGCCGGCTGTGGCACCATCGACGCCATTCATGCTGTTCGTCTTCTTGTGGAAAGACATCGCGAGAAACAAAAACCGCTGCATCTTGCTTTCCTCGACCTGGAGAAAGCATTTGATCGTGTACCGCGTGAGGTCATATGGTATGCCTTACGACAGCACGGTGTCCCTGAAGAACTGATCGAGTGGGTACGCATTCTTTACTCCTGTCCTAAGAGTCAAGTGCGAGCGCCGGCCGGCACATCCACGGAGTTTCCAATCTCCGTCGGTGTTCACCAAAGTTCCGCGCTTTCCCCACTTCTTTTCATTGTCGTAATGGATGCCATTTCGCGAGACCTTCAGAAGCCTGCTCCTTGGACGCTGCTCTATGCAGATGACGTAATGCTTGCGAGTGAAGACAAGGCCGAACTTGAGCGACAAGTGCAAGCTTGGTGTGACCGCTTGGCGGCGTTCGGGCTCAAGCTAAACGTCCAAAAATCTGAGTACTTGACGACAGACGTAAACGAGACTGGGTCCATTGAGATCAATGGCACTGCGCTCGTACGAGCGACACATTTCAAGTACCTTGGATCTGCAATTGCGCCTGATGGTAGTCTGACGTGCGAGGTGAACTCACGCGTGAGCGCAGCGTGGTCCAAATGGCGCTCAATGACAGGCGTTCTGTGCGACAGAAAGATACCGGAGCGCTTAAAATCAAAGATCTACAGAACCGTCGTCCGACCAGTAGCGATGTACGGTGCTGAGTGCTGGCCTGCAACGAAGGAAGTTGAGAGCCGCCTCAGCGTGATGGAGACGAAAATGCTGCGCTGGACGGCTGGTGTCACGCGTTTGGATCATGTTCGCAATGTCTCCGTACGTCAAAGGTTTGGCGTCGCTCCAATTGCTGACAAGCTACGTGAAGCTCGCCTACGGTGGTATGGCCATGTTCTTCGTGCGGACGGCGACACCGTTCGGAAGATTGGCCTCAACATAGATGTGCCCGGAAAACGGCCTAAAGGACGACCTAGGCAACGCTGGCTTGATACGTTGCACGTGGACTTAAAGGAAGCTGGTATCCACCCCGATCAAGCGTTTGATCGTGCGAAGTGGCGTCATCATACCAGAAGAGCGGACCCCGCTGCTAAGCGGGACAAACGCTGAAGAATAAGAAGAATAGCTTTCCATATAGCCAATGGATACAAGGACGAATTTCTTTTGAGAACGATTGCTCTACCAAAGCTTGTCCCAGCTCTCAGTGTCCAGTAAAGCATAGTCGGAATCACAAGACACCACCAACGTCATATTACAAAAGTAGCACACGGAATGTACGTCCCACCGCATCAGACTGCATGATTTTAGTTCGATGTGAGGCAACATGTGACAAAACTGAAAAATATTCTGGCCTATGAGAGAGTGTGTCCCAATAGGAGTGATCAAAATCAGCCATCAGGAAGCATTTGTACCCATCACGAACAGTTAACATAAGCCCTTGCTTCTTATGCAGGGTAAAGATACTTGATACTGGGGTACGGAAAACTGGAAAAAAATTGGGAAGAACTGAACACCCCTATGCTAGACCAAGAAGTCAACCCGACATCGGGCTTTATGAGACTGAAAAGCTAAGGGAACAAATAGAATCCAATAGGAAATGACGCTGATATTGAAGTTCTTCTTGAAGAAATTACTGATGCCTTTGCTACAGTGGAATGCGACCTGTCGAGAAGAGGTTTAGTAGAAATGGATGTAGACACAGGGGAACATGCTCCTATCAAAATGAAGGTTCGTCCAGTTGTACGACCAAAATAAAAGGAGACCTAAGCGATTTGATGAAGAGAGATATAATTGAAAATAGCAGGTCTAGTTGGGCCTTTCCAATTGTCTTAGAAGAAAAGAAAGGCAGTAGTCTACGACTATGTGTAGACTACAGAGAACTAAACATGCGCATAAAACTTGACTTTTATCCACTTCCAACTCTTGATGCGGTGGAAAAAGCGTAACCAGCATACGCATGACCGGCAAGAAGTGCTTTTCTACTCTTGATTTGTGCAGTGGTTATTGACAGATACGGCTCGCAGAAGAAGCGAGGGAAAAATCAGCCTTCACCATGCCAGAAGAGCTGTTTCAGTTCCGTGTAGCTCCGTACGTTCTTAGCACTAGCCCAGCAGTTTTCAACGTCTAATGGACACGGTTTAACAAAACCTACTAGGGTTCGAGGTCTTCTGTTATATTGACGACAATATTATTGGTGTGTACCGATACCCGGAGCGCCACTTTGAGTTGCGAAATTTGTGGAAGGCTTCGTGATTCAGGTCTAAAGTTAAAGGCACAAAAGTGCACTCTCCTGCAAGAAAAAGTCTCCTTCTTAGGACATCTCGTAGACGGAGAGGGGGTGTGCAAGCCCCGACAAATAGAGGCGATACCCAAGTATCCAACACCAACTAACGTTAAGGAGCTGCTACATTCTTGGGGGCCTTTCTATCAAAAGTTTTGTTTGGGGTTCTCCAAAGTTACTGGATGCCTATTCAGTTTGGCATCAACAAAAACGAAATGGTGCTGGCAGAAGCAACACGAGGAGGAATTTGAGAACGTTAAGAGGATGATCAGTAGTGCGCCAGTACTAGCCCAACCTGATGTCGAAAAGGAAAAAAGTGGAGAAAACCCTACGTGATTTTTACTGAAGCCTGTACAGAAGGTCTTGGAGCAGTACTTTCTCAAGAAGGCACAGATAGATACTCTATCCTATATATTTTGCTTCAAAGATTTTGGGCACAGATAGATACTCTATCCTATATATTTTGCTTCAAAGATTTTGGGCAAAGTTGAGAGAAGGTACCACATCATGGACTTGGAAGAAGTGGCTGTTGTGTTTGCTGTTCGGCGTTTCCATATGTTCGTATCTATGGAACGCATGTGGTAGTTAAACTAGATCACCAGCCTTTGACTGCACTATTCAAGCGATTTAACGTGTCAACTCGCTAATTAGGGAAACCGCTGAAGATGATTGGGAAGGTTCACTGAAAGACTTAGATGATAATGTTGCAAGCAGAGTTACTGTAAAGGAAAAGACAAAACGGATGCGCGAGTTGGAGAAGGAACCTCAGTTTGCCATAATGATTGAGTTGCTGCAAAAGGGCGATACTGATGGTACGATTAAAATGGCGGGAGTGAAGGACCCTGTCCGGCTCAGTCGTCTTGCCTGGCCTCATCTTCTTCAAAGCCGCTTCAGCCCCCGTGATCTTCTGCATCTGACCGTGGGTTGGAGCCGTTAAAGCTGAGGAAATTGTACTGAAGGGTTTTCCACAAAATCGCAGCAATCACGCCTCGCATCAATGCCTTCTTGCGCAAGAAGCTGACCGTTCCCATGATTGACGTCAAAAACGTCTCCCCATCTTCGGTCTGTCGACGGCTATTGTCTGTAAAGATACCGTACACCACCGCGCGACTTCAGCTTCTCGTTGACGTTTTCATAATGAGTGACTTTTACAACAGCCCGACCTTCTTAGCAGCTTTCATCGCTCCTTGATAGTTCTGCCAGTTATTGGCTGTCTTTACGCCGACAAACACGTGATAGACCGACTTCTTCTTTCGAACTTGTGTCCTCACGTCTTCTGTCCGCAGCAAGCCTGCTCGTCGACCTTGCGTTCCGCAGCAGTAGAATGCGCGGCGCATCCCACTAAGAGACAAACTGACACAGTCCTTTTCCATTTTCGTCCTTCATGTGGTCGTGCTTCGAGATGTCCTTCGTCGTTCTAAACGAAGGTCTTTGGACCTGATGCGTTGTAGCCTGCAGTGGCTCGCCTATGTTCCAGCATGGTTTCGTACCGTGTTTGAAAGCGTGCTCTACAACGTACCACCAGGCAGCGCCCTTCAGAGAGAGCCTTACCCCACAAGCGTACCATACAAGGTAATTTTTCCGATTAGGGCTAGTCCGACAGTGCAGCCCGCACTGAACTCCAGCACCAGGTGGAGTAGCTAATAGTGTTTGATACAAAAATCTCTGCGGCGCCATTTCGAAAATAAAACTTCTCAAATGGGAGGTGGTATTGCTACTTAGTGCACATGGAGTTGCTATGCTACTGCAGACTCTCATCCTTTCTTGGCATTCCAACCACCAGCGTTGTATGACCTACTCTTCATATGATTCAAAGGATGTTAGGCTGAGCAGTCCTCATTCCCCAGTGCAATCGTCCAAGGTACCATAGTGCTGAATTTGGTCGGTCGTGACATGCACTGCCTTTCCGAATGCTTATGACGTGTTGCTCGCCTCCGCTGGCATGCGTTGAACATCGGGACAGTCATGGTCCGTCAGTATGAGGAACAGCCCCTGCGACAGGTGGGCTACAGGAATTGCAAGCTCGCAGAAAGATAAGGGTAAATAGTTCCAAATACTAGCGAACTACCGAACGCCTACCTCTGTGGAGTTTGTAGAAATCAGGAGATGAAATTGTCTCATGTGTTAGGCGCACTCTGTAGACCATCTCGTCCTTTGTCTCTAGACGTGTCATAGCGTGAACAGAGCCAATGAGGTTTATTTAATCGCAGTCGTACTCAGACATGGAACTCGTAATGGACGTATCACAGTCAGACCGCCTGATAGGGAGGGATCAAAGGTATGAGCTACTAAATAACAACCATACACAATCTAAGGAGTAGAAAGTGAACGTACAAAAGCATAAGGATCAGAAACAAAAATATTCTAATAACCGGACCAAAACACAAAGCAGGGGTCCCTGCAGACTTGTTTGAGATATCACTTCACAGTAACCGCCAGCAGTCGGGATCGGTGGGCGATGGGTGTCGAGCTAGGCTCTGCAACGCTGACGAAGAGCCCTACTACGAGTGAGGTAGGACGCTCCCGGAAAGGGCAGCCAGTAGGAAGGGAGTCTGCTCGACGGAGCACTGGGCGACGATGTGAGACCTCTTTGATTACCCGTGCGGACAGAGGCGGCTGCCGACCGCCACCAATTCCGCTTCATTCTGGTTGAACACCGTTCGCGAGCACCGCGTCCTACTGCAGGTTGAACGTCGAGGCGGAGCTCTGTAAGTGTGTTCGTTAGGAACAGACTTCATTACGAACACCACCGAAGTTTTCAGAGCAAGGATTTGCTGGAGAGGCAGAAGAGACAAGGACCCCCATCGGTGTCAAGTACGGCGTGTTTACGATTATTTTTGTTCTGGTCAATAAACACAACAGAAACAAAGCTGAGAAGCGTCGGCTCGACTGCGGCCAGATCAGATCCGAGGCGGCCGCTGAGGGGCTATACGTTACACTGTCGGCTAAGCCGGCAGGTTTTAGGGAAGGACGAGTGTCGGGCGTTTATAGGAGCGTTCCCCAGTATAGAACAGCTCCAGTCACAAAAAGAAGCAGCTGTTAAAGGGAGCTATCCGGGTTCTCCTGTTCTCCAGCAACTCACCAAAAACAGATCTCCAGCACAGTTCCGCTTCATCAAAAGGCATTTTCCCAATCACTCACGGCAACCAACGTCTGAATGTTACAATGGAAAGGCGCCCACGGCATTCATTTAGACATGCTTTCACAAACTCTTATACTTTTTGTGAAGGCCTCTAATTAGTAACGGAGCGTACGAAAAGTAACTAATCTTGTGAATGGGCAACTTACGCTATACATATGTATTCTAAAAATACAGTCTCCTCTCGTTATAACGCGTTTGGAGTGGAGGAACCGGAGAAAATCCGCCTTATAACGGGAGTCGCGTCCTAAGCGGAGCTGACCTTTTTCAGACTCTTTCACGCGTATATCCATTTAGAATTGCATACATGGCTTAATAAGCTATAGCAGTGAAACATGTGACCAAGAAGAGAGTGTGAAGGCATTGAACATTATTACATCATTAATAAAGTCCTGTCCTCAGAGATGCTCTCTGCTATATGCAAAGTATGACAGACATATGTGTGAGGAATAACGACTACCAGAGGAAAGCTGAAAGGGATCAACAACAAAACTGCGTAGCCTGATGCTACATGATCTTTAGTTGCCATCAGAACTCCCGCGCCAGGCGGGACTTGGACCCGCACTCTTTTCCTTCCAGACAGGATGTTAACCCATTGCGCTATCAGCGCTGCTAAATCGAGCGCCGTACCCGCGATATCCGGGCCTCTCAGCACTCCCCCACGATATCGGCAAGTTGCGCATGATCAGACAGTGCTGATGCTGTAGTCCTGCCAGGAAAGCAGAGGATGCAGGTACAAGTTCTGCATGGCACGAGAGTTCTGATCGCAACAAAACATCATGTGACTGCACACAGCCTCTATAGCAGCTGCTCTAGGCTTAAAACAAGTATGTAGGATACTATTTTGAATAATTTGACCACGGAACTGTCCGAATGGCGAAAATGAATAGCACCATGAGAGTCTTCTCTCTTCACGTAGCAGGAAACTAGGTTCCTTTTTCAAAGTCCTTGAACCAAAGGAGCTATAAGCCCTCAAGTTTATTATGGGATCGCTAAACTACCGTAATCGGCAGAAATTTCAAAAATGGATACCATATTCGTAAACAGCGCCCGAGATAACCCCATTAGCCAAAGTCTGGATGAATTTTTTCTACCCATTCTCGACCTCCACCAATGAGCTACGAGTTGCGAAAGCGTAATTAATAGTGCCGCTTCAGTTTTACCCATGACAGTCGCATACTCAGGGTAGCGTACACTCATGCCACGGCGAATTACCGCGGTCAATTTTTGGAAGATACCTCTGCTCCTTTCTTCAATTTAAAAAAATCTTTGTATATTGAACAGTTTTCAAATGGTCGACTCACCAGAGTAGTTTCAAGACCAACTTGCCGCCGTCTACCGATACGCTAGATGGCGGTGACCTACAATCGATAGCCTGCTCTAGTAGTCACCAGTGTATCTAGTTGTACACCTTACCATTAGATGGGCAGTAGGGTACAGCTGGACTTATGCAACGATTGGCTGTCCCCCTTTGAACATGTGGGGACAAATGTTGGGTGAGATCGACTGCACACCCATTCTCGACTTGTGGACTGGTGCCGTAATATGCTCTCGTAGTTGATATAGTAACTATGTATGTCTTGTTTGATCGAACGCAACATCCACACCTCGTGGGACCCATCAGCACTCACCCGTGTATCGGGATGAGCCGGCCGCTGATATCAGCATGGAACCAGTTTAGCTGTAGGTCTAGATAGAAATGATTCAAATCAGTTTCTTTAAGCCTCAATTGTCTGGTACCGAGAATGTAAGCTGTTACAACGACGTTTTGCTGCGATCAAAACTTCTAGCACCAGGCGGGACTCGAACAGCGCCGGTGGTGTAATTAATGGCGTAGAGCATTCCCGCCCGGTCAGAGGGAGGTGCAGGTTCGAGTCCCCCCCCCCCCCCCCGTTCAGACATACGCTTCGGACCCTTCCCTTGTAAGAAAAGGTAGACACCGCGGTCTGTCTGATTTAATTTGAACTTTAGTTTGTTGTGTATAGCTGGTTTATTTTCAGCCCACTCATAGTTGGTGGTGAACTGCTCATGCTACTTTGTAGTATGTTATATTGCGTTCGTTGAGCCTTAGTGGCTCACTTGTTGAAGAAGAAACACAGAACGCTTTTCCTGACTTTTTCACTTGAAATAATGCTTAGTTTGCACCTAATTGTATGTTTTAACGAAATTTGATGATTTACCGGAAAGTTAAATTTCCGTTAAAAAATTCGTTGAAACGATTTAAGGCCCAAAACTTTGTGTGCACTCCTGGTCTGAACAGCCTGCTAGCTATGTCTATTTCTCTTGGAAAAACTACTCAGCAGAAGGACTTCCACTCCAGAGAGGAGCTATGAGTTCGACTCTTTCATTCTTGAAGTGCTTCTCAATCTATACTACTTTCAGCCTTACTTCCGAGGCGGGCTGTCGAGCATTTCTGGATCCTACCCATGGCGACCCTTGCTCGCCTGTTACAGAGATGCGTCAGAATTACGGTTTGGATGAGAAGTCTCTTCTGTATGACGCTGCAATTCCCGCTATCCGCATGCTAAGAACACCAACGAGCGAAGCTCTTGCAGTGATTTAGCGAACAGCTTAAGACAACTTCATGATACTATCAGATTGGCTCATGGTTCACATATGAAATAACAGCCTCTTCTCTTGCCTCGAAGCAACTAAGATAAGTACCTGTGAGTGACAAAAGTAGAGACCTTTCCTTAAGGTAAACCTAGAGACGAAGAGGAGGACTTCATTTTTAGAAAAAAAAGGAATTTTGCTCGAAATTTTGCGATGATCAGCCCCTAAAACGGTGAAAGCAAAAAGGGGAATTTCCGGCACATCTGATTATGAAGAGAATTTTGAGGCGCCTAAAAGAGCAGGTTGTGTTCGACAGGCTCAAATGTAGTAGATTCGTAGGGAGGAAGTCGCTTGATGAGGCGTGGTTCCGCTGACCAGCTGGGCAGCGCTGGTTTCAGTCCAAACGACCAAGCAATCTGACTTCCATGTCACACTGACATTTAAGGACGCACATGCAACGGCCGGCCCTCTTTCCACCACACTTACACTGTGCCGACACAGAGACACCACAGTGCCTACAAGCATCGAGGCGAAGAACTGTCTGGTTATCAATGCTGAAACGCACAGAACACCAGGAAAGGACAATAAGGGAGGAGGCAATGCATTTGCAGGATAACGACACTGTCGTAGAAACATTTGGCAAAAATTCTGCCCTTACTTTTGCTTAGAATATTTCACGTTTTTACCTCACAAATAGGGGCAGCACATCCGGATGAGGCACCGGCCGTCGCCTACACCCCTATCAGAGTTCTTTGCTCAGGTTCCTGCCTAGGCCAACCATGCCTACCATCCCTTCGTCGGGTGTAGGTCGGCACGACACTTGTACTGGAGGGGTGAAACTCTGGCTTTTCATCGGCTGGCCATTGCAAGTTACTGTGTAGGCCAAACTGCATTCAAATAGCATCGACAACATCCTTTATCTCACAAATTCAAGTGCAAAAGAATGGGCCGAAGCGGATACCGAGAAAACTTAACAAGTTGTCTTAGCTCTGCGCATTTTCCATTAAGTCTTCTGAAGGAGAAGGTGGGATACTTCTTATTCCCTTGAAGTGAACACTTCCAGGCGGGCACCAATAAAAACAAAATGGACTTCTTGCAAACCCTAACCAAGTTAACAGTTAAACTCCACCTTTTTAAAAACTCCTAAAAAAGTCACCTCCGCAGGGGAAATAACACCACCTATTTAAATGGAAACGAAATTCTTACCATTTCACCCCAAGCAATATTTTTAGGCTCATTTAAAAGTGCTGGGAAACAAAGAACTTGCTGGTGAGTTATATGGACAGATTGCATTTTGCCCTTATCCTATGCATTGCATTCCTATAAGAATGATGAATGTAAATGCAAATGCTGTTTACATGCGTAGACTCCAAAAACCGCAAATGCAACTACAGGGTGCGTAAAAATTACCCGCCCAAAGATATCACCGTGTAACTTCAACACAAATGCGGATTTGACAACGAAACAACACGTAACTTCTTTATTCCCTTACTAATAAAACACGTTAAAGTCATTCGAAGTGGCCGCCTTTCCTACCAACACAAGTCCTCAGACGAGCGACGAACGCATCACGCGTGGCGCGGAGGTAGTCTTCGCTCATCTCGTTCCATGCCTTAGTCAGGGGAGCTTTCAGAGAAGCCAAGCTTGCGTGACGAGTAATGGATTCAAATCCGGTGTATTCGAAGGCCAGTCTTCGTGCAAAATCCGGGAGCTCACGTTTCCACCACTGCTGCGTTGTCCTCGCCTTGTGTGCAGGTGCAGAGTCCTGCTGGAAGCACCACCTGTCATTACCGAAGCGTGCATCGGTCCAGGGCTCCTACACGTCCTCTAAAATCGTTTCCTGGTACTCGTCCTTGTTAAGTGTGACGCCAGATTCGACAAAAACTAATGGCGACTTGCCGTTTGAAGTAATCGCACCCTAAACCATAACTGAGGCGGGATGTGCCGTTCTACCGATCAGTTTCCCATCGGGGATAGCAGCTCCAACATTCTGTGAGAGAATGCGATCGTTTTGACGATTCACCGTGGGTTCCAGGGTGAAGACTTTCTCACCAGAAAAAACAATCGCGCGGTGCGTGCCATTCGCGAACCACTTCAGCAAGTTCTTGATCTTGGTAGTTGCTGAGCCTTCATTCTCTCAGTTAGCAGGTGGACACGTTGAGTGCGATATGGATACAACTTAAGCTTATTCATGACGATAGTTCTAACGCTACTTGCAGAAATATTGAGTTCTTGAGCCACTGTTCACATCCAACGGCGAGGATTACGACAAATCCGCTCGCGAACCTCTTTTATCGTTTCCGGAGTCATCATTTTCAGTAGCGTTTGTCCCGCTTGGTGGCGGAGTCCGCTCTTCTGGTCTGGTGACGCCACTTCTACCGATCAAATGCTTGATCAGGATGCACACCAGCCATCTTTAAGTCCAAGCGCAACGTATCTAGCCAATGTTGCTTCGGGCGTCCCCTGGGCCGTTTTCCAGGGACTTCAATTTTCAGGCCAATCTTAAGACGGTGTCGTCGTTAGCGCGAAGCACGTGGCCATACCATCGTAGACGAGCTTCACGCAACGCGTCGGCTATCGTGGCGACTCCAAACCTTTGTCGTATGGTGTCGTTGCGAACGCGGTCCAAACTCGTTACTCCGGCCGTCCACCTTAGTATGTTCGTCTCCACTACACTGAGGCGGCTTTCAACCTCCTTCGTCACGGGCCAGCACTCAGCACCGTACGTCGCTACTGGGCGGACGAGTGTCCTATACACCTTTGATTTGAGGTATTCGGGTATTGCCTTATCGCAGAGCACCCCAGTCAGCGAGCGCGATTTGGACCAGGCTGCACTCACACGCGCATTCACCTCCAACTTTAGGCTGCCATCGGATGTGACTGCTGAGCCAAGATACTTGAAAGATGTCATTCGTGAGATCCTGATCACTCACTCATTGATCTTGATAGATCCGAGCTCATTCACATCCGTCGTCAAGTATTCCGTCTTTTTGACGGGCAGCTTGAGTCCGAACAATTCCAAGCGATCGCTCCATTCCTGTGCCTGTCGCTCGAGTTCGGCTTTGTCTTCACACGCAAGCATGACGTCATCGGCATACAGCAACGTTACAGGAGCTGCATTTTGGAGATCTCGTGTAATTGCATCCATGACGATCACAAAGAGCAGTGGGGATAGCGCAGACCCCTGGTGGATTCCGACAGAGGTTGGAAACTCCGCTGGTGCTCGCACTCGGCTTATTGGGCACGAGTAGAGGATGTGCACCCACTCAATAAGCTCTTCAGGGACGCCGTGCCGTTGCGACGCGTAACATATAGCTTCTCGCGGAACGCGGTCGAGGGCTTTCTCCAAGTCCAGGAAGGCAAAATGCACCGGTTTCTGTTTCTCGCGGTGCTTCTCTATCAGAAGACGAACGGCGTGTATGGCATCAACCGTCCCACAGCCGGCAACGAAACCACATTGGTTATTGGAAAGGTGGACGACATCCCGTATATGTCTATCCACGATTCGCTCAAAGATTTTCATGGTGTGCGAAAGTAGGCGAGTCGGACGGTAGCTAGCGCAGTCCGCAGGACTGCCCTTCTTCTTCCAAATCGGAATAGTCGTGCTTTGCTGCCAACTTTCAGGCACTTTCTTTTCAGCAACAACCTGATTAAAAAACTCTGTCAGCCAATCAGCAGGGCACCAGCCCTTCGATTTCCGCAGGTCGAGGCAGGTCATCAGGATCATTGGCTTTGTCTGACTTCATCTTCATCAGGGCTGCCTCAGTTTCGCTCACTGTGATCTTCTGAACGGGACCGTGTACAGGTGAGGCAAAAGGAACAACAGGATGTTCAAATTCAACATTCGAGATTTCCTCGAAGTAGTCGTGGCATCGCTTCACAGCCTCCTTACGATCCATCAGTAGATGACCGCTCTCGTCTTTAATGCCGTAGAACTTCTCGATGTTTTCTGCTTGGCGACAGCAAGCTTTGGCGAGGCGGTAAAGATAACGCTCACCATCGCGCGTTTCCAGTTTTTCACTCACATCAGCGTAGTGTGCGGCTTTAGCAGCGGCCACTGCCTTCTTTGCTGCTTTCTTCGCTTCTCGATAATTCCGCCAATGATCGACTGTTATTACCAATAAATACGTGATATAGCCGTTTCATTTCACTGACTTTCTCTCTGACATCGTCAGCCCACAGCCAAGCCTGCTTGTCGACACAACGCCGTCCAGGCTTCGCTGTGCCGAGTTCGAGGCGCGCAGCCCTAGTTATCGCATCGGTAGCATCCTTCCAGGTTTCGTCGACAGTTGTTACCGTCGGCAACCAAATGCGAGAAATAACAGCTGCTTCCTTCTCCTTCAATGACCACCATTTAATTCTAGCCGACCCGCATCGCTCGGCATGTTTACACCTCGAAGGTGTGATCTTCAGCGAGCAGATCAGTGGACGACGTTGCGTGGCACGGTCTTTGCGTCTGTGAAAAGGCTTTGGTCGCGACGCCTGACAAAGACATAGTCAATCTGCGTTTTGGCGTTCCCGCTATAAAACGAGATGAGGTGGAAGTCAGTCAAATTTGGTATTCACGATGGTGAGGTCGTGTGAGTCTGCATACTCAAGTATACGCTCACCATCGGCGTTGCGTGACCCATAGCCAAAACCACCATGATAGCTGTAGCCGTCTTTCGTTGCTCCGACGCTGCCATTAGAGTCACCTGCCACAACAATCATATCTTCTGACGGCACTTCTGCTGTCTTCTCATCAAGCAGGGACGAGAACTCGTCCCTTGTTTGCTCGGAGCAACTTGTCTGCGGAACTTACGAGGAAAAGAAATGACATCGTCGTTCTTCTACGGCGACAACAATCTTCATCAAGCGGTCATCGAAACGTTCTACGCTTGCAATCGCTTCACGGAAATGCTCGGAGACGATCATACCGACACCATTGGTGGTCCTGGGACTGCCGCATAGAACGGCCTTGAAGCCGCGGCCAATGTTCTCTTGCAGCAGGACCACATCGTCTCTTGCACCATAGAAATCTATCTATCTTCGCTCCAGTGCATCTACCAATTCGCAGGAGCGGCCCGTCAACGTACCCACATTCAACGTTGCTACGCGGGTATTGCCTACGTTACGGGACTTTCGGACTAGCTCAGTTGCCCCCGATGCCGTCCTCGCATCAGGGACCCTCGCATACTTTTCACACTCGCCGGGCTTTGCGAGTGCGCGTCGGCTCCCGTGGACGCCATAGCATTATCTCGAGAGCTCTGAAACGTCATCAACCATATGATGTGACAAAATGTTCGTAGACCGGCCTGTCACTAGGGCCTGTCGCCTGCATTCGATCGTTCGTGATTAGCTCGGCTTGCAAAGGCAAGCAGTTTCCAGTGGCACCACGTGGAGGAGCGGACATCGCCACCATCGTTTCCGGAGTGATAGCAGTCAATTTTCTACCTCGTCTAGTTCTGTCTGATAAAGTCCCAAGCTCCTTGTATCGTTTTATGGCATCATACACCGTTCGTCGAGGAACATTGAGAACATTCGCGATAAAAGCAGCGCAGCGACCAGAAAGGTGTAGGCTGATGATGGCGATCGTTTCGGATTTCTCTTTGCCATTACTGCTCTGTATGCATTCATGAGCTCAAAGTTGGAATGTATTTGCGTATGGTATAAGTGTATAACATACTCCAATATGGAGCTCGGAATCCAGTTCTGCTAGCAGTTGTGCACTGGGTTGTACCGTGTGCGGGTAATTTCTGCGCACCCTGTACATAGAAGAAGCACGCCACCATTCTGATTGAACAACTTCAGGTAAACAGCACTGATACTACCAATCCTATCGCAACGTATTAGACATGAGCACGGCATTTCCCATAAAAAATTTTGTACGGCAGTACTCCAGAATGAACCTAAAAAACTTAGTTTGCTAAGGAGATAATATTTTTATGTTCAATCGAAAAGAATTTCTTTCGAGATACCGTGTACAGGATGTTTTCAGCACAAATTTTCTGGAAGCAAAAGAATAGTTTGTTTTAACACATTTGCTTAGGCCTGGAGCGGCTGGTAGAGAGGCTATATGTTGTTACAGGATGTTTTTGTTGTGATAGGATTCACAAGTGTCTATACTATAGCTTTATAAGTCCACTATTGCTTGAAAAGCATCGAAGCCCCAGGTGCAGACCGTCTATGCCTGAATGGCTCAATATGTTGGCCCATCCCCGTATCACGGGTGGCTGCTGACAGACTTCGAGGATATCGCGGATGTTACGTGCGGTCAAACAGCGCCGGTGGTGTAAGGCGAACATCGCTGCTCGGAAAGCAGAAGATGCATGTTCGAGTCCCGCCTGGCGCGAGAGTTTTGATCGCAACAAAACATCCTGTAACAAATAAATACTTTTCCTTAGTTCACAAGTGTCTGTACTAGCTTTAAAGTCCACTATTGCTTGAAAAGCATCGACGCTCCAGGTGCAGACCGTCTATGCTTGAATGGCTCAATATGTTGGCTCTTTTGCTTAGCAGCCAAGAAGAAATCGGCAGCACGAAGAGGGCATTTGGCGTTACCACCCTATTGTCCTTGCAGGAAGAACACTAAAGTGGTACCTGGGCGAAGCCGACGCGCTCCTAAGGCCCCCGCAGACTTTTGCGGCGTCGCCGCTGCCCTATGCTTAACCATAGGGCAGAGACGCAGAGCTCGCCGCCAGCGGCGCCGCTGGCCGGCCGGCGGCGCCGGCGGCGTCGACCAGCGGCACCGGCGGCGTCGCCCAGCGGCACCGGCGGCGTCGCTGGCGGAAATGACTTGAATCATTCCACCCGGCGGCGCCGCTCCAGCGTCTGTCTGTCTGCGCTCTGCGCTCTGCCCTTTCGCGGCGGGATCCAGAGCGGAGACGGTCGATGCGGGCGCGCGATCGTCATCGGGGCGCGTTATTGTTAAGCACCAGTCGGTCCCGACTAGAAACAGTACAGTACCTCGCCGTCACCGCTCCCACTGATGATGAGTCAAGCCGCTCAGCGATTTCGCCCGCCGCTCGCTGCAGAAGTCTGCGGGGGCCTTTACGGTGCCTCAGAATGGCGGTGCAATTCAACGTACTATAGAAATTTGCTTATGGTGCTTGAGCGCCCGTTCCCGAAGCAGCAGCCGAAGGAGCCCGTCAATCGGAAGCTCGAACTCATTCTCCACCCTGAAATTGAGGACAATGCATTCAAGTGCTCCACTCTGTACTTCCCACTCCTCGAAATAAATCAGAAGATGCCAACTGAGGGAAAAGCAAGATGAAGGAAAGAGATGTACTCACTTCCCGGGAACTACATCGTCCTCGAGCCACTCGACGATCCAGAAAATCCACAGCCCGTACAACACTGACTTGCGCCGCTCCATGAACACGTCCACTTCACAGAATGCGTGGTAAAGTCTAAAAACACACGTGCAGAAGCCCTTCGTTTCTGACCGCGTTTGCTAGTGACATTGTGTAGCTCTATCTGAGCGGTGAGGACAAAGGGGAATCCTCCTTTGTTCTCACCGCTACGAGAGAATCCTAGAAGTCGAAGCTCTGTGCTACGGCTCTAGGAGGGAACGCGATAACTGGCAGCAAAGCTTTGCTCTTTCAAACAGCGTCTACATTTGGTGGGACACTGTATATGTGTGATCCACCTGCTGGTTGACCGGCTTCCGTGGCGCATATCCCCTTGCGCGCGGTCTGTTCAACCTCATGCACCAGAAAGAAACCGTCGGTCCTTATGGCCCTACGATGACAAGTCCCGTACTTTCTCTTCTCATCGTGATCTTCTTGGACCCTGACATGAGTGTTCGGCCTGCATTTCTCGTGATTCGAAAGCTCAGCTGCTGTGGGGGCAATCCCAGCCTCCAAAACAATCCGAAGCGCACCACTGGTCGGGGGGGGGGGGGGGGGAGGGAGTCTTACTACAGCGACTTATTCTAGCCTTCCGCGACAGGGATAGTGCCCCTCCCCCAAATTGCACTGCGTCCAATCCGCGACCGTCTTCTCCCCATTACCCAAGCTATTCCGCAGTGTTACCGCCTCAGCAACTGCCCGTCATAAAGATGTCGGGAATTCTGCGACGTGCTAAGGAAAAGGAAAAGTCGACTCTGTATCGCCCGCATAAACACATAGCCAGCCCGGTTCGTTGAACAGGTACACCTTCGCAATGTGTCACCTGTTTTAAGAGCTCCATTCAGCGCCGAGGGCACCTCGACACAGCTTGGCGTCCAACCCTGTTCTTTTTCTCAGTGGCTCGGTACTGCTGCGAAAACTATGTCGGAAGCCTGGACAGAGACGTAAACATACCGGAAAACGAAGTTTGTCAGGAGATAGGCGATGACGATGTCGATGGTGTAGTGCGTCCGCGAAATGATCACGCAGACTACGCCCAACACTGTGAATGCGACTGGAACGTACTGAAGTAGCTGCCACTTCGACGGCAGGTAATAGGCAATGAATAGCGCGCTCAGCACCTGAAACAGGCATCCGTGCGCAAAGAGACGCCTCAAAGGTAAGGTGTTTGGTGGAGTAGAACGCAAATAAGAAGTGGTGCGCCACGCTCAAACCTCTGAAGAAGACGAGAAGTCGAAATGTCAGGCCCTGCTAGATGAGTGAAGGATAAAGGACGGCGTTACTCAATCTCTTTTAGGATGCGCCACGCATTCTACTTCTACGGGATGTCGTGGAGGGGATTTGAATGCGTATTTGGCCATATAATGACCTGCGGTGGCCAGCCGGTGAACAAGTTAGCGTTTTATCCTTCCCAGACAAGTCGGCTACCAATTCACCGACCCCGGAGGGATGGAAGGCTTGGTTGGTTTGGGCGGAAAATCCGAACCATGAACCTGGTATCGGGTGCAGGCGACAGTCGGTGCCTCCTCCTACTGCGCTACACGCGCCCTCTTCACGCTGAATGAATACCCTCTCCCCCAAAAAAACCTCGTGTGGCACAAAAAAAAGCAACATCGTCCGTCTGTCGTTAGGAAGCGGTGCACATTAAGGCAATGGGTAGGACGACTAGAGCTCATGCAGATCTATCGAGTAGATCTGCGGACGCTATTCAGTTATTCATCACCAATGGATCGCCGAGGGATGTGGCTTTCAAATAGCTCATTATTATGTTGAAAAAAGCACTCACCATGCTGAGGGTGTGGCCGGAGAACAGCATATCGCCGCAGAGCAATTTCGTTTTGTTCTGCAACAGTTCTGTTTACACAATAATTTGCTCCCCTGCGCGGATTTCCGTTCTCTAATCTTTCTTTTCAGGACAAAAACAAGACGGTCTTTAAGGATGCACCCACGGCCAACGCTGCTCCTGCGCAATTTTGGCTGCAGGCTTCAATCGCTCTTTGAGTGCATGCGCTATGGGGTAGGAAACTGCATAGGCGTACACTATGGGAGCGGAATGGCGGTACTACTACTTTCGTGGCGAAGAGGTGGGCAAGATATCAGCATTTCCCCAAGAGTTCAGAAGGCAGCACCAGTGACTTTTGTGGATCGGTGCGACAGAGGGACGAGTGGAGGATATCAGCGAGCATTTCGATGCGTTTTCAAGTGAGTTGGATTCTGAGTCAGCTTCGACTGCGGTCTGCATTTAACGCAACTTTCAAGAAGTCTCCGCTTTTCATCCCAAGCGCTTCCGTATAAAACCGATTTTGACCGACATGGGGACTTTTGATTTTTGGTTTTTGAAGAAAAAGTTATGTTGTCAGCCAGATTTCGCTGACAAGGGAAGGGTCTTAAGCGTATGTTCGAACGCGGGGAGCGAGTCATATAGGGAGAATCCCTACCACTCAATTAGTATAGAAATGTGTTTATTTTCTGCCAAGTCGTTAAACCCAAGGAGTAGCGGGACCTTGGAGTTACAATGGAATACGACGCATCACGAGTTTGGGGGTCTTGTACGTCCGTGGTGCCTATGCCAGTAAGCGGCTCGGAGCGCAGTGGGTAGTGCGTTGCTTCATGCGAGGAAGATCGGGGTTTCGGTTCTTCTGTGCTGGAGCATTTTGGCATTGCTGATTGGATGAGATTTGAAAGATTCTGACGTATATACCATTTTCAGCTGTGGTATTCAACATGATGATGTAGAAATGTTCAACATCAGTGACACTCAGGTACAACGTGCATGAAGCAGTACTGGCCACAATACGGGCAGCGTATAAAGGTCACAGTCTGTTTCCGTACATGGACCAATGATCTCGGGAAAAGCCATCCTGCTCGGATTTTCAAAAGAGACCGGAATGTGACGTGAGATGTGGTTAAAATGTGAAACGAAGTCTGTGCATTCCGCAAACTGACCTCAACGGCCATCGATCACTCTTTCCCTCATCTTTGCCTGTCGCCTGGAAATCAGAGGTCTGCTGAAGGTTTTCTTAAACCTAATACCAACAATGTCCGCCGATGCTCGAGTGGTGATCCACCTGCTCACGCTGAAGTGGGGTCCACCTTCAGAAAGGAGCCTTCGACGGAAAAGGTCAAGCTGGGCGAACAGAATGGCCAGCACACTCATAGACTTCGAAGCACGTCGCTGTGTAGCAAGTTGGCGAAGACGTTGTGGTTAAAAAGACTGTTAGTAATAAACAGGTCACAGCAAAGATACTCTCCACAGCGTACAGTTGGAAAAATGTGCAGAAAACGTCTGAAAATGGTATAGACGTCAGAATCCCCAAATCTGAAGCAGTTAGTTGAAATGAAAAAATGCATTAACGCAGAATAACCGAACCCCAACCTTCCTCGCATGAAGCAAAACATTATCCACTGCGCTCCGAACCTCCTGCTGCTAGAGCCATCGCGGGCGTACAAGACCCCCAAACTCGTGATGCGCCGTATTCCATTGTAAGTCCAAGGTTTCCCTATTCCTTGAGTTCAACGACTTAGCAAAAAATAAACACATTTTTACACTAATTGAGGGGTAGGCATTCTCCCTATATGACTCGCTCCCCCCCCCCCGCGTTCATAGATACGCTTTAGACTCTTCTCTTGTGAGACACTAGCTTCACATTCGATGTGCTCTAGCTTGAAGTCAGGTTGCGGAGCTCTTAGCAGCTGGTTTGGCGACAACAATTCAATGCACATATTTGTTACTCGACTCAGACGTTTTTGCAGTAGCTGTCCAGCAGACCCGCTAGCTTAAATGAGGACTACTGCTACTGAACATCTTCAAACCGATGAGTATACCTGAAATCCTGCACGAATCGCCTGCTCAAACACTCTCGATACGAGGATATTGGCTGTAAGATTCACTTGCTCACGGCAACGAAGGGCGTTGTCCTCGTACCCTGAAAGAAGCCTTCTCTCTAGAACGTCAGCCATCACTCTTCTTCGCTTTGAATATGCCCATTGAAATGCAAAATATAACAAAACATAGTATCGTTTTGATATGCTAAGGTCTTTAGCAAACTCTGTTATGCCGAGAGGAAAAAAGTCTCTGCTGAAGTAAAAGAAACCATTTTTCGACTAGTCTATAACAAAGACTCTCATCGACAGGTATGGCTAATTTTCGGATGATAATTTCGATAGTTGCTGCTGTAGTCAAGAGAATAAAGCAGTACGGAACAGCGGAAGGCGCACCTAAGTCATGTAGCCCACGGATTACGACTTCTAAAGACGATTCTTTCATCCCGAGGATGTCGAGGTGTGGACCATCGCTGTGCACCGTGGATGTAAAGGAGTCTGCAGCCGCTCTCCACGGCTTAGATGTAGCGTGAACACAGTAAAACGTCGACTGAGATCTGCGATCTTCTGGACTCTTATGGAAAGCGTTCTGTTAAAAATCTTTCATCGGCGAGAAGAATAGGAAAGCTAGACTCCGGCTTGCCAATGAGCATTTGAGCTGGACGACAGACGATTGTAAAAAAGTGCTTTCCTGTGACAATGGCAAGTTCAACCTATTTGGATCTGATAGACACACTACGTAAAACGTCCAAAAGGCGCGAGATGCGGCAGACCGTATCAACTGCCAACTACTAAACATGGAGGAGGAAGTGTATGGTTTGGTTTGGGGTTGCTTCAGTGCACACGAAACACGCCGTATTTTACGTACGCCACATTCAAGAAGTTATGGACTCCAAAGGCTACCAGGAGAACTGTCCACGTCCGACTTTCCATAAATCTTGGCATTGTTAGCACTGATGATATGAAGTTGACTGCAGCTGTTGACCAAGATTGGTATCGACCTTTATTCTGGCTAACGTTTCGGCGATGTCGTCTTCGTCAGAGCCTGAAAGAGTCGAAGTAACATTTGGAAACTATTCGCCCAAACACCATTTCATCTTACAGAAACTAATTCCTAAGGAAACAAGGAGACAAGGAGCGAACGCTAACCTTTACGGTGGTGGTTGCTGGTTTCTACTACATCGCTCCTTGTCTCCTTGTTTCCTTAGGAATTAGTTTCTGTAAGATGAAATGGTGTTTGGGCGAATAGTTTCCAAATGTTACTTCGACTCTTTCAGGCTCTGACGAAGGCGACATCGCCGAAACGTTAGCCAGAATAAAGGTCGATACCAATCTTGGTCAACAGCTGCAGTCAACTTCATATCATCAGTGCTACCAGGAGATTTCAAACAATGTTTTGCTTCCACCCGCCAGAGCAACTTCCCCCACGCCTGGATCTTCCAACAGGACAACGACCCGAAACATGTTTCGAAAGCGGTGAAGGAGTTGTTGAATGAAAATTGTTTCAGTGGTGTTGAACTCGAAACCGAGATAGTACACGCTTTATTGACGACTAACGTTTCGGCGATGTCGCCTTCTTCAGAGTCTGAAATTTCCAAACATGTGTTGAAGCTATCAGGCCAAACATCGCCACGGACCTTGTGAAAATTCAAAGACCCCCGCCGACTTATTCTAGCCTTTGTTCTAAGTAGAGCACAGCAGAGTTCGCAGTTGCGCCGCTACCCTAGCGCTGGGATAGTCCGCATCTGGGAGCGACACGCCTGCCTGTACCGTAGGCTGTTGGCTGTTTCCCGAAGATTTCCGCGACAGGGATAGTGCCTCTCCCCCACCCCTTCCAGCAGAGAGAGGTGACAGCAGCCCAACATTTAGAACACCCGAGGAGATCCCCCAAGGTGAAACTATCTAAAAGGCGAGACTGATGTAAGGGGTGAGCTCACGGGTTATATAGACGCATTCCCCCGCCGATTCAACCTCGTGCTCATGGCCTGTATCCAGAACCCCTCCAGGGTTTGCGTGGGGTGGTATGGGCCTCCCGTGCTAGAATTTTGAAAGTGTCACCAAAGTCGGCGCCGTTATTTATTTATTTATTTATTTATTTATTTATTTATTTATTTATTTATTTATTTATTTATAACCGTACCTTAATGCTCTCATAAAACATAGAAGTGACAAAAAGCAATCCTGCACAACACTGGTAACCTAACGAGGAAACAACAATGTAAAACCAACGTAGTATCACTATGCTTCGCAATTTCGTTCTTTTTAAGTGTTCTGCAGCATTCTGAAGCTCAGATACAGGGAGCCTGACCTAAAGAATTGGAATAACATGAAAGTGACAGTGATAAGTAATTTAATTTAGTATAGTTTAGGCAAATAACTTGATCGTGGCATAATGATGCAGAGGTTATGGTCGTTTACCCAGTGGCAGCCTAGAGCAGTTGATGGTCGTGACCTGCTCTTTCCCTAGGGTGTTCCTTAACGCGAACGTACAAGGGCGAGCTTTTTCACCGAGGTATTTACCTCCACAGCTTTTTCAACTTATTAGCAGTCTCCTTCGTTACTTGCAGGAGAGGTAGTGCAATTTGGTACTACTAAAACGCGGCTACTAAAAGAATGATTGAGCTGCAACAACTTCAGAAGGTCGGGCAGGTATTTTTCGCATAAAGAGGGTTAACTATGAGCCATCGTTTAGCTCCCACTTTGGCCATCCCATTCATGTCCAAATTTGAAGCTTCCGTGTTAGCTAGGCTCCCTGCTTTATACTGTCGATATATCGATGACTTCCTCATCATCTGTTCTACCCTATAGGAGATAGGCATGTGCTTCGATATCATAAACAGGCAATGTGAGCGTATCAAGTTTACATGGGAGACTCTAAAGGATGATTGGCTTCCGTTTTTGAACGTTCAAGCAGCTACAGCTGAATGGAAGGATGAAAATAACTAGGGGCGAGCTGTTGTAAGTGGGATCGTAATCCTACTAACAAAAATATCTTGGTCCATAGCAAGTCGACGCATTCGACACAGACCAAAACAGCTGCGAAATACGTTTCGCACAGCAAGCAGATTATCTACTGGAGAAAACTAGAGCAAGGAATCGCTAGCGCTTGCTCATTAAATCACTGCCAAGAATGGGTATACATTCTTTGGTTATCAGCGAAGTAGCACCAGCAATCGCTCACGTAATTCCTCATTTGACGACGAAAGCCCATTTGTCATCCCTTTCGTTTCAGACAGCGTCCGCACTTCTATTATGAAGTGTTAGAAGAGCAGGATTAGTAAACGATGTCAAAGTGGTAGATACACCTCCTGCTAACCTGAAAAGTCGTTTATTGCGCAACCGGCTGTACGACCGAACTTGCGTAACACCAAATTGCACCATCTGTCCTGCAGGCAGCGAAGAAGACTGCATGATTTCGGGAGTTGTCTACATAATAAAATGCAACAGCTGTGGAGGTGAATACATCGGTGAAAAAGCTCGCCCCTTCTACGTTCGCGCTAGGAACACCTGGAAGGGAAGAGCAGGTCACGACCATCAACTGCTCTGGAGTGCCACAAGGTAAACGACCATAACGGTACCGACTTTGGGGTCACTTTCAAAATTCTAGCACGGGAGGCACATATCGCTGCACGCAAAACCCTGGAGGGGTTCTGGATGCAGGCCAAAAGATTGAATTGGCGGGGGGAATGCGCATGTATAACCCGCGAGCTCACCCCTTACCTCAGTGTAGCCTTTTAGACTGCCTCACCTTGCGGGGTCTCCTCGGGTATTCCAAATGTTGCGCTGCTGTCAACTCTCTCTGCTGGAAGGGTTGCTGTTGCTGGAACCCGAAAACACTAGTGTCGGAGAATGAAAGTCAGTTCACCTCAAGGGAGTTTGCCGACTTCTGCGAAATCAACAGCATCGAGCAGTCCGATCGCCGTTCCACTCTCAATCGAATGGACAGGTAGAGCGCTTCGTCGACGCTTTCAAGAGGACGATGAGGAAGATGGAGAGCACGGAAATGGACGCGAACGCACATCAAAAATTCTTGGCAGTGTATCGGAGAACGTCATGTCCGTCACCACCAAACCGACGATCTCCAGCCGAAACTTTCTTGCAAAGGAAGATTCGACCACCACTATCTCTGATGACCACATCAACAACTCGGAACACGGCGAGAAACTGCCCCATGGAAGAGCAATTCAACCGCCACCACGGGGCTAGAAACAAAACCTTCGCACCAGACGAAGTAGTATGGGTGCGTGAGTACGAAAGACACCAAAGAAAATGAATCCCTGGAAGGATCGTTTCCCGTCATGTACGATGTACTCGCCGACGGCACTATCCAAAGACGCCACACAAATCAACTGTGCCACAATATCCAGCAAGGCGTCGGTGGAAAACGAGCCAGTTTGAACGATCTTCTCGTGGACACGTTCACAACCACTTCATAACCTACGACGGCCACTACAAGGGAGCAGCCGGCAGCGTCGGAACCAGGAAATGGATCGGAGCCGACACGACGGTACAAGGAGAACAACGACGTCAATGCGTGCAACGACCCCCATGCCAGCTACAAGTGGACCCATCACTACGATCATATACATAGCTTATCAGATAAACCATTTGGTTGTGTCAACTTTACAATGTTTATCGTAGGAGGGAGGTGTTGAGGAAAGAATGATCACATGTTGAAGTTTCAATGCTAGCTGATCTGGAATGTCATTGTAGTTTGATCTGTGACGACCAAACTAACCAACCAGGCGGCCCCGTGGGCCCTATATGAGGCTGCCGTTCTCACACTAGTTGTTCTGTATTCTTCTGCCTAATAAACCTCTATTCCGATCTTCGCCATTTTTAGAACACATATGTTGCCTAGATGACCAGGCCTCCGGCTCTTTCAAGCGTATGGCATGGAAGAGGCTGCTATTTTTCAAGATTTTGATGAGCACTTTGTTGCTTTTTAGGTGCTGCGTTTACGGACGGGGTGAAGTGAACAGCGACGTACCTGGCGGAAGCTGTGTGGCGATGAGAGTGAGTGAACGGAACGCATAGAGCGTGGCGGCGGTGAATAGGAAACGGCGCGCGACGATCGCTCGAGCTCTGTGGAAGACGAGCAGCGCGACGAAGCAGGCCACGGTCACCGACACCATGTAGTCGCCCACTCGCGACGCCCACTGCTGCTCGGGGAACAGCGAGAATAGGATGTCCGGCAGAGGCTCCCTGAAAGCTGATTTATTGGTTCCTCCGAAAAACAACGACGGGACAGTGTGAACGGTCTGAGAACCTGCTTGTGACAGCGCAAGGCAGCACACTTTCTCGCCGGCCATCGCAGCCGCGGTTAGCAGCCCAGTTTCGTGCAAAAGCTGTAAGTTTCAAATGGATACTCCATGGATCTCCCTCTCAGCTAAAGGCTCGTGTCCTACGTCAACCAGGCCAATTAACCTAATGCTATCAGAAGTTTCCGAGAACGATGAAGCACTGAGTTAGGCCTGTGTTATACTGCCGCGGGAGCATCCACGGAACGTCCGCGGACGAAGGGAGCACCGCGGGCGACGGGCGTGGTGGGGCGCGGCGACTGGCCTGGTGAGGGATTTCGGCGCGATTCCCGCCCGTCCGCGGATGTTCCCGCGGGAGTATAACTCAGGCCTTAACCATTGCCTGCGCGCGTGGTAGCGCAGTCGGAGGAGATGCAGGCTGCAGCGTGCACACGATCCCAGGTCCTTACAGGGTGCGGCAAAATTGCGTGCACTAATAATTCAATGGCATTTCGAAATCAAAGTTGTCACAACGATGCTTTGTTGCGATCAAAACTTCTAGCGCCAGGCGGGAGTCGAACTCGAAGTTTTGATCGCAACAAAGCATCGTTGTGACAGCTTACAACCTCGATACCAGCCAACTGATGCTTAAAGAAACTGATTTGAAATCAAAGTTCGCAGATCAATTCTAACTATCGAATATATCTACTACAAACATCACAATTCAAAGCATGCTAACAGTTTTCCAAATTATCGTCTTCAGCCTCCACACAGTATTTCAGACGTTCTACAAAAGCTTCGCATGTGGCACGCAGGCATGGTTCATCGATTTCGTACCAGGATTTCAAAAGCACTTCTTTGAGAGTCCAGATTTGGGTGTCTGGTAGAGCAAGCTTTTTTCTCTAAGACGGCTCACAGAATGATCATCGGGCTAAGGTCCGGAGAACTGGAGGGCCATTCGTCGTGTGTGATGAAGTCAGGCAGCTGCTCGGCGCACCAGTTCTGGATCACCTTTGCCTTGTGTGTTAGAGCAGAATCTTGTTCGAAGCACCAGTAGGCTTCTCCGAAGTGGGAATCGGCCTACGGCTTGAGAACTTTTTCCAGGATATCTTGTAAATCGCTGCGTTGATTTCCAAGCCAGCTTCGACGAAAACAAGTGAAGTTTTTCCTGAAGATGTGACTCCTCCCCAAACCATAATGGATTGAGAATTTTTCGCACTTTCCTGAAGTCGTCTTTTGGTGGTAGCATCAGCAAGCGAGTCCCCAATAATGCTCTCATTTGGGAGTTGATAACTGGATTCAACGTGGAAATCTTTTCATCGCTAGAGACGATGTCTCGAGGTTGTGCCACCGTGAATCGTTGCAGCAACCTTTTGCATCTTTCCAATCTCCTCTTCTTCATAGTGCCCGTCAGGAGTTGGCATTTCTGCAGACGATAAGAGAACTTTTTAAGCTTCCCATGATTATCCTCCTTATTGACTTTCGCTTATTCCTACGTCTTTTGCCACCTGACGCATCGATTTCCTGCCGTTCCTTCGGATCTTTTCTCTCACCATTTTCACATTTTCCGGTTCGTAGCTGTCGTGGGACGCCCTCTTCCTTTCCTATCCTTTTCGATCCTCAATTCCTTGTGGCGTTTTACTGCATCTTGAACAGTTCTTCGGGGAACGGGAACGATCCTCACTATATCTCTCGTTTGCTCGCCGGCCTTATAAAGTTCGATAATAGCGCTTCATAGGTCGGAACACCTAACCATTCTGTACCCAAGTACGTACGAGTTCCACGATCTTTAGCCAACATATATTAGACGAATGAAGCGGGAAATTTTCGGGAGAAAAATGGGAAAATTTTAAAATGTTTAGGTGCATGGGTAATTTTGCCGACCCAGGTTGTTCGGGTTTCCCGTGCAGGCCAACCACGCCTTTCATCCCTTCGTTGCCAGCGAATTGGTACCAGACTTGTCTGGGAAGGATAAAACACTGATTTGTAAATCGGGTGGCCACCGCAACTCAGTGTATAGGCGAAGTACGCGTTCCAGTCGCCGCCACGACGTCCCGTAAAAACAGAAAGCTTGGCGCAGCCCAAAGGAAAATGATTAGCGTTTTCTTCTGTCCTTCGCCCTTTATCCATTGTCCGGTTCCTCAAATATCATGCTGAAAGATGCATTACGCATCCTACACGGTATGAACTACGGCAACCCTTACCCTTGATCGACTGAACATGAGCATCAAAACTGAAGGTCGGTGTTGGTCCATTCCTTTGCGGGATTTGCGACGTATTTTACTTTTGTGGGATATTCTGGAGGCAATCTGAAGGCGTTTTTGACTCGTATAGTGCTTTACGGTGGCCAGTTGATGAACAAGTCGGTACTCTATCCTTCCCAGGCAAGTAATAGGGTACAAATTCAGCGACAAGTCGCCGTGTTTACTCTAAGACCACTGCACCATTTTTCGTGTTTTTCTAGAGCAGTAGGTCCGCCTCTCTCACAGCTCTTGCAGTGCACATACTCCGTCCCACCTACCGAACAAAGAACAACTTTTTACCTGCCCTCTCCTTTTGTCACAATTCAGAACCTTGTGCCTTGCGCGAAAGCCTTTCGGGGTGGCGTCAGCATCCCCTATGGTTCCTTGTACACTTGATTTGGATACGCAATAAGCAGAGCCCTTTCGAAGAGCATCTCTTGTAGATCAACGCGGCACAAGTGTTCGCGTCTCGATTCTCCACTGGTGCATAAAATTTGCCTTAGGCGCACGTTACTCTACATGCTGTTGCTGATTAGCCGCAATCAAAACTTGTGCAAGGCGAGACTTAAACTCAGACCCTCTTCCTTGTGGACAGGATGCTAACCCATTACACCACCAGCGCTGTTTGATCGCAAGCAACATCCGCAATAGCTTGGTGCAATAATTTTGAACATCAAGCGTCCAGGAAAAATACCGAACGAAACATCACTCAAAAGTCATAATCAAAAAGAACTAACCGCGTGGAAAAGTCGTGGGTGTAGGCAAGCACGGCCCAGTTAGAAAATCCGGCAATTACAAGGGAGGTTACGAGGAAGATCCATTTCACCAGCTGGCATTGCGACATTACCGCCGATGAGCTCACCAGCACAAGTGTTCGCCGGGTGCCGTTTCTCGACGTTTTCTGGAACTCAGAAAGGATGAAGTAGCATCTTTCAAGGCTGCACACGTTGCATATCTCAGCAGAAGAAAACCCTGTCCTAAATGAAAACAGCTAAACAACAACGCGATGGATTTCTTTAGAACAGATTGAAGGATACTGCTGGAAAAAGGAAATGGACAGCTGGAGATTAGGAACAATAATAGGACGGACCGAACCCTTCCGCCGCTTTGGTGTACTTAGGGTTCACACCTGATTTATGTTCTTTTGTCGTGGAGCTCCGCAGTTTTGTATATTTGTATCGGGAAACTCTAGTTTTCAGCACTCCTGGAACATACACGATCTCTCAAAGAATGCATACACGCTTTGAAAGTAAAGGTGCTTCCATATCTTGAAGACCTTCACTAACAACAACGTTAGCACCTCTCAAAGAGTACGTGCATTTTTGAGAATACCCTGCATGCTCCTGCGCTGCAAGCTGTAGCGTGATTTAAGTTTTTAACTTCAAAAGAAGCCCAAATCAATCGATGCGGCCATTTCATGGAGAAATTATACCGAGTGTTCAAGCGAATTCTACGGATCTCCCTCGATTGAGAGCCTTCGAGCTCTCTTGTTAACAGGGACCTGGAACCGCTTGTCGCAGGCCCACGGCGCGCGTCTCCGAGTGCTGGATAGGGGAACGAATTGCGAACCAAACGCGACCGTGTCCAGAGACGCAGGTGGGATACAGGTGGTGGACTCCTTGCTCCTGTGGTGTCTGGCAGACGCCTTCTGTGTGCGTGGGGGAACTGCATATTAATGCGCATGTTCGTGCTCCTTCGACATACTTCAATAAGCCCTTCAAGAACAGAAATATAGAACAACGTTGAAACTAAAATTATTTAGTCAGATAGAGCGAAAAAAATCTGTACAGAAAGTAGGAATAATGCGCAATGCAAGATGAATTTTTATTTAATAATAGTAGACGAATGAAAAAGAGTAACACAAAACACCGAGAACTTTCCAGACAACCTAATATGTGCACATGCTCAACCTACAGATCTGAGGATCGGCTGAATGTTTGGAAATGGCTTTCAAACTCTCCTGATGCACGTGTTCTTTTGCCGAGGACCTCAACCTCCTGCAGTTCAGCAGCGCTCTGCTCGCTCCCAGTCATTGTGTCAGTTTTGTATCCGCTTGCGTTCCTTTGCAAAAAGTTGAACACGTTTTCCACAACGACAAACAGCTCATGTATAAAAATAAGGAACCTTGAGGAGCTATAGTTGACTCCATGAGTTCGAAATTTTCTGGCCACGGACTGATACCGTCACCCCGTTACTCCTGGAACCGCTTCTATTGAAGCGGTTCATGTCTGGATCCATTCAATAAAGCTTCTCTCAGAACAATTGAATGTTCGTTCGAATGTCACGAAAATACGGCCGCTACGTACCTGTTTTCGTTGACGACTGAGATCGGAAACGTAATCGTGTAATTTCCATTACTAATCCAGTCCTGCACTTGATGTGTCGGCCGGCTCGCGCATTCGGGCGTGGTAATTCATGCGCAGAGTGCGCGGATGTGCTTGCGCCTGTGCGGATTGTTACTGCGTCGGCCCGGCCAAAAGCTTGCACTCGGTAGACTGGGAGTACATGTAAGGCGATTCGAGGCCGTCTTAAAAAGTCTCCCCCCGTCCCCTCGGGCAGTCTGGCTGGCTGCCCGGAGTACCCCGCCCGCACGACAGAGCCTGACTAGCTACCCGTGTTGTATTCCAGTCAAACATAGCAGCACTAAAGGGCCTCTTTCCCCTGACCCCGAAAGAGCCCCCATTTCTGCAGCGATGGGAAGGACGAGTACGGAAAGGCTGCTGTTAAAAGTACTGAGACCTTACCACCTATTAGATCTAGCGATCACCCAAGTATTTATTTTCGTATTCAATGTTTCATAAATAAGCCTACATTCCGTCTCAGAAGATCATTTTATAACGCTAATCATGGCGCCATTTGTCAGTTTCTGTTGTCGTTGGAATGGCGAACGCTCCTTGAGGGACATCCTTCTGTAGGTGACAAATATGAGCTCTTTTTATCTATTTTACATGCATTTATCGAAAAGTCCGTACCTATAGAAAGGCAGCCTACGAAATATGGTAGCCTACCGCCCAATTTGGTCACGCTTTCTCAATAAAAACAAATGAGGTGGACGAATTATCAAATTTATTCAACCGTGAACAACCTTAATAGTTTTAAGGCTCTAACCAGGGAAGCCAACAGCTTCCCATGGAACTTCGGATTGAGACCTACATCAGGTGAAAGAGCTCGGGACGCTGATCACAGATATGTGGACCAAATATGCTAAATGGCTAAACAGTTCTCCTAAGCAAGTTGTGGCCGGCGAAAGCCGCCAGTGCTGCGTAATCAGAGGTGCGGTTGGCAGCGCTGACAGTAGCAGCAGCGGCACAGGTAGAGTGTTCGCTTCACTGAGTTGGGATCATGGGTTGGGTTCCCGTCGGTGAGGTGTTTTTGCATTTTGTGACCTGTCCTCGACGAGGACCTATAACCTCATTTTTAGCACATTTTGAGCGAACGGCTGATGGCGGCTTGTATCTAGGTCTATTATGATACTCGAAGTTAGAAACATGTTTCAGGAAACATGCTTCATTCATGGCATAAAGGAAGTTGACTGAAATTTCGCATTCTGCATAGAGAAACACTATGTGTAGGTTACAATAACACCTGGTGTGCTAAAAATGAGATTATAGGTCCTCGTCGAAGACACGTCACAAAATGCAAGAACGCCGTCACACAACGGGAACCGAACTCATGACCCCAACTCTGTGAAGCGAGCACTCTACCACTGCGCCGCTACCGCTGCTGTCAGCGCTGCCAATCACACCTCTGATTACGCAACACTGACGGCTTCGCCGACCACAACTCGCTTAGGAGAACCATTTAGAAATTTGGTCTTCTAAAATCTGTGATCAGCATCTCGAGCTCTTTCACCTGATATAGGTCTCAGTCCGATGTTCCATGGGAAGCTGACGACATTCCCTTGTAAGTGACAAGTTTGATCGACTTTTGAATGGATACCATAACTATGTCGAATAGAAAATTCTTGAAAATCTTCCCTTTATACCTTGTTAAATTCGGTGCTGGAACGACCTGAGCGAATTCCAACCCAAAAAGATTTAACTGTACAATCTGCAGTAAGTGATGAGTCTAAAGCTTCTATGCTAGCGAAACACTTTCAGAAGTCTTTTTCGGAGTCGTCTTCCAATAGTGATGTTTCCATACTGTGAACTCTACTCAGAGTATGGAATCCCAATTTGGTTTCTCGAAGATGACATCTACAATGCATTATGTGCGCTAGCTGCAACATTCACCGCTACCCCGGATAAAGTGCCGCCACATTTTAATCGGAAAATCGCCATAGCTATCTCTCACCCGTAGGAGCACATATTTAATGCTAGCTTCATGCTAGGCGAGGTTTCTGCTCGTTGGAACTATGCGTTCATTACTCCGACATTACTCCGATACCCTAGAAAGCGCCCTACAACCTTGTTACCAATTATCACCCCATCAGTGTTCTCATGTGGCACCCAGGCAGAAGCCATCGCCATGTCCACATTCAAATTCGGTTTCTGTCTTTGTCTCTCGATAGCTATTTACTCGACACTATAAGGACTGCCGCTTGATATCAGACCTGTTCTCGAGGAGAAGCAAGGACAATCATTGGAAAATTACCTGCTCACCACAAGGTCGTTGTTTTCGTCCTTTGATTTTTTTTTCGGTCATGTACACCAAGGCATACAGAATTCAGACTGTCGGAGGTTATTCCAACCAGCCAGAAGAAAGATAAACAAAGCCGGCGAGACGGACGTGGAAATTCTCATTTCTACTGACCCATGTTCTGTTCGCGAAGGAACTGCTGCCTGGTCGAATTCTTCATAGACGAATCGTTCTAGCCCAAAGGAATGCAAAGAGACATTGCTGTGACAGCTTGCAGCCTCGATCCAGGCCACTTGAGGCTTAAGGGAACTGACTTGAATCAATGGAATATAGCTGGAGAGAAGCCATGATCCAGTATCGCCCATGTTAAGAAGCGGAGTCGGGCAACTAATAGATTAACATGGAAGAAACGAACCAAGAAACTGTCTGGTTACCAGTGCACGTCATAGAGCGGAGTAAAAGCTGCGAAATGGCGGTAAGCAAACAATCGTTACAAAGCAAGCTCAGAACAGCCCGAGCGAGCATAGGTTTCTAATTACTAGCACAATCTTTTTGAAGGCTTTGAAATTGAACAAGGTGAAAGAATAAGTGACAACGTGTGCGGCGTTATCAATCTCTTTTTGTGTGCGCCACGCATTTCACTTCCACGGGATTTCGTAGAGGCGAATTGAATGCGTATTTGGCCCATAGAATGACTAGTGGAGGCTAAATACGGTGAACAAGTCAGAAAATATCTTTCCTAGGCAAGCCGGGTAAAATTCACGCATCCGAAGAAATAAAAGACTTCGACTGTCTAGGCAGGAAATCCGAACTAGGAGCCTAAAATCGGGTGCAGCCGGCACCTCTTCCGACTGCGCTACCACGTATCCTATGTGGGGAATTGACCAACAATATCATCGACGCTCTCTCGTATCAGAAGTTGCCTACAGCACCCTTAAAATTAAGAAGCTCAGAGTTGTATCGGCTATTGCGCGGCGGCTATTGCTGGGAACCCCCCCCCCTATGTATCAAGCAGTTGGCGTTTGACTAAACACCTTCCTGCGATTGTTTATATGCCATTCTCCTTCAATACGTGTCGAGATACATAGCTTTCCTAGAAAGGGCGAACCTTCCTCCATTCAAGCTGTTGCATTGCCAGCGCAAACAGAACTTCTTTCAAATCTAAATGGATGTCTATGGATCAAATTGGACACTTCTAAAAGCTGTCACATAGCACATTTCCATTTAAAAAATAATCCTAAAAATCCGATTACGCAAGGTTTCCAGAAACTTTTTATATTGCTTCACTGCTTGGTGTCTACATCAGCAATGTTCTTCGGCGGATGGCGTATCTCAAAACGCAAAAAGGGAGATTTTTGGTGACCAATTCAATACTGTTGTTATGCACACTCAGTTGTTTGTTTTTTACCTTGAACAAGCGCTTTTCTC
>OX377203.1:58584231-58620865 GCA_947396885.1 Heligmosomoides polygyrus polygyrus | reverse complement strand
AAACAGTCCTAATCAGAAGGATGATATCTGCAACATTAATGAAAACTAAGAGTAAATGTTATAAACTCACTAGGAAAAAGTCCGTTAAAGATTCCGTCAAATTTCTAAAAATTTCCGTTAAGTCGTTAAGCCAGATTTTAACGAAAATTGCCGTTAATTCGTTAAATTCGTTAAATCGTTAACCGTTAAATGTGCACCCCTGGTGCGGAAGCCGCTGCCGCGAACGCGTCGACTACTCCTTTCGGCTTTACATAAAGCTCTCACTGGTTTTTGTCCAGCTGTTCGGCCAACTACGATTTCCTTTCGTCAGAAAGTCCACTGGATACCTTCTATCGTAAGGTACCTTGAGCGCCCTGTTCGCGTACGCAATTTAAGGCCGTTAGCTCGCCGCGTCTTCTCGCAGTGGCCCACCTCACCTGCATTTTCGCACCCCTATAACATTGCCCCCTCCTAAGCTAAGCCATTCTACTTTGGCGTACTAACAGATCGCTCGACTGCCTACAAAACCTACAAACTGCAACCTGAAAGGTTCCAACTTGACAGAGCTATTGCGCTCCGTACACGCCCGCGCGTGCAATCTGCGAGCTCCCTCGATTGAAAGGTTCGAATCTGTATGCATTGTTCACGGCGCACTCCAAAGGCTAGCTGGACAGCCTTAGAGCAACTCCTGACAAGGTCGGCTGCAAATTTCTGATAAAACTACCCAAACGCTAAGTGTTCCAGATGTCGAATCCATCCTTTGATATGTTCCTCTCTGTACGCATTGTACACGGCGCACACCAAAGTTTCGCTGGGACAGATTGGAGCTAATCCTGAGCGTGATGACTGAAAATTTCTTAGAACATTCTCCAAACGGTTCGAAATAGTCTTCAGGATTTCGCATTTCCCAGTAAGAGAAGATAGAAGCGCAGTGGACAGGCGCTCGCCCACTCGACTGATAGGTTCGATTCTGTGTGCATTGTGCACGGCGCACTCTCGGGCATTCCTGGCATGACAGAGCACTGGCAACGTACGCCATGCTTGAGATACTCCGAAAGCACGCATGTCCTGGGAAATAAGCTGCTCTAATCGCAAAAGCCCTCCAGTCAATTTTGGACCACCCACGGCGAAAATATGGGTGTTCCGGTAAAGTAGTATAAAGGATTGTGTAGATCTCGAAAAGATGAATCGAATGCTGCACGCCTTTTTTCAAAAAACAAAAACTGAAGGAGTTATGAGCACGACGCTTTGCGACGCTATTTTCGCTTTTTTTTCGCCCACTTTTGACCGTGAGCGGTATTGTAGTAAGACATGCAAGGAACAGAATTAGACACAGAATTATTGTAAACGTTGTCAACTTCCAATCCTCTCGTCAGGTGAGTCACCAGGACAGTGAATGGATACGGTAAGCACTTGACGCCGGCCCGTCGTGACTCATTTGAGCAAAGCTTACCAAAGGAACAGAACAGCGACCAAAGAGAACCGAGAGACACCAAAGAAAAGACATTGGTGGCCCTTATGACGAACATCTCATGTCTGAATCAATGGCGCCGTTATTCATTTCACGGGAATTCTGATGCTGCCCCTTTGCACGCGAAGACGCCGCATTCCACAGCATCGAACGGGGATACTGCTTTGAAGCGACGGGCATAAAAAGCAAGTTAATCCCTCATCCTGATGTGTCTGGTCAAGTGCGAAATCTTCAGCACCGGGTGTGGACCAGAGATGAGCGTATTAACCGTTATCCGTTATCCGGTTTCCGGTAAGTTTTGGCCTATCCGTTTTGTTGTTCGTTATCGTTCGGAGATTTTTTGCCGGATAACGAACAACAAAATGTGGCAAGCTTGTGATTACTTAGTTGAATACACGGATAATTTCGAAAAAATCGTGTTTTTTCACTGGCAGTCGAGGTAGGCTTGCAATGCCACGTCGGTGCCTTCTCAGAGTTCTCAATCCTATAATTAGACTAGACTATCAAAGTTCTTATAGCGCGCATTGAAATGCTGAACACTGCCTTGCTCATTTCTATTTGTGGGGTTTTCACCAAAATTCCCTCCACCATAATGTACGATCTGGAAAAAACCAGTCGATCGGTGGAGAAAAGGACAAACGTCCACACGAATCACTTCGCTTTAAGGATATGCCATATACTACGCATCTACACGACCTTTAGCGCTTTTCGAAACTATGTTTGGCGCTAGCAGCAAATCACAATTTACCATTTCTAAAGCAATAGAGAGAGTTTTATTCGATCTGAGCAAACATTAGTAACGACTCTTTTTAACGACTGCCCCACCCAAGCCCAGAAATTCTCGTGGTATCTACCCATAGTGACTTCACTGCAGCTGAAAAACATGAATGAAGGATATAAGACGACGGTAGTGCCGGATGCGACATGCATTCTACTCTTGTGCTTGCTGCGTGATATGCTGGATGCACTTTCAATACGTATTTGGCCAGTACAATGAATTGCGGTGGTCAGCCGATGGGCAATTCAGCGCACTATCTTGTCCGGACAAACCTGGTACCAATACATCGAGCCCGAAAGGATGGAAGGCATGGTTGACCTGGAGGGGAAATCCGAACGAAGAACATCGAGTCGGAGAGCATGCGACAGGCGGCACTTCCGACTGCACTACCACGTGCCTTGAAGAAAAAACACCAATGAGAATGTTATAAGTGGCTTATTTGACATGTGACATGGACAGTGTTACAATTAGAGTTACATCCTGGCATTAGAGAAAGAATGGCTTAAAAGTAGTTTTAATTTTTGTTGTTTGTTCGTTATCAGTTTTTCCGTTATCCGAACATTTTAAGGCAAAATTGTCCGTTATCCGTTAACCGGGTTTCAAACTTTTATTATCCGCTCATCCCTGGTGTGGACAACAATGTATCCGCCCGAGCACTTCCTTATTCAGCACGCACTTCGGCCCCAGCCTCTGTCTTTTAGGCAATCCATGTGTGCATTTGTTCCACGCTCTATATTTGCCTTCGCAGCATCCGAGTAGGGCTCCACTTAGGTCATCCGAGCCCTCAATCCTTCCGCAGTTGGTGGATCTCGTCTGCGAAAAGTAAAGCTCTGAGGTTCTTCCAAGTCAAATCACTCATTCTCATATCTCTAGCTGGCAAGTTCAGGGAGGGGATGGAACCCCATATCAGAAAATCGAAGGATGCGGAGGCTTGTAGAAGTTAGAGATTGTGCTCGAATCAGGATTCACGAATCCAAACCGAACTCTGAAGTAAACGGGACTTGCGAATGAACTTCTCAAGCAGTCTTTTCACGTGCCAAAGAGACCATGGATGAGATAAGGAGAGGGGAAAAGGATGATGAAGCGTACTGTTTCTAGAACGACGAAGTGCAGACATCAGAGGAAGGGGATGAGGACGATTATAAGCCGTGTCCGAATTCGAGGTTACCAGCTTGACTACTGCCCGCAGAATCCTAAAGAAGCTGGTTCAGAAAATCCTATACGTTGCAAGGGGAAAGGCGAAGAGGTCGTAGCGGCAGAACTAACAGGACGTCTTGTCGGCTGCAGGAGGAAGGCCACATGCACGGTACAGGCGAGAAGGTGGATGGATACGCGGCCACCGGCGGCAAAGACTGGACACGCATGCTCTTCGTATTTTCAATGGTGCAAAATGCACTATGCTTTGTAGTATCGCGCTTCTTCCTGAACTGCTTCGCGCCGCGCTCATCTTCAACACGCAGAAGTTCCTCTCGAGCACAACGGACTACATCGCCACGATGCTCGCCTCTAGCTGACGAGAACTCCGGGCATCATCGGCTGCCACTTCTCCTGGGGCTAGATTCATCAACGACTTACAGAGATTTGACGGAGAAATTACTGCCGAAACTGTGATAGCGCCGACATTTCACCATATCGCCTGCTGATAAGGCGCGTTAATTCGCGTTTTTTCAGGAATTTCGGCTGTAAATTCTCCGTTAAATCCCCGTAAGTCGTTGATGAATCGGAACCTGGAGTGAAGTCGTTCTGCTGTTGAGATCAGCAGTGTCACGTAGACATTGCCAAACCCTCCTTTACCCAGTGACACCACCCGACTTTTTCGGCGATGGCTCCGAAGGTCTCGATATGGAGAGTGCAATTGCATCGTTCCTCCAGATTCTCTTATCAGAGCCCTACCGAATCGGCGGCATGGAAGAATAGTTCTTCTCAGATTCATGTTTCCCTGCACAGTTCACTTCTAATATCTCGCTTATCAATGTGAAGAGCAAGACACCGTGGTAATTTATGGCCAGATGAAATTCTTTGTGACGACTTCGGCTATTATGGCAGGCAATTAACCCCTATTTCCAGATCCGCAGCGACCACCAATCACTACGACATAAGTAACGGTTTGCAAGAAAACAGAAGACCTAAAGGTTGGCGTCCTGCATGCGCTACGCTTCCTTCTTCGTCGGAATGGCGGTTTTGATTTGACTCAAGAAATCACCACAAGTGAAGAGGAAATGAGCGATTCGGCTCCCTTCCTTCCTTGACACGTCTGGTAACAATTCGCCCTCGAATGGCTTGAATAGGGGCAATGGGAACGATGAGTGCGTGTGGTCCATTCTTATCACCAGACGAGGGCCGTTGTACCATCCAAGTCTGGAAAAAATGTGAAGGCATGTATCCTTTCCTAACTGTTAGGTTGATTCATAAGTTCTCGGATATTTCGGGGCGTTTCCGTTCAAGAACGTTTTTCCCGCAAGTGCGAATACAAGCGGAATCGTTCCGCTTTAAATCACGAGCTACCGCTTGTACTGGAAGCTGAGAAATGGTGGCTATTCCACCGAGAAGTTAAAACACCCGACCAGCCATGATGAGAAACGGGGTGGAGGCGGATCCACACCGAGCCGGTCTCGATCTGTTAACCAGCCGCTTCCTGGGCAACTTAGTTCTTGGACGGGCATGGTTTTAAAACTGGTCGATTGGTGCTCTAGAGTGTGACTTAACGATTAACGATTTACCGATTTACAGCATTCTCCATTAAACTTCTTTGACCGAGTTCAACGCAGGCATTTTCCGTTAAAAACCGATGGCATCTGAAGTGGAGAGTATCCTGTCGTTGCTCAAGCCATTGCAAGCAGAGATGCCGGCGCTCCAAAAATATGAAGCAGTCGAGCCCTTGAACACGTTTTCATTGTAATTTGCATCAGCTAGAGCAGGCTGCGCTACAAGCTTGCTATTGTTCCGCTTTTAACTGGTGTCCGTTTCATCAAAGCGGAGGAAGCATCTTCCTGAGGTTCTGCTCAGTATTTTTGATAATCACGATGTGATGATCGCGTGGCAGCGGAGTGGAAGGAAACGAATACTTCCCATAGTTGTCCAAATCAAAGCTATTGGTTGGGATCTCGCCAAGATAACCTAGGCGTTTCATCGCTTCGTGGACACTCAACTGGTAGAAGGCTCATCTGCTTAGGATAAAGCACTAGCTTGTCCAGAAGTCGCATTCAAATTACCCCCGCGACAATTCGAGGAAGTAGAATGAATCGCGCATCCCGAGCAAGGATTGACTAACGCCTTACTTGGTCCACTATGCAGAGAAGTCGTGGATGACTTTCTCCATTGCCCTTCTGGAAGAGGAAGCGGCTCTATAAGGGCGTCGGAGAGCGGACGCCTTGGTCTTCATGTTTTCCAAATTCTGGCGGGCATCTCGGATGCTCACACCAACCTCTTCAGTCTCAACCAACACTTGCGCTCTTCTCTCATTAAGATCCTCTTTTATCGATGCTTTGCATAGCTTCGCAAGCTTGGACGTCAGTTGGTAGTTGCCTGACGCTCGTGCTGCTCCACGCTGGCGTGTCAGCTCGAGAGTTTCTCTTGGTGGTCTTCAAGGTCTCGGCTCCCTTAGCACTATCGCAAAGATGGTGCACGGCGGCCGTATTCCTCGTCGATATAGTCCATGACGGTACCTTCGCAAAGACCGGCAAGAAAGGGGTAGAGATCCCAGATAACTGCCGCCATAGGACTACTCATCTTGAACTTCGCGACCATCTATCCTTGACGCGAAAAGCGAAAGGAAGGAAAAAACTTTCGTCGCGCGAAGGAGGCGGTGGTCCGATCCCGTGTAAACTTGGGCACAACGGAGAAGTCGGTCATGCAATATTTGCCGTTGAAGATGATGTCGTCGATCTGGTTTTGGAACTGACCACCGGGGGATCGTAGTGCGAAAAGCTTCTGGAACTGTGAGTTTCCATGGATGGTCCTGGTCGGCGTGATCTATTTACACAGCCCTTCTTTGTTTCTTTTCTTCACTCCAAACGGTGGGACCCGATGTGAAGTTCTTCCGGCGACCTTCGTGGACCGATCTTGGCGTGGCGTTGAAGTCGCCGACGATCACCTTGTAGAAGGTGTGATTTTCTTTATAGAACTTCTACATCTTCACGTAAAAGGCTTCGACGTCGTAGTCGGATGTTGGGGCATACGCGAAGGACACATTTAAAGCTGACTCGGAGCCACTCTTCGGTCGCAGACGTCCGATTCGGCTTGTCAGAGATTCGTACGAATCGATGTGCATGGCCAAGTGCGTGTTGACGAGGACAACAACGCCGCCTACTCCCCAGCTGTCGCATGCTCCGAGAAACAGTCTTCTCCGGAGTCGCAAGCGGCGTGTAGGAGGTGGTGTCTTCACGACTCGGTCCGTCTGATGACGTTGTGCTTGATCTTCCTGGCTTGTATCATCAGGTTCTCGGCAAGTGCTTCCGATGCGAGCATGGAGGTGTTGCAAGTACAGATGGCCATCAATCAAGTCAGTCCTTCTCATTTTGCGCAGCCTAGTTAGGCCCTAAGATTTTAGCAGCCTCTCCGTACTCGTCCTTCCCATCGCTGCAGCAATGGGGCTGTCTCCTCTTTCGGGGTCAGGAGAATGAGGCCCTTTAGTGCTGCTGTGTTTGACTGGAGTACACACGGTAGCTAGTCAGGCTCTGTCGTGTAGTCGAAGAACTCCGGGCATCCAGCCAGACTGCCCGAAGGGACGAGGCGAGACTTTTTAAGGAGGGCTCGAATCGCCTTACACGTACTCCTGGTCTACCGAGTGCAAGCTTTTGGCCGGGCCGACGCAGTAACAATCAGCACAGGCGCAAGCACATCCGCGCACTCTGCGCATGAATTACCACGCCCGAATGCGCGAGCCGGCCGACACACCAAGTGCAGGACTGGATTAGTAATGGAAATTACACGATTACGTTTCCGATCTCAGTCGTCAACAAAAACAGGTACGTAGCGGCCGTATTTTCGTGACATTCGAACGAACATTCAATTGTTCTGAGAGAAGCTTTATTGAATGGATCCAGACATGAACCGCTTCAATAGAAGCGGTTCCAGGAGTAACGGGGTGACGGTATCAGTCCATGGCCAGAAAATTTCGAACTCATGGAGTCAACTACGGCTCCTCAGGGTTCCTAATTTTTATGCATGGGACTTTTGTCGTTGTAAAAAACGTGGTTAACATGAGCCAATCCAACTCCTTGCAAAGGAACGCAAGCGGATACGAAAGTGACACAATGAGTGGAATCGAACATAGCGCTGCTGGGCTGCACGAGGCGGAGGTCCTCAGCAACAGAACACACGCATCAGGAGAGTTTGAAGGCCGGTTACTAACATTCACCCGATCCTCAGGTTTGTAGAGTTGAGCATATGTACCTACTTGTATCAGCAGCGCATATAACGTCTCAGATAAATGACCTAGCCTACAGTTTACATGCCTTCCGAAAAGGTAACAAACCGTCTTCAACTTCTTCAAAAACCACATCTGCACGGAACGAATGCATTTTTGCAATGCAGCTCTTCCCCCACTCTCCATACTCACCGTTGTATTGCCAAGTGAGGCGTACGCCTTCGAACCATTTCCTGTGCCGTTCGAGTAGTCTGTAAAGGGAATGTCTGTAAAGGGATCTTCTTCGCAATAGCGTTGCCAACGTTGATCCCACAATGCGTAGTAGAACATCATTTCGAGTTCAGAACGATTACATGTACGAATCAAGCGGCACGCTTTGTACAAGTAGTTGAAATAAATCTCACTGCATCCCTCCAAAAACTATTGGATGTGAAAAGTATTGACCTCGCATTGGCGGTGGAGGGGAAATCTCGAGGAATGTTTGCATCGAAATAGACTAGAGGTTTGGTCAGCGCCATACTCGAGGTCAGAAACCCCAAAAATCGGTTTCTTCTTCACGTTGCAGCACATTCTCACTTCTTGTACAGCTTCAAAACGTCGTTTAATGCGTGAAACAAGTTTCGAAATGAGTCCTTTCAGAAAGCTCCTAAAAGCTGTGGTTTTGTCGACATTCAGGTTTCTTTGTCCTGAATCGAACGGCATGCTCTGCCGTCGCACGTACACCACGGAGTGGTCGCCTGTACATATTTCAGCTGACCGAGTGTGACAGAAGAGGCAAAAGCTCAAGCTGTGTGAAAGACTTACACGCTCCCAGGGTTGCGCGCTCGTCGACAGGCTTATAGCTGCCCAAATAGTCGTCCATTAAAGTGCTAGACACCGTGGAGCATCCCTTTCACGGCGATCGGTTGCAAATGGCACTTTAGTCTCAATGATCGACGGTAAACTTCTGAAAGGATCGTGGTTAGGACGGGACAGCAGCTAGGCCTCGAATCAACTTCACGATGGATCATAGGCGACAAGTCACAGACAGCGGAACGGTTGTGCTGTCTGCTGTCAGCAGGACAGGGGCATTCAGAGGAATTGGGACGAAACATGTTAGAGAGACTTCAACGGCATGTCCAATGCTCAAACCGCTAAGTGCACTGCGAGACTTCCCAATAATTCCTACTGAATTCCCTCTAAAACCCTTTTGAGATGGTCGCTAGAGGGAGGTGCCCCATTACAGAGAGGGTAGAGAGGGTGGAAACGACGGAAATACTGCAAACGGCGTTTCCTTTTCTCCTTGCGCGGTGTCGACCTGTCGGTCTCCAGCTTGCCGGTGTTTCTTCTTCTCCAAAGTGCCCTGTCAGCGACCTCATCCATTAAACGCGATGGCACTAAAATTCAGGTACTCGGCATCATGCAATGCTGAGCACACAATAGGGTTCAGAAAGTCTGCCCTTGCGTATGGTTCTCTCTCCGGTGACTTCAAAATGGTTTCAGACAGAGACGGATATATGTATGGCAGGTTTGCGCACATGCTGACGCTTATGATTAAAAATTCCGTTATGGAACCCTTTCTTGTCGAATACCATGCGCCCCTCCTCTCACATCCCTCTCATCACCTCTCCGAACTGTTGTCTCCTGCAGAGCGATCGCCTGAAATTTGATGCAGCTTGCAGCGTCCAGAAAGTGGTGAAGTGTGGCGATCACTCCGACCTGCTGGGAGTGATTTTAGACGGCAGGATCGACGCAGGAAACGAGCTCTATATTGCGTGCTGCCTGTTTGACCGCGGCCTATAACGAACTAGATTCAGTATGACCCACATGCCCTCACACCCCTACATAGCGAAAGCCAAACCAGGTACTGTGGCTGGTTTCGTGCCAGGTTGATAAGCAGCTTCGTATTGAACATTCGGTTAAGGACACTCTACGCAAAGTGCTGCGGTTCAGGCCCAGTTGGGCTTCGAAGCAAATGTAGGCCTCGGATGCACTCTAAGGATGAGTTTTTGGCCCTGCCACAGCAGAGGTACCGTCAGAAGACGCTGTCGTTGCCGCAGGTGACCTCAACGGCCATATTGGGGCTTCGAAAGATAGTTACAGCTGTCACGGCGGTTTTGGATATGAATCACGTTACGCTGATGGTGAGCGAATCTTTGCGTATGCGAACTCGCATAACCTCATCATTGCGAACACTGTATTCGAAAGCCTGACTCCCATCTTGTGCCTTTTTTTATGGCGGGAGTACCAAGACACATATCGACTCCATCCTCGAAGGCTGGTCACGGACGCGAAGGTTCTGCCATACGAGACTGGCTCTACACAGCACCGTCCGCTGATATATAACTCTTAATGTCGGGCACACTCGGCATCTGCTTTTGAGCGCCAAAAACGGGGCGGAGCGAGGCTCGGCGAGTGACCGAGCTCACTCCTTGGGCCTCTGTCATATCACCACTCACCCCGAGCGACGCCTAATGATATGCTCCCATATCGATCGGGCGGCGCGATGGAATCGATATGGGTGCATATCATTAGGCGTCGCTCGGGGTGAGCGATGGAATGACATAGGCCTAAATGGGCCTTGGAGCGTCGCTGCCGAGCGTCACTCCGCCGTTGACGCCGAGCGGCAAATGTGAAGCGAAGAGTGCCATCAGCGAGGTGTGCCCCCCCCCTGACCCAGAGACACGCACTCTAGGGGGGCTAAAAAAGTATTGACGCACTAAACGTAAACGTTAGGAATAACAACACATTATAAAATTTAACAAGTTTATATACAAAATGTCAACAATGATCTAGCAAACAGAATAGCATCAATTGTATTTCATATGGACTTCTTTGCTTTGAATGCAGGGGCGAAGACGAGGAGGAAAGGCATCGAAAGTAGTCCACCTCGATTTCGTTCTATGCCTTGACCTTCACTGACTTCATACGTTTGTGCATTCAACATGTAAAAGTGTTACATACTCTTCAAGGACCTCCAAAGTGCTAATTCCGGCGGAAGGCTCGCTGCAAGGGACGCGCATCCGGCCAGTAGCATGGTTTGTGCATTAATCACAAGCGCCTCTCGTTTTCGTGGATACAGGAGTGGAGATAAATCGGTAGAACTATCTGTATTGATGCCCTAAAGAAGCAACTGGTTCCTTGGCTCCAATCCCACCTCGAGAGTAAGCCGCATGTCTTCCAGCAGGATTATACTCCTGCGCAGAGTCGGGGATTGTTCAGTACTGGTGCCGCGCCAACTTGAAGGACTTCATTTCGGCAGAGGAATGACCTCTGTATAGACCGGATTTTAATCTGCTGAATTACTCTATATAGGAGGTTTTGGAGACCAAGGCTTGCACTACTTCCCGAGAAAGTATGAAGTCAGTGAACGAAGATCTGATCAAAGCATGGAACGAAATCGACGTCGACTACTTGCGGCGCATGGTCGATGCGTTTCCTCGGCGTCTTCGCTGCATTCGCAGCAAAGAAGTCCATATGAAATACAATTGATGCTATTCTGATCGCTAGATCATTGATGACACTTTGTATATAAACTTGTTAAATTTTATAATGTGCTGTTATTTCTAACGTTTTCGTTTAGTGCGTCAATACCTTTTACGCTGCCCTATCTTTCATCATTGGAGCTGCGTCAAGCAGCGTGAGTGTGCCCATCCCTTTAAGGTCGCCCCTCCGAGGCTGAGGCATGTCGTGCGATCCGGACAACCGAGAATCAAGTGGTGGCAGTTGAAGGAAAACGCAGTAGCTCTTGTTCCTCGTATTCGGTTACCGACATTGACAACCGTAGATGAAGCATAGGAAGGTGCCACCGATACAATATTACAAGCTGCACGTTTTGAACTAGGCATAACAAAACCTGGGCGCAGCAAGATCGAGAAGCAGGTACGGCTGTGGACTAACGACGTTAGAGAAACAGTCCGAGAGAATAAAAGATTAAATCACTGCGCGATAGCGTATATACCAGGAGGAGAAGAAAGCGGCTAAGAATGCCGTAGCCGTCGCAAAAGCCGCTCATTATGATGAGCATAAAGGGGCAAGTGAGACACGTGATGGTGAATGACATCCAGAAATTTTGGTTATCAACGATGAGAACGGTCATCTACTGACGAACAGCAAGAAGGCTATGAAACGACGGCATGTCTACTTCGGAGAATTTCGGCTGTAGAGTTTGCTCATCCCCCTATTCCTTGCGTCCCTCCCGTGCAGAAAATCACTGTGTGGGAGAAAGGAAGCGGCTTTTAAGAAGATGAAGCCGGGCAAAGCAACAGGTCCCGACGACATAGCTGCCGACACATGGACGTTGAAGTGCTGGAACCGTTCTGAGTGGCTAACAAAGTTTTTCAACCAGGTTTTACGGAAAAGAAGGTATCTGGTAGTTCGCAGAAAAGCACGGCGATGCCAATTTGGAAGAAGAAGGGCAATCCTGAAGACTATACAAATTACTCAATTCGCATGCTCTCGCACAACATGAAAATCTTCAATCGAATTGTGGATGGACGTATTCGCGATATCGTTGGCCTTCCACCAACCAATTTTGGCTTCTGCTGTGGCACCATCGATGCCATACATGCTGCTCCTCTTTTGGTAGAAAAACACCGTGAAATGCATAAACCGCTGCACCTAGCTTTTCTCAACTTGGAGAAAACATTAGATCGTGTACCGCGTGAGATGATATGGTATGCCTCGTTAACCTTCCATCAAGCACGGTGCTTCTCAAGACCTTCTGGAGTGGGTGCGCATAATTTACTTTTGGTTGGCTCATTTTTATCAAGTTCCGCGTAGACACGTAGACATTAATCACCAAATGTCGATGAGATCGATGAGGCTTCCGTTTTGAGACAGCGTGGGGCAAAGAAAAGAGCTCCCGTATGATGTGCGTCAGTTTGCAACTGGGCTCTCGCACACTACCCAGTGACAACATTGTTTGTTTGCTAACGTTGTTGACAATGTCAATCGTCTCGTTTTTTGAATTATCGAAATTCTGTGAGAGAATCCCAACACGCATCATAGCACTCTTCGGTCTTTTCATTAGGACCTAGTCTAAGCTCCCAACCCCCTCCCCTCCCCTAGAAGAAATCCAGCAAATAAAGAAACGCTGTTACAAAAGAAATTTGGTGACCATGCATGATATAGACTTTCTTTGTGAAACTGGATATTGTGCTGTATGTATTTTCAAACAGCACAATTCACATTATTTACGGCACCGAAACTCCACGTAGTTTTTTTAGCCTTCTATTTGGTATCAATAAATGGCCTTAGAATTGAAAAGCTTGTGGTGCGCATCATCGATATTTGGTGACCAACTGTTTACGCGGTACTTGGTAAAAAATGAGCCAACCAAGAGTAAAGTATGCGCACCCACACGATAAGCTCTTGAGGAACACCGTGCTTGATGGAAGGTGAACGAGGCGCACCATATCACCTCACGGGGTACACGATCAAATGTTTTCTCTAATTCGATAAAAGCTGGATGCAGCGATTTCTGCATTTCGCGATGTTTCTCTACCAAAAGACGAGCAGCGTCGATGGTGCCACAGCCTGCTGCGAAGCCACATTGGTTGGTGGAAGGTGAACGGTGTCGCGACTACGTGCATCCACAATTCGATTGAATATTGTGCGAGAGCAAGCGAATTGGGCAATTCGTACAGTCCTCAGGATTGCCTTTCTTCTTCCATAACGGGATCGTCGGGCTTTCCTTCCAAATACCTGCCATCCTCTTTTGATCAACAACCTGGTGGAAAAACTTCGTTAGCTTCTGTACTCAGATCGACTCCAGCACTTCAACGTCCACGTCCATATGTCTACCGCCATGTCGTCGGGACCTGTTGCTTTGCCCGGCTTCATCTTCTTCAAAGCCGCTTCCTTTCTCCCCCCATAGTGATTTTCTGCACAGAAGCGTGCGTAGGAGAGACGCAAGGAATAGGGGGATGAGCAAACTCCACAGCCGAAATTCTCTCGAAGTAGACATGCCGTCGTCTCATAGCCTTCTTGCGGTTCATCAGTAGATGACCTTTCTCATTGTTGATACCAGGGGTGCACACGAGGTTATATGCGTTAAATTTTCGTTAAACATCCGGAAAATCGTTAAACTTCGATAAAAATATAACTAGCTGTAAATGGAAAGATCAGGGGCCGGATTCATGAACGTGCCGGAGGTAAATTCTACCCCCACTTACCTCAACGGCCTTTTTGCCCGTCACTTTCTCCGAACTTACCTCCGTTTTCTGATTCATGACCGCCAAGGCGAGGGTTTTGCTCCGCGGCCAATTTCTGACCCAATGTGCATGCCTCCGCTGGCCCGCTGCCATCAGCTAACAGTGAAACCAAGCAGTCACACTTGCTGCTGGGACGTCGCTGGCACCGACACTAACAGCATCGTATTTAGGGAAATAAAATGTGAAATGTGGGGTTGGGCGAGGGGGGAGGGAGGGAGGAAGAGGGGTGGAAACTAGTAGCATAGCAGTAAGTACAGAAACAGTAATAAATGTGGGCCTACATGACTAATAATGCGTGCCATCCAGTAGCCTCCATAGACAACATATGCCAAGGAGGGCTAAGGTGGTGGACTAGGCTCATGGTGGCCCAAGCCGACCCACAATGCCACTAAAGGAAGCAATTCGCTTAAAAATAAGTGGCATTGTGGGCCGCCATGGTCCACAGAGCCCAAAAAATCATGGAATGCAAGCCTAATAGAGAAAAACAAAAGGTAAGACAAAACTAGGCGCCCCTGCCAGGCATTGAATTTGCGGCTGGCGGCCAACTCAGAGCTGGCTAAGGGCCAGCGGAGGCATGCATTGGGTCAGAAGTTGGCCGCGGAGCAAAACCCTCGCCTTGGAGGTAAATGTTCCCCGACGCGCTGACAGGGTAGCATTTACCCCGACACTTACCATTTTTCCCGCCGCGCGTTCATGAATCGCACGTAAGTGGGGAGTGGGGGTAAATTTCGCACTTACCCGCCGGTAAATCGTTCATGAATCCGGGCCTGGAATAGAACATTCAAGGTAAACGTCATATGTTACACCCTCAACAGGTCAACAACTGAAGTTCAAGGATTGGGGTGTGACACTATGTACAATGCAAAACAAACATTTACCTCTCAACAAAGTGTGGACAGCGAAGTGAACTCCAAATAAACTGGCTCTCATTAGCAAATCATCTTCAGGGTGTGGAAGAACAGGTACCGAATTATCAATCAAGAGAAGTTACTTAGTATTCTGGCGCCTGCATCGCACCGGCAAAGCATCTTGAAATGTAGGTTAGAATAAAGCCTATGTTATACTTCGGCGACGCTGTTGTCGGCGACGTCAGCCATAGTGTTGAGCGGGTACTACGCAGTGCGTAGCAGCCCACGCAACATTGTCTCCGACGTCCTCGACAACAGCGTCGCCGAAGTATAACATGGGCTTACACACATAGTCCTCACTTTCCTAGTTCTGTGCGAAACCTTTTTGCTTGACTGTTCGACGAATGTAGAATCTCGATGCGAGCATCAGCCCGCTAGTGCAGAAAGAATTAATAAAATACGACCAAAAGCCTACCAGTGTTAACACGTGGACGAACGCGCGATTTTTACGTGCCTGATGCGTGGGGCCAATCGATTTTTTGCAACCCCGGGACCCTCACACGACATCGTGCCGCACGGCCCCAGGCGGTCGCCGACGTGTTGACGTTTAGAAAAAGTTGCTTTACAGAATTTTCTTTAATTTCGTTTTTGTCAAATCATTTAGAACACGTCCGACGTCTGAAAACATATCTTTATCTTCTCTTCGAGTTCTTCAGGTAGCAAGCAAACGTATTCTGGGACGAGCAGCACCAAATAGGGATAGGCACACCTTACATGGGGGTCAGACCAGTATCCTTGTGAATCCGTTGAAGTGCTTGGCGGCTCAGCGAAAAACTTTCTAGGTCCAAAATTCACCTGTATCACCCGTATCACCTGTCGTCCCGCTGGTCATCGACTTGCTCAGCGGGCGCCAGCAGCGTCTCGTCCCTGTCGCGTGCCAGAGTGGTCCAATGGATCCTCCTCGCGGGGCACGAAGAGCTTCATAGCAGTCGTTCAGGGGTTTCACGAAGAAGTCCGACCAACGCGTTGGTGGGCGTCCTGGTGTTCTCTTGACATCCCGCGGAATCCAGTCTGTGACGGCTCTCGTCCAGCGGGTGTCTGCGAAGCGCATTACGTGGCCGGCCCACCTGATTTTCGACAACTTGGCCCACGCGACAGCGTCTCTGATCTTCGAACGTCGGCGAAGCTCGGAACTCCGGAGGCCTTGTCTCACTTGCGTGTTTCACGCTGCGCGACGCTGATCGCGTGTTCATCCTGCTTTCGTAATCGAATAGGTGGGCACGGAGTCGGGCGTTCTTCGTCTTCTTCGCGACTTCTTCGACGCTCCTGAAAGATCCCCAAGCCGCTCGTTTCCTCCTGCTCAGCTCCGACGCTAGGTCGTTGGCCATATTGACTTCGCGACCCAGATACACGTAGCTGGAGCACTCGCAGATGTTCGTTCCGTTGAGCGAGAATGGGGCATCAGAAACTTGTCCGTTCCTCATGAACATCGTCTTCGTAAGATTCAGCTGCAGTCCAACGTTCCCACATACATGATCGAAGTCGGCCAGCATTCGCTCCGCCTGTCTTATGCTCGGTGTTATGTTACGACGTCGTCAGCGAAGCGATGGTGCAGCTGCCGGCCACTCCCATGTCCTCCCATTCTAGTTCGCGCATGACGTTTTCGAGAGTGGTGCTGAAGAGCTTCGGGGATACGGTATCACCCTGCCGAACCCCTCTCTTTACGTCGATGACGACGTCGTTGTAGAATGGTGAGATCTTGGTCGTAAATCCACTGTACAGCTCACGTAGGACTCTGATGTACTGAGTAGGAACACCCTAGTGAGCAGGTCTTCGAGGACCGCTTCAGTCTCGACGGAGTCGACTGCCTTCTACAGGTCGATGAACGTAAATCACAGCGGCAGCTTGTACTCTCGCGAGACTTCGATGAGCTTCTTAATGGTGTGTATGTGGTCGATCGTGCTGAATCCTCTCCGAAATCCTGCTTGTTCGCGTGGCTGTTCTTCGTCCAGCGTTCTGCTAATCCTATTCAGGATCACTCGAGTGAACTGTTTGTAGACTACGGACAACAGGCAGATCGGGCGGTAGTTGCCAATGTCGTGCACGTCTCCCTTCTTGTAGAGCAAGGTGGACATGCTGGTCTTCCACTGAGATGGATCCTTGCACACCGAAAGGTAGCGTGTGAAGAGCCGCCGGGTGTGGATGAGCGCTGGCGGAAAGTTCTTTAGGCGTTCGGACTTGATCCTGTCGGGACCAGGTGCTATACGTTTCTTCACCAACGGGATATTGTGTCAGATATTGCAAGGGAGAACAGAGGGGACGGCGAATCCATCTTGCGGAAGATGACATGAGGGCAGGTTGACGTGGCTATCGAAGAGATCGGAGTAGAAGTCGTGGATGACCGTCTCCATGGTCCTTCTGGAAGAGGTGACGGTTCCGTCAGGAAGTCGGAGAGCGATCATCTTGGTTCTGAAGTTGGCGAAGTTCCGGCGGGCATTGCGGATGCTCAACCCTGCCTCTGCTGCTTCAGCCAACACTTCCGCCCTTCTCTCCTTAAAGCCCTCCGCACACTTTTGCGGCAACGCGGCCGCCCTATCTTTAAGCATGGGGCAGAGACGCAGAGTCGCCGCGCGAGGCGAAACTAACGCGGCAGATGCGTCAGGCGCGGTGCCGCCTACGCGGCAGTCGCGGTGACAGCGGCAGTAATCCTTTAAGGCATTGTTGCCGCATTGCCGCGTTGGTGATTGAGCGAGCGGGAGGGGTGCGGCGTGAACTCTAGAACGCGGCAGTAGAAGCCGCGTACGCGGCTGTTTTGACCTCTGCCGCGTACGCGGCTGTCGCAAAAGTGTGCGGAGGGCTTAAGATCCTCCTTTATCGCCGCTCTGCCTAGCTCCGCAAGCTCGGACGTCAGTTGGTAGTTGCCTGACGCTCGTGCTGCTCCACGCTGGCGTATCAGCTCGAGAGTTTCCGGAGACAGGCGTCTCTTGGTGGTCTTCAAGCTCTCGGCTCACTTAGCACTATCGCGGAGATGGTGCACGAAGTGGTCGTATTCCTCGTCGATGTTGTCCATAACGGTATCTTCCCAAACGCTGGCGAGAGAGGTGTAGAGATCCCAGATAACGGCCGCCATAGGACTCCTCATCTTGAAGTTCGCGACCTTCTATCCTTGACGCGAAAAGGGAAACCTTGCGCGAAGGAGGCGGTGGTCCGATCCCGTGTAGAACTTGGGGACAACGGAGACGTCGGTCAGGCAATACTTGCGATTGAAGATGATGTGGTCGATCTCGTTGTGGAACTGGCCACCGGGGGATTCTCAGGTCTATCGTAGAGAGGGATGCTTCTGGAACTGTGAGTTTCCATGGATGGTGTTGGTCGACATGATAAACTCAGACAGCCTTTCACCTTGCTCGTTCCACTCCAAACCGTGGGTTCCGATGTGAAGTTCTTCCGGCGACCTTCGCGGTCCGATCTTGTCGTTGAAGTCGCCGAAGATCACTTTGTAGAAGGTGTGATCTTCCTTAACACATTCGCGACAAGAGTGTTCTCGCGCACAATGCGCGCGACGGCCCGCTGCCTTGTTGGCGCGCGCGGGTGCCCGCACATTTGTGTGGACATCGTCCCTCGCGAGGTGTTACTTTCTGGAAGTAAATTTCAATCGATCTTTGGAAGAAGATCTGGACATTGGTTTGTTACTATAATTTGGGAATTTGAAAGGAAAATCGAACAAAAACATCAAAAAAAGAAGTTCTTCCCAAAAATTCCCGTCCACACATATGAGTGGACACCGTCCGTCGCGCCCTCTTCGCTGTCCACTCATATGTGTGGACATTGTCGCGAATGAGTTAAGACACCAACGCCGCCTACTCCCCTGATGTCGCACGTTCCGAGGAACAGATCTTCTCCGGAGTCGTAGGCGGCGTGTATGGGTGGCGTCTTCTCGTCTCGGTCAGTCCGATGACGTCGTACTTGATCTTCCTGGCTTGCATCATCAGGTCCTCGACGGATGCTTCCGATGCAAGCGTGCGGGCGTTGTAAGTACAGATCGTCATCCTAGTCCTTCTCAATTTGCGCAGCCTGGTTAGGCCCTGAGATTTTAGCAGCCTCTCCGTACTCGTCCTTCCCATCGCTGCAGAAATGGGGGCTCCTTCGAGGTCAGGGGAATGAGGCCTGCTGTTTTTGACTGGATTACACATGGTAGCATGTGCAGTCGAAGAACTCCGGGCATCCAGCCAGACTGCCCAAAGGGACGGGGCGATACTTTTTAAGGCGGGCTCGAATTGCCTTACACGTACTCCCGGTCTACCGAGTGCAAGCATTTGGCCCAGTCGACGCAGTTACAATCCGCACAGTCACGGACACATCCACGCACACTGTGCATGAACATGCCGCTCCCACGCACAAGGAACGCGTCGACCCGACACAGCAGGAGCAAGGAGTCCATCCCCTGCATCCCACCTGCGTCTCTGGGCAGTACATGGTCGCATTTGGTTCGCGTTTAATTCCCCTATCCACCACCCGGGGACGCGCCACGTGGCCCTGCGACAAGCGGCCCGAGATCCCTCTTAACAAGAGAGCCCGAAGGCTCTCTATCGAGGGAGATCCGTGGAGGTCCTAAATTATTTCCAAAAATTCACATGCGTTATAGAAGATATGAAAACAGCATGAAAACATTAAAATATTCTCGCTGACTTTGAAAGTTTCTCAGGAGCACCCCTGATCGGGGGGGGGGGGGGGGTAAAGTCTGCAATATTAGGGAACACTAAGGGCAAGAGTGATAAACTTACCGAGAGAACAGTCCATCATAAATTCCGCTAAATTTCTAAAAATTTCCGTTAAGTCGTTAAAGCAGATTTCACCGAAAAATGCCGTTAATTCGTTAAATTCGTTAAATCGTTAACCGGCAAATATGCACCCCTGGTTGATACCCAGAATTTCTCGATCTTCCCAGTCTGACGATGACGTTAAAAATTTTCCTACCAAAACCCACCCCTGCCTGATCTGATACCCGATCGCGGCTGCACGCTCACAGTGGTGTCGTGAGTGGCCTGTATTGGCACAAGGGACGAGCGGATTGACCGTTATCCGTTATCCGGTTTCCGGCGGGTTTTGATCTATCCGTTTTGCTGTTCTTTATCCGGAAATTTTTGGACGGATAACGAGCAATAAAATTCTGCTCCCTTATGACTACTTACGAGGGAGTTCGTTTTGCTACGAGTCACAGGGTGGTCCAAAAATGGCAAAAAATGGTATCGATTCAGGGCGGGCTGATAAGGCAAAATGACACCTGGAATGGCCCTGTCGTGCTCTGAACTTAGCTTACAAAAGGTTTGGAGCTCAAACTAAAGTTAGATGATAGTAGTATGTTAATTTCCGACGACTCCCAGACGGAGCTGCAGTGTGCATTCAAGTGATTCATTCGCAACGGTGCTGGTAAGGACTGGATGGCTAAGCGGATAGCGAGGCGGACTTACGGAGAGGGGTCGAGGGTTCGATTTCAGGGGTGCCCATGCAATTTGCTCTGTAGAGTGCTCCCATTTTCGCAAATAAAAGGACATTTTGGCCTCGGTAGGCTACCTTCTTCGCGTCCTAAGCCCGCTTTCAACCTGTTGTCAGACGTGGAAGAAGCTGGTTTTGTTGTGTGGAACAATATCGTTCGTCCAATAAACGATGCTTGTCTCGCTGAGGGAGGTTCTGGTAGATGCTATCCCCATATGACCTCTTTGGTATGTTCTCGATTACCTTTGAAAGTGTTTCTCACTGTCACCTCATTCGTGAACACGATCGACTAGCATTGATCAATGTGTGCTCATTGTTCTTCGGATTTCTATGCAGACTGCTTTTTATGCTTTTCGCAACATTCACTATTTCAGGTAACTGTTACCAACTACTGCACATTTTATCCACTTTGGTGATTTGTCGTCTTGAGACGGGAGACGGGTCGGGGCATAGCAGATAGGAGCACTTGCACTCACTCCCTCGACTCCAGAGATCGAAAAAAATATTTCCTCCAAAATTCATCTCTAGGGTTATTTGGGATGCAGATCACCAACCTGGCAAGCAATTTCGGTGAAACGATAGATTATAGAAGGTTACTATGGGTATGTGTATGCAAAGGAGTGATCGCAAAATAATCGGCACTGCTGCCTTTCACGACTCCAAAGGTCGAGGAGAGGTCGAAAGAAACAATTTCGCTCAAACATCGCCCAAGGGGGGGGGGGGAGTTATTTGTGGTACTGATCACGGTTACGATATCTATTTTTAAGTTTTGGTCGATTACGATAGGTTGCTGTAGATATGGGTGACTAAATCTGTCTGCGTTAATAGAATCGCTTTCCTTGACTTTAAGATGCAAAGTGGTGCAAGAAAAGCGAAAATTTAGAATAAGATGACAGGTTCGTGGTCAGCGGCTTAAATAATCCCCATATGTGAAGTCAGGGCGAAATCGGTGGTCATGACCTCACCGTTATTCACTGCTACCCAATAATACAGTACCCTACCGAAGCCAAAATTTACTTTTTCTTGTAAAGACCTGTGGGAAAAGACCACTTAGCAAATCCCTAACCCCATCCGGAATCGAACCCCTTCCCCCGCCCACATGTGCGCCGCGCTATCTGTCCACTCGGTCATCCGGTCGCCGCTACCACCGTTGCAATTGAATCAATTGAGTGTACACTGCAGCTTCGTCTAGGAATCGTCGTAAATTATCATATTACTATAACCAAACTTCAATGCGAGCTCTAAAACTGTTGTAGGTCGAGTTCTGAACGCAACAGGGCCAATCCAGGTGTCACTTTTGCTTTATCAGCCCTCCCTGAAGAGATACCGCTTTTTGCCATTTTTGGACCACCCAGTGGCCCATAGCAAAAACGTCTGTGATCCTCGTCCGATGCCTTACTACACCAGATAGGTCTCGTTCAGAATCTCCGGACCGGGTTCATCCTCGTAAGGCGAAAACTTTGCAATACTCACGCAGAAATCCTGCTGCTAAAGCTTCCAAACCTTTTATTAAAATTCCGCGAACTTGAAGACGCAAACGCAAGCACGACCATTAAAAAGCACGGATCAATCTCTGGGCAGCGTTCAGTCCTGCTCAACAATCTTTTGCCTCACTTAAAAGGAATTGGATGCTTTCGCGGATTCTCCCCAGAAATTACCGTTCTTCTTCTTCTTCAGCATCTGTCCCGCTTCGTAGCGGGGCCCGCTATTCTGGTGTCACGACGCCACCTCTCCCGATCCAGCGCTAGATCAGGGTGGACACCAGCAACCTTCAAGCCCATATGTAAGATGTCAGACCAGCGTTGATTCGGACGCCCTCTAGGCCGCTTTCCTACCACCTCGAACTTAAGGCCTATCTTGCGGGCGCTATCTTCCTTTTCACGCAGAACGTGGCCGTACCGTCGCAAGCGAGCTTCGCGCATCTTGTCCGCTATCGGCGCGACACCGAACGTCTGCCGAATGACATCGTTTCGGATGCGGTCCAGGCGCGTGACTCCAGCCGTCCAGCGCAGCATCTTCGTCTCCATAACGCTGAGGTGCGTTTCAACCTCCTTGGTCGCAGGCCAACACTCAGCACCGTACATCGCTACCGGCCGGACAACAGTTCTATATATTTTTTACTTCAAGCGCTCTGGTATCTTCCTATCGCAGAGCACGCCAGTCAACGAGCGCCATTTGGACCAAGCTGCACTCACGCGTGAGTTCACTTCAGTCATCAGATTGCCATCAGATGCTACTGCTGATCCCAGGTACTTAAAGACCGAAGTGCGTGGGAACTCGATGGCGTTAGGCTTGATGGAGCTGGACTCTTTAACGTCCGTCGTTAGATACTCGGTCTTCTTCACGTTCAATCTGAGTCCAAAACACTCCAAGCGATCACACCAAGCTTGCACCTCTCGCTCGAGTTCACCTTTATTTTCGCTAGCGAGCATTACGTCATCAGCGTAAAGCAGTGTCCAGGAGACTGGCTTCTGAAGATCTCGTGTAATGGCGTCCATGACGACAACAAAGAGGAGTGGGGAAAGCGCAGAACCCTGGTGCACCCTGACAGAGATGGGGAACACCATCGAGGTTCCGGCTTCAGCTTGAACTCTACTCTTTGGGGAAGAGTAGAGGATTCGCACCCATTCTATGAGCTCTTGAGAAACTCCATGTCGTCGCAGAGTGTACCATATCAATTCACGCGGTACGCGGTCAAAGGCCTTCTCTAGGTCGAGGAAGGCGATATGCACTGGCTTCTGTTTCTCGCGATGCTTCTCTAGCAGGAGGCGGGCGGCATGTATAGCATGTATCAATGGTGCCACAGCCAGCTACGAAACCGCACTGATTGCTGGAAAGCTGGACGATGTCACGAATTCGTCCGTCGACAATTCGCTCAAAGATCTTCTTACTGTGCGAGAGCGAGCGAATCGGACGGTAATTGGAGCAGTCTGCAGGACTGCCCTTCTTCTTCCAAATCGGAATCGTCGTGCTTTGGCGCCAACACTCACCAGGGGATGCCGTCAGCTTCCCATGGAACTTCTGATTGAGACCTATATCACGTGAAAGACCTCGAGACCCTGATCACAGAATAATAAAGAATAGACCAAATTTGCTAAATGAATCACCTAAGCGAGTTATGGCCGGCGGAAGCCGGATGTCTTCCATGTGTTAGGCGCGCTCAATCAGCGTTGGGCGCAGTATTGCGCGGAAATCAGCGGTTCGGCTCTCAACGCCGCCAGCAGCGCCGGTGGCGCAGTGGTAGAGTGCTCGCTCCGAAAAATAAGGTTCTTTGGTTCGGTTCCCGCCGCTGACGGGTTTTTTGCATTTTGTGATCTATCTTCGACGAGGACCTATAATCTCATTTTTAGCACATTTTTGAGCGAACGGCTAAAAAATTAAAAATAAAATCAAAAATCAACAAAACTTAATAAACATAATAAATAAAAAATAAAGGCATTATTTAAAAGTTCCGACTTCACCGACACGACTTCGGTCGAAAGAAAATTTTCGCTGAAACTTCGTCTAGGGGGGTTATTTGGGGTGCTGATCATGAATCTGACATCCGCTTTTCACGATTCAGTCGGAGACCACCCATACCTTTAACAAGGGTGGCCCAGGCAGAGTCACCGATTTCGTTGAAACTTCGTCTAGGGGGGTTATTTGGTGCGCTGATCACGAATCTGACATCCGTTTTTCACGATTCGGTCGGAGACCACCCATACCGTTGCTACAACCGTTCGGCCGAAGTCCTGTCGGTGGAGTCGGAACTTTTAACTAGTGCCTTTACTTTTTATTTATTATGTTTATTAAGTTTTGTTGATTTTTGGTTTTATTTTTAATTTTTATTTTGTTTTGATTTGAATTTCTGACTTGCTTCACGTCATGAATAAAACATTTTACCTGAAACACGTTTCCGTCTTCCAATAGACGTAAATGCAAGTCACCGCTAGCCGTTCGCTCAAAAATGTGCTAGAAATGAGATTTTAGGTCCTCGTAGAAGATAGATCACAAAATGCAAAAAACCCGTCAGCGGCGGGAACCGAACCAATGAACGCAATCCTTTGGAGCGAGCACTCTACCACCGCGCCGCCGCCGCTGCTGACGATGCTGAGAGCCGAACCGCTGATTTCCGCGCAATACTGCACCCAACGCTGATTGAGCGCGCCTAACACACGGAAGACATCGCGGCTTCCGCCGGCCATAACTCGCTTAGGAGATCCATTTAGCAAATTTGGTCGACATATCTGTGATCAGCGTCTCGAGCTCTTTCACACGATATAGGTCTCAATCCGAAGTTCCATGGGAAGCTGACGGCATTCCCTGGTCAGGCACCTTCTTCTCCGCCACAACCTGGTTAAAGGACTGCGCCAACCACTCAGTAGGGTACCACAACTTTGACTTCCACAGATCAGCTGCCACGTCGTCGGGCCCAGTCGCTTTGCCTGGCCTCATCTTCCTCAGAGCCACTTCTGTCTCCTCCACGGTGATCTTGTGAACGGGACCGTGGACAGAAGCCACAGAAGGGATGGCCGGGTGAGGAAATTCCATAGTGGAAATTTCCTCAAAGTAATCACGCCATCGCTTCAGCGCCTTTTTGCGGTCTGTCAGAAGATGGCTGCTCTCGTCATTGATGCCAAAGAACTTTTCAATATTCTCGGTTTGGCGATGGCGGCTCTTATCAAGTCGGTACAGATACCGCTCACCATCTCACGATTCGAGCTTCTCGTTGACATCTCCATAATGAGTGGCTTTTGCAACAGCCACGGCCTTCTTTGCAGTTTTCCTCGCTTCTTGGTACTTGCGCCAGTTATCGGCTGTCTTGTCGCTGAAAAACACGTGATAGAGCGACTTCTTCTCTCGAACTTTTGCTTTCACGTCATCTGTCCACAGCCACGTCTGCTTTTCGACTTTGCGTCGTCCAGGCACCGTGATGCCGAGCTCCAACCTTGCAGCTTCACGTATCGCGACGGCAGCCTTCTTCCAAGTTTCGTCGACAGTCGTGACTGTCGGTAACCGCACGCGAGAAATCACAGCTGCTTCCTTCTCCCTCATTCACCACCACTTGATTCTCGGTGCACCGCATCGCTCGACCTGCTTCTGCCTTGGAGCGGCGATCTTTAGGGTGCAGATCAGCGGTCGGTGCTGTGGGGCAACCGTCTCATACGACACAACCTTCGCATCTGTGACAAGACTTCGGTCGCGATCCTTCACAAGGACGAAATCTATCTGAGACTTGGAGCTCCCACTATAGTATGAGATGGGGTGGGAGTCGCGTTTACGAAATACGGTGTTCACTATGGTGAGGTTATGGGATTCCGCATATTCAAGGATACGCTCACTATCAGCGTTACGCGACCCGTAACCGAATCCACCATGACAGCTGTACCCGTCTTTCGTCGCGCCGACGTATCCATTAAGGTCACCAGCGACTATGATGACATCTTTCGACGGCACCTCTGCTGTTTTCTCATCAAGCAGGCTCCAAAACTCATCCTTGGCTTGATCGGAGCAGCCAGTCTGCGGAGCATACGCAGAGAAGAAGTGGTAGAGTCGCTCCTTAGTGGCAACAACAATCTTCATCAATCTATCGTCAAAGCGTTCGACGCTTGCAATCGAGTCACGAAATCGTTCGGAGACGATGACTCCAACTCCACTGGTGGTCCTGGGACTTCCGCATAGAACGGCCTTGAAGCCTCGTCTTATGTCCCTTGACTTGCGGCAGGACCACTTCGTTTCCTGCACCGCACAGGGATCAACTCTTCTACGCTCCAGTGTCCCCAGAAATTACCGTTAATCGATGGAAATCGGCTGGGCAATCGATTCTGATGTGAACGCAATCGCAGATCCCCATGCTTATGTACTTCGTTCTCATCTCAAAGGTCAGGCAGCGCAAGTCGCGTGGCACGAAGCAGGGAGTATGTTTCAGGCCTGTACTACGAGATGGGTGAAGAGAGGCATACACGGATGCATGATCAGAGGACCGGACGGATTAACGTAAGTGCGGCAGGACTGCCCTCGCAATGTGTTTGATAACGACTCGTTGTTCCGCAGGAGTACGACATAAATTGCTTTGCACTCCGTACCTTCGGAGGACCAACTAGGCTTGAGATTTGGAAATCTTCTCCTAACATAAAGAGGGAAGACCGTTGCGTACTTTTGCCAACATGAACTATGCCTCACACCGATCAATCATCGACTTATTGGGCCGTTCGGAAAGCATCTGCCGAAGCACGGCACAGTTTCCAAACAACACAACTTTTAACTTCATTTTATTATTCAATGAAATAATTTCCATAGACTACATATCTTCCGCCAACGTTCCGTTCATGATTTCCTTGACTAACGTTCCGGCGACTTGGAGCAGCAGCATAATACCGCACACCGTCATATGGATGCTGTTGCGCCAGTTTCTCAAGTTCGTCTAGCGATATCGCTGTGGGTTGACCAGGCTGAGCCTCTTCTTCGACAGTGTGGTTGCCGAATTTGAAGCGTTGGAACCAGTCCGCGCACAGACCGCTCAGAAGGGCTTCACGGCCTGCTTCACTTTCACTTCACAGATTGCCTGACATACGTTTCAGTAGGTTTCAGCTGCGGAGTGGCCAGGTTCGATATCTAAAGGAGTACGCGTCGAGTATGGATAGACAGATCGGCCATTGTGCGGGCGGTGAAATAAGCAAGGAAGGCGGAGCCGGATCAAACAATCATGTTGTGCTCATCCAGTTGGATAGCTCCTTGCATAGTGCCTATGTGGTATACTCCCAGAACATTCCAGAAAAATCTGGTGTTGCAAAATTTTTGGCTGATACCCATAACTTTCTCAAATCCTATCGGATTTAGTCGAAGTTGAAACAAGCACAGTTTGATGAGTACACTTTTGCCAACGGGCCGCCAGTCGACTTATTCCATCAGCGAGAAATTAGGTTTTCGAGATTCGACAAAATCCACGAAAGCTGTTTTGGCTTGGTCCTGATTGGTGAAGGTCTTACCAGTGAGAAAGTTCTGAAACTGTTTGAAAAGGTGGTAGTCTGTAGGTGAGAGGTCTGGAGAATATGGCGGGTGAGGCAGAACTTCAACCCTTAATTCGTTCAATTTTCGAGCAGTGATCTGTGAGAAGCGTGGGAGGGCGTTATCGTGCAAAAGAATCGGGCCTCTTCTGTAGACCAATGCTGGCTGAAATTGACGCGGTTTCCGGTACATTTCGTCGATTTCCTTACAGTAGAAGTCTGCTGTGTTGGCCTGATGCCAGAAAGTTGTAATGGATCACACCAGCCGCCGACCACCACACAGTGACCATTACCTTTTTTTGGTGGAGGCTCGCCTTCGGAAAATGCCTAGGGAGTTCGTTGGCGTCCAACCACTGTCCGGAACGTTTCCTGTTATCACTCATAATCCACTTTTCATCACAAGTGATGATTCGATCCATAAACGAGTTAGTTTTGTTGCGTAAAAGTAGAGAAGAACAAATCTCGAAACGTGACAATTTCTGCCGCTCACTCAACTCGCGGGGTACCCACTTTTCGGGCTTTTTCCACCTTATCGAGGCGTTTCTAAACATCCGCAACACCAGTTTTACTGACGTCCAGCTCTTCCGCGATCCCGTGAACAGTTTGGGATGGTTCAGCTTCCACCAATTCCTTAAACTCGCTGTCCTAGTTCTAGTTCTAGATCGACTGCTACCGCGGGCTCGCCTACGAGGCTGAAATCTCCGGTCCGAAATTTACTGAACAACTGGCGCACAGTGCTTTCTCCAACACTACTAAGCCCCACACTCGATTGATTTGTCGAGCTGCCTCGGCTGCGGATTGTCCCAGTTGGAAGTTAAAATAAAATACCGTTCGGAATTGCTTCTTCGACATACTTCAATAAGCCGTTCAAGAACGAAATATAAAAGAACGTTGAAACAAACAAAGAACAAAAATAAAAGAACAAAAATTACTTAGTCAGATAGAGCGTTCTGTACAGAAAGTACATTAGTGCGCAGTGCAGGTTGAATTCTTACTTAATAACAGACGAATGAAAAATAGTAACACAGAACGCTGAGAACTTTCCGAACAACACAATATTTGCCAGACGGTGCGCGCTCTATTGACATGGGCGGGAGCAACGTCTAGTGGAAGCCATCTCCCAACAGAATTGCTGACAGAATCATGTGAAATGTGAAACCATCGAGACCGCTTGTTGGCAGATCTCGAGCGCGAAGGGCAAGGAGGAAAAGCGCTTAAAATCGCAGCGAAAGATGCAGAGGTCAAGCGCAGTACCGGAACGGACCTCACCAGGGAACGCCTTCAGCTTCCCATGGAGTTTCGGTACGAGCCCTATGCCTTGTGAAAGAGCTTGAAACGCTGAGTACAAGTATGCCCTCCAAATCTGCAAAATGGATCTCCAAAGCGAGTAGTGGCCGGTCAGAGACCGAGTTGGAGCGCTGCGAAATCAGCGCAGCCACTAGCAAGCTGCGGCGGCGGCGGCGCAGTGGTAGTGTTCTCGCCTTGATGGAGGACGGTGGAAGGTGTGGTCCCCGTCGATGGTGCTGTTTTCGCATTTTGCGACTTTCGTCGTCAGGGACACCCTTTCATCCTCGTTTCCAACCAATTTTTGAAGGTATGTAATAATTGTTGCTAGGAGTTGGTTCAAAAATCTGTTGGAGATGAGGTTAAAGGGTGTCTCTGGCGATAAGTCACAAAATGCAAGAACACCAGCATCTATCATCGCACCGAAACCTGCCACAGTCTCCCCGCAAGGCGAGAACACTACCACTGCGTCGCCGCCGCAACTTGCTGCTGCTGAGCTGATTACGCAACGCTCCGCCCATCGTTTCATCAGCGCAGGCGACATATAGCGAACTCGTACTTTCACTGGCCAGTACTCGTTTAGGGGATATTTAGCAAATTTGGGGGTATATTTATATTCAGCGTTTTAAGCTCTTTCGCATGGCATAGGTCTCGTCCCGAAGTTCCACGGGACGTTGAAGGCGTTCCCTGGTTAGAACCTGCTCGTTACACTGGTAGCTGGCCAATCTCTACTTTCCCTCACCCGTAGTCGACATCAAAGTCACCAGAAAGCGCCAATCAGTTGCTTCCTGACCAAAGTGCACCGTGACAAAGTCCAACAAGGTCAGAGAAAAAGCAGGCGACGTCGAGCTCGATGTGGTTGACGACACAACGTGAGGAATACGCATTTTGGCGCCAGACACACTTGAGATGGTGGAGAAGAAATTACAACGGCGCGACGAAGACAACGATGATCGTGGCGTAGGTGGTCGAGAGCAAAGCGTGGTGGTCGGCTTGCTGTCGGCTGAGAAATACGAGTGGGCGGGCATGCGACTGACACAGGCAGATAAGCGTCTGGGAGAAATTCAGGAGGGCGGTGCTGCTGGCAAATTTCGAAGAAGCACTTGAAGACTTGGACGGCCGCCGATCACGGGTCTATCACAATTTTCAAGTGCTACAATGTAGGGTGTGTTCGAAAACGTACGCTCTCTGAGCGACTGCAGGTCTAACTGGTTTAGCTTTTGGCTCACTCAAGGCGAAGATATACAGAACGACTCAAAGATCAAGTCAAGAAAAATAAATCAAAAGTCAAGTGATACTATCAAAAAACAAACCATTCCACCCCTTCAAGCGACCCATCCTTTAAAAAAGCAACGAAGCGAAGCAGTGTACGTTTCGGACGAAGTTGTCCTTTTTGTCGGCTAGCTGTGTTGCTTCTGGAAAGGCAACACCCACCGCTTAGGATTGTCCTAAGAGATCTAGAGCAGCATTGCGGTCCCAGAGTAAATCGGACAAATGACGTGGAGACGGATATGCGGTTACTCGCCCCATAAAATAGCGGTGTAATACGCGCGTCCACAATGTCGAAAGCGCTTTACACTGTTTCTTCATTCTCTTGCCTATCTTCGTAACTAGAGCCTTGTTTTTTCACCAGGAAATTGCTCGTTAATTTTCATCCAATTTCCGAATGTCAATAGGCGCATGCATGGCTGGCTCGAGGTAATTTGGTGAGCCCGCATGTGTTACATACCGACATTTCTGTTCGACCTCAACCTGGCCGCTCGCCAGTACGATTCTCTTTTGCACAATTCCATGTATGTAACTCTCTTTTGCACCAGAAATCAGCGACCTACTGGACCACATATCGCAATCACAAGAATAGTAGGCTGCGTACACTCCTCATTGCTTTGAAACGGGACCCTCTTGCACAACACCGCGCGCGAAGCACGGTGAAGGAATGTCTGGCTGCGGGACGGTCCGTACTAGTGGAGAGATCTCCTTGTGGTAAAGCATTCGTGACCACTCGCGAAGTGTGCACATTTTCAGGGCGCTCTAATTCGCATGCCGATTGAGAGGCCTATGCATTTCAACTGCACGATTAGATCGAAGAAGAGAAAAGGGTGGCACGAAGAGCGACCGATGGAGCGCAAAGGAAGCAGACCGAGCCGAGTGTGACAGACTCCACTTCATCCAAGTGATGAAATGTGCTTTCGCGGTGAGTTGTTCTAATGTACGTTCTTAGATTCCTGCTCTCAAGAATTAGGCGAGCGTTCTAAACCTTCGTTCCTCTCAGATTCTGTTATTACCGGTTATCAGTTATTTCCTAAATCGTCAGCGATCGTATTCGCGAACAGTGCACTAGAAGGCATGAAAAATCCTGAGCGCAGATCACGGAAATCTGACGTCGCCGCAGCACATCATCCGACTCCCGCTCGCTGTTGGTACAAAAGCGAAGCACTGGAGTATCAACAAACGGACGAAGCCTAGAGGAGGGCCCGAGACCGGAAGAGAAGTAGGCTCTCTACGAGCAATGCCGAAAACTGCTTGTAAGCGATTCGATCAATGCGGCGAGACGATATAAAAAGAGGCTGGCTGACGCGGCCAGCGAGTCAACAGCAGTTGCCGAGAACCTGTTCGCCTGTCCTCTACTTCAATCCCCTTTCGTTTCCTCAGGAACCTCAAGGAATTCATACTTGGAGGCTCGACAAATGGCTGAGATCTACCCAAAAATAGCATTTGAACGTGTACCAGTTCTTTGCGTGCCAATCGAGGTTGTTAAGGTGGGCCTCGCGGTCGCGACATCGTATAGGGTGTCCCATAAGTCTCACGGAAAGAGGGAACAGCTCATAGTGCGATCCATCGGGGAGATGATGGAGCACTGAAGAAGCGGTTAGAGAGCCGAATGCGACCTTGACCGTATACCGTTCGCAAGAATATGACGACCTGCTCAACACCCTTGGCATCCTACAGCTCGCATTTTGGTACAAACGGCAGGAAGTCATTTGCAGTTGCCGAACGTTCTTGGTGGAGTAGTATTTGAACGGATTTAGGGATGAACAATTAAAGTGAGTAGATGGGATCAGAGTGAGCTCCTGAGGAGAGGCAGGCTTAAGTCGGCCGCTTCTTCACCGATTGCACTTTGTCGCTCGTCAATGGCTTGACAGCGGAATCAGCCGAATGGAGCTCGAAAAAGGAAGCCCACGTCATCGCCGGCAACGACGAGACAGCGACACAATGCCAGAGCGGTCCGGGCGAGGCGCCCGAGCACCTGATCGTGTTTGAAAGCGCCGCGAGGAGGACGGACAGACAGCAGACGACCTTCGTTTGACGAACGGGAGGGTGATGGCGGATGACTCACTCGTCGTCTGATGGTGAGAACCGCTCGCCTTTCGCTTATTCTGTGGGCCGTTCCCGCCGACAATGGCCATCGTCGACCAGATTTGCTCTCCTGTAAGACAGTCTCTGAGGTGAGCCGCAAACGTTGCCCCAGCGGTTGGAATGACTTACCATTAGCTAAGAATAACACTCGTATGCATTTCTTAAAGGTTCCGCTACAGCTATACGTGCATGTCCCGAGTCGTAAGAGGCCTCTTCTCAGATAATGGACGTCGACGATTTCTCGTTGTCAGGATACTGCTCGTTGAGCGTTCGTGGTCACGACCACCATTTCACTAGCGTGGCAGCTTTTGGGCATATTGTACCTTCCACTAGAGCATATTCCCTACCCCCACGAAGCTCCTTTACTTCAGTGGGTAAATTTGAATGAAGCAACCTCATCAATACGAACAGGGATCAATAGTCCTCGAACTAGCGCAGTATCAGGGCTCCAGCCGCCGTGTGCAACTTTCAGCTCTTCGAAGCACTGTCGTGAATACCCAGCCAGGGTCTAGATTTATAAATCTTTTGTCTGATAATGTAGAGCAAATAGGAATAAATGGAAAGACTTAACGTGCTAACGTGAACACTCCAAGATGTATCATTGAGTAGAATTCACAGTCATGACCTAGGGGTACCGCAAGTAGGTAATGGAGATTACGCTTAAGTAGTCCACTCTAGAATCGGTTCCTCCTCTCAAGACCAGAGGAAGTTGGACCTGCTGGATAACATCTGAGATATCTGTAGCTCCGCCTCTACGATACTGTCTGTAAACCTGCCGTGATGTTATACGCGTGTTGTGCTCTGCAGGTAATCGGCGTAAAACCACTATTACAAGAGGTGCAGCAGAAGCATCCATCGGTGTCTACCGAAAAGCAACATCCTCGCTAAAATGGTGACACCGCAAAATACGAAACAAGACCAGCCGTTAGGCAGATGCTGAATAAAGCTCCACGAGAACCGTGCTCTAATTCCCTTTAGAAAGAGCCGAGTGCTACAATTCTGCGAGGCTTAGCAACGAGGTTTTTAATACATATTGGCCCCGTTGTCCTCTATAGTCATGTGTAGGCATGATAGCGCTTTTACTCTTCCAAACTACTTCCGAACGAATTCTCGGAGGCTGTAAGAAGGAAGGAAAAGGTCCTGTTGATCTGGATGTATCATGCGAGAAGTGGCATCTTCGTTCCACCCCCCCCCCCCGTTGTACTCAAAGCACTCTTTATTTACTTATTCTATACGTCAAGGAGACGTACACTAAATTCAAGGAAAGAAGCAGAAACAACCATGTGCAGAAAATAAGAATGAAGAAGAAAGCGTTAGTAAAAAAAACGATAATAAAAAAATGGCAGTGACGACTCTCCAGTAACCAAACAGAAAATATTGTACGTTAGAGACTCACCCACGTAGGTCCCTGGTGGCATGTAATTTTACTCTTTCTCCGAAAGAAGCGAGAAAATTCATTTCAATACTCGCCTCGAAACCCTGAAGATTCCGAGAGGGATGACTGTCATAAATGATCGCCAAATGCATAGAAGGCGAAGGATGTGACAATCCAATTGAGAAGTCTGAAGAGAATCAGTCTGTCTGCAAGAAATCAACGATGCAGGGGTAAACGGGGAGCCCGTCCTTTTTCCCTCCGTATCATGCAGAGAATCTTTTCGAGAACTTTTAAAATGAACACGTTAGCTACCTGCACATTCCAGTTGCACAAGGATATCTACGACTGCTGTGGTAATTATGGAAGAGATACAGTCTAGACCCCCTCCAGATCTTCATCAAACCAAAGACGGTTTCGCTACGTCACGCATTTGATAGAAACAAGAGTGCTGGCTCTGCAATAAAATGGCCTTCAAGCCCAAAATTGTTGCAGTCGAACCGTGGGTTCGGAGTTTTTCTTTGAAACGGGATCCCAAATCACAGGTGTCAGCCGGTTTCGGCCTGAAGGCATCGGCTGCGAGGGAACACGACTGTGTGCCTTAGAAAGGCTGCCAGATGCGGACAAAGGAAGCAGAAAGAGCGAAGAACTCGGCTCCGCGGAAACGGGGCGACGCTTAGGCAGCGATCAGCCCCGGAGATCGAGAGGCTCCCCAGTCGAGAACTCCGACTTCGCTGGAGCGGCGCGTAGCGAGCTCAGCGCTCGGGCGTGGGGTGGCCGGAACGCCGCCGCCTTGGGGCAATGATGAGCTGCCCCGCGAGCCACCCCGGTCGACACGGATCGTCGGGAGGAAGCAGGTGCGAACCCGTGGGCGGCGGCTGGAAAAGTCGCGGAAGAAGCGCTGCGGAGCGAGGAGGTTGGCGCAGAGGGGAAGGCGTGCGAAGACCCATCCGGCCACCGCCCCTTGCCCCCTTTCGCTGTTCGCGCAACAACTTCCGAGGTTCCTCTCCTCCCGCTCCGTCTGCGCTAAGCTTCGTGCAGCGGAGGACAGCGACAACGGGATTGGCGCTCTGCTCCGAAGACGCCTAGCGCAGTTCATTTCATGGGACCAAACGGCGGGCGGAGATTTGCGCCGCTTTACGGAACAGACCACAACCCGCACTGCCATTAAGTAACTCTGGCGCGCACAGGCATCCTAAATGTCACACCAGCTTGCAAAAATCCAACTTTGCGGGCTACGGGTACGAACGACAGGTTAGATGACCCGGATGACCTGTATATGCATTTCCCTCACCCTCTCGGCTGCCCCGCATGTCACTTTTAAAATGTTAAACCTTAGAACATAAGGGACTGCGTCATCTCCTCCATGTCCAAAAGCCCAGGACCAACCAACTCCTCCACTCTGCAATCGCATCTCTCCTTTTAATTCCGTGTTGAAATCAGAGGCGAATAAAGGGTGACTCATACATATGTAAGTCCTGATTTGATTTAACAACACATTTTCAAGAATCTTCCCTTCGTTTTGGCCCGAAAACTTCCTTTCTGATAGGAATACAAAATAACTAGAAAATAGAAACACATATGTGAGTTCGAGCTGCTGAGCTCCAATTTGTGCTCCTTTTCTTGACTGTTTCACTTCTTGAAGTATTCGACTTTCTAAAGTTCTCTTTAAAGCCGCTTGAGCGCTCAGAATCCCCGAAAGTCGGCCTGCGCGTTCTTTCCGACCAACGGACAAAAGACGTGCATGGTACACTAAGTGCTCTCTGAAGCACTAATTTGATTCAACGTTTTATAAGTACATGAATCACAACGCGCGCTGGATACGTTCAAAACATCGATAATCTCGATCAAAAATGATTGCCTGATCGGAAATTCCCTCTATTGTGGAGCCTTTCCGCAGGCCGTCATAATCATATGACCCACCCAGGCTCAAGCGTGGGCCGCGATTTCCGCGAAAAATTTGCGACCACCCCTCTGCCTCCAGAAGAGGGTCCTGGTACGACCCCTTCCTCTCCGAGAAAATCTATGGATGTCAATGTTAAGTTGTCTCAGTGTTGCAAGCAATTTTAGAAAATGTGAAAAAGAAATATAATTATTAATAATTAATTGACAAAGTTTTGACGCAAATAAATCAATGAAGAGATTTTTCAGGCATGGCAACGACATGATGACATCCTGAGCATCGCTTCTTCTTCTTTGCATTAGATAATAAAATTTTCAAGCATTTTTCAAAACAGGTGAAATAGAGCGATTGCTGCTCAGTTTTCGCAGTGACGGCGCGACGAATTTTTTAGTTGAGAGATGTAACTACTGAAGCTGAAAATGGATCTTACCGAAATAAATCCTCCCATTTTTAGCAGGAGAAAAATCAGGCCTCTCCAAAGCCGCCTTTCATTCGATCAGGTGAAGTGATTTTCCTATACTGGATTTTTTCCAAAAATAAAATATTTTCTGAGCACGACTGGAGCTGAAACTGGAGTCCACAACAGCACAGCTTTTATTTAGCGCTTCGTCAAGAAATCATGTCTTTCCTAAGCGGTCTTCCTTGCGATCAGGTGCTCACAATTTTCTTTTTCTCAAAATAAACATATTCTACCTCAACGGAACGATGTCTAGAGCTGAAATTTACAAAAGCATAATCTTTGATTGATACATAACAAAAAACGCAGCTCATCTGGAGCTATTTTCGATGTGATCAAGAGCAAGGCTGGTCGATTGCTCGTCGATGTGATGGAAGGTGCTATACATGCACTTTGTTCAACCGAGCGTAACTCGCTCAATTTTGAGAGTTAGGCAAAGTTGTGGGTGGCACTCAGAAACTGAAAGAAATTTTCTTTCCGATGATCACAAAAGTGCCTTTCAAAAAAGGCACCTTCATGCGCGGTAGGGGCTGCGATTTTTGCGTAAATATTCGCCGAAAATCGCACCCCCCCTGGCCGCGCATGAAGATGCGTTTTTCGAAATTTGATTTAGCATTCGGAAGATAAAGCATTTTCTCTAGTTCTCTGCTGCCCGCATTTGCACAGCTCTCAAAAATTAATGAGCTATGTCCATTTTTTGTAAAACTATTCCAATTTTTTGAGCAAAAATCGCACCCTCCCCGCCGCGCATGAAGGTGCCTTTTTTGAAAGGCGCTTTTGCAATCATCGGAAAGAAAATTTCTTTCAGTTTCTGAGTGCCACCCACAACTTTGCCTAACTCTCAAAATTGAGCGAGTTACGCTCGGTTGAACAAAGTGCATGTATAGCACCTTCCAATCACATCGACGAGCAATCGACCAGCCTTGTTCTTGATTACATCGAAAATAGCTCCAGATGAGCTGCGTTTTTTGTTATGGATCAAACAAAGATTATGCTTTTGTACATTTCAGCTCTAGACATCGTTCCGTTCAGGTAGAATATGTTTATTTTTGAAAAAAGAAAATTGTGAGCACCTGATCGCAAGGAAGATTGCTTAGAAAAGACATGATTTCTTGACGAAGCGCTAAATAAAAGCTGTGCT